>VZTD01004533.1:0-307088 GCA_013397725.1 Rhagologus leucostigma | reverse complement strand
TTATTTATATTTTTATGTATAAAAATAGATTTATTTTATGTATAAATAGATTTTTTTACATGTAAATAGATTTATTTAATGAGTGTGGGAGAAACTCTGAGCAGGGAATGTGAAACTCTCTCAAATACTGAAACCCTGTCAAATGCCGACTGCTGCCAACTAAGTGGGACAGTGGGGATGAGTCACTTTTCCCCTGGACTGGAATAATAGGAAGACCTTCACCCTCTCGGGGCTTGGAGCACATGGGATGAGTTCATGTGAAAAGAAATGCAAATTCACTTTCTCCCAAGCACTGATTGCTCATTCCCTGCCTGCTGAGATGGGGATTTAGGTGCTGTAACTCTTATCTCTCTTGTTTACAGAGCTGCCATTATTAGGGGATTATTCCAGTTGTTTGATCTCTGTTTCCCCGGGATAAAATTGGTGTGGATTGTGCCGTAGGAGGTTTTGTACCCTATAAATTTCCAGGTGTGTGCCTGGGACTCACCTGCCTGTGCCAGGCTGAGGTGGGAATGGGCTGATCCAAAGGAAAACCCTCTAATTAAATAATCCTGGGACAGAGGAGTTGTTTGAAGAGTCATTAAAGCCTTTTTGGTGAGGATCTGGGATTTTGCCCCTCTGAGGTCTACCCCTTTTCCCTGTGGGAAAAACAATTGGCTTTGTTCATGGATACCTGCTGGAGTAGGCATACTGCTCCTCCCATCCTGCTGTCAATTTGATACTGTTTTAAATTAGTTTTCTACTATAATTCCTAAGTTGGAAGTGGTTTTGAAGACTGGTCTGTGTCTGTGGGCTTTGAAGTGGTAGAAGTTAGTTGTGTTTTGGGTTTTTTTTCCTCTGAATCTGCATTGCCAAGAAAAGCTCATGGGAAATCCTTGCTCAGTTGGGGTCTCTGCAGAAGACAGAGGTGAGGAGTTGAGAGGGCTCAGTTTCACATCCCTGGTGTGGAAGATCTGTTTTTACACCAGATGTAGGATCTCTGTTGCCACCATGTCCTGGGATTGATTGCTGAAATTAACCTTGACCCTGTGTTTAAAATAGTATTTCCTTTTCTGCCTGCGAGTAGAACTTATTTTGGAATTTGTGTTTATTACTAAAAAAAAATTGACATTTTAAATTCGAATTATGGAATTTTTTTCCTCTGAAGTGCAGAAAAGTGGTGTAGAAAGAATTCAATGTGCAGATCCTGTAAAGTTTCAGTCTTTGTAAAAAGATCCCCTGTTTCTGTAGGAGTGAGGAGATTGAAAATGAATGTGCACATTTCATGATATATATTAAATTGGGTTCTTCCAGGAACCAAAGTAAAGATGAAGCCACTTTTTAGACTAAAATAAAATCAGTATTTTCCTTTTAGGAAGTACTTTAGTGTATTTTTCGCTTAGAAAACTTTCTCTGTCCTTCTAATCTGAGCCTTAGAGGAAAAGAAAAGCAGGAAAGCCATAGCAATTCTTAAATATCCTGCTCTGCATGAGAGAATTGCATTTTGTAGCAGACAGCCTAAAACCCAAGTATTTGCCGCATTCTGAATTAGTACTTTCCAGATCTTTATTGTCTTAATTCTGTTTCTTGACAATATTTGATGGAGTGGGCGAAAGGAACCATATGATCAATAAATGTGGCTCATTAAGGGGAATAGCTGGGAAATGTAACAGAAAATCGACCTCAAAACCAAGGCTGTGTGTTGGAGCATCAATTAATTTCTTGTGCTGCTGTGAGAAGGGAGTTTGGCTTCCCAAATAAGGATTTTCATGGAAGTTATTCTTGATGTTACGGGAAAGTTTAGGTTTTGGTGCAGTTTTTTTGTTTGTTTTTAAATGCAGTGCAACTGTGTCAAAAATGGATGCGTTTTTCGAGGGTAACCACAGCAAATTCCTGAGTGTCTTCTGCAGCTTCAACAGAGACAGAAATATTTCCTTGGTCTCCTCTTAGCTGAGCATTTCCTTGGATGCACATTTCCAGCTGTTCCATGGTGTTTGTTAAGGGCAAGGTCTGCTCTTGAACAGGGCCAGGATGAGGAGTCCGCAACCTGTGCCAGGGCATCATCTTCTTCCCAGGGAAGGAATTCCTGGAATCCCCCAATGGTTTGGGCTGGAAAGGGCCTTAAAGCTCATCCAGTGCCACCCCTGCCATGGGCAGGGACACCTCCCACTGTCCCAGGCTGCTCCAAGCCCTGTCCATCCTGGCCTTGGACACTGCCAGGGATCCAGGGGCAGCCACAGCTTCTCTGGGAATTCTATCCCAGCTCCTCCCCACTCTCACAGGGAACAATTCCTTCCCAATATCCCATCCATCCCTGCCCTCTGGCAGTGGGAAGCCATTCCCTGTGTCCTGTCCCTCCATCCCTTGTCCCCAGTCCCTCTCCAGCTCTCCTGGAGCCCCTTTAGGCCCTGCAAGGGGCTCTGAGCTCTCCCTGGAGCCTTTTCCTCTCCAGGCAAACACCTCCAGCTTTCCCATGTTTTTGGGGAGTTGATTAGAGATGACTTCATGTGTTTGAGTGCCACTGCCCTCATCTGAGCTCGTTCATGGCCAGACCCAGTGCCTCCAGTTGCACGAGTGAGAGCTGCATTTGCCAGCTGGGCTCCCTGCAGAGCTCCAGGCTGGATACCCAGCACCAGCTCCCCGCAGGGAGGAGCCTGGTTGGACCTGCCTGGCCACATCAGGACATGTGCAAGGAGCAGGAGTGCAGCCAGCTCTCCAAGGCAGGTTTTGGCTGCTCTCTTCTCTGTGATCCTGGGAGCTGTGGCTGGAAAGCTTCAGGAAGCAGAGGTTCATCCATGGGAAGCCGTCTTTGCTGCAGGGCTTTTATTCCACAGGTGCAGTGGGATGTCCTGAGGCAGCACAGGAGGTGGGCAGGGAGAAGAGAGAATGATTGTTCTTTGGTTTGTACAGTGCGTCTGATCAGAGTTCTGGAGTTCAGCAGTTTAAACTCCAGGACTTCAAAATGTTGGTTTATTCATCTAAAATGGTGAGAGTTTAGTTTTTTTATTAGGGTTGGAGTCTGTGCACACATTTCAGCCGGTGGAGTTTAACACAAGCAGAAATGCTTTGTGTCCTTTGCACCTGAACAAAAGTGGGAGTGCTCATTTCAGCAGCAATTTCCTGATGTTCCTCTGGAAGCAGTGGGAATGTGGGATGCGAGGTCACGGCAGCCTCTGTGTGGCAAGTACAGACACCAGGTTTAGGGAGGTGGCACTAACCAGCCCCAAGTGCTGCAGTGAGAAGGTGATGAATCACTTTGGCTCGTGCTGCAGGAGAGCAGACTGAGAAATCCCGTGTGCTTGAGCCCTTAATTTGGATTTCTGGTCCCAGAGTGTGCATAATGAATTTATCAGCATGTGTTGATTTCATGGAGCTTCCTCCCTGTTCTCAGGACTGGGACTGCAGTTTTTGTTCGACATCTGCTTTGTGCTCTCCCCATCCTCCCCCAGACAGGGATGCTTTGCTGTACAAACCCCTCTTTGCAGGGCTGGAGGGGTGGGTGCTGCATCCAGGCTCAGTTCTCCAAAAGGGCTCCTTGCTTTTGCGTTTTGATGTGTGACTCCTAAATTGCAGAGTATTCCTGTTTTCTGGTGAGATGGCTAACAGCTGAAAGCTTGGGTTTGTGGAATTGAAATGGGTTTTGAAGTGGAAGTAGTCAAACAATACATTTTTATCAAATTAATGCCCTTAAGTTGGTTTTGTGTTGGGGAATTAGTGATTAAAATGAAATGCACAGCAATTAAACACATCACGTCAACCACCATCTCTGTCATGTGCTTCTCTCCATCGTCACTCTGATTTTATAGCTTCCAGGATGATGTGTTTTATCTAGGATACTAAGCCTGTGGAAAACTGGAGTTCAGGTGGGATGTGCAGGGCTGAAGCACGATCAGAAACCACCTTATGGTGCTGTTGAGCTGGGAAGGAGCAGCTGGGACGTGCCATAAATGAGCTTTTTAATGCTTTTCTCCTTTTTTCTCTCCTAGGTTGGTACAGGGGCTATACACTACGGAAGAAATCCAAGAAGGTGAGTGTTGCCGGAGTGTGGTCCTCGTTTTTCTCTTGGAATAAGATGGATTTTGGCACTGTGTGTGTGGGTTTGTGGAGGTCTCTGGTGCTGGTGGAGTGGGATCCCAGGTGTGCATTGGTCGCTGCTGCTCTGTGTCCTCAGCCTCTGGGCAATGGGAGTTTTTCAAGTTAATAAAAACTTCTTTTAGCAAGGCCTAAAGGATGAGTGGCATATCCAGCTCTGGGGTCCAAAGGAAGGATGTGGAGCTGCTGGAAAGAGTCCAGAGGAGGCACCAGAATGATCGGGGGGATGGAGCAGCTCTGCTGGGAGGAAAGGCTGAGAATTTGGATTGTTCAGTCTGGAGAAGGGAAGCTTTGGGATGACCTCATTGTGGCTTCCCAGTGCCTGAAGGAACCAGGGGAAAGATGGAGAGAGACTGGACAAGGGATGGAGTGACAGGACAAGGGGAATGGCTTTAAGCTGAAGGAGGGAAGGTTTAGGTGGGAAATTGGGAAGGAATTCTTGACTGTGAGGGTGGGCAGGCCCTGGCACAGGGTGCCCAGAGAAGCTGTGGCTGCCCCTGGATCCCTGGTAGTGCCCAAGGCCAGGCTGGACACTGGGGCTTGGAGCAGCCTGGGACAGTGGGAGGTCTCCCTGCCCACAGCAGGGGGTGGAACTGGATGAATTTAAGGTCCCTTTCAAGCCAGGCTATTTTATATTTCTGTGATCCCAATTTTTGCAGTTCAAAGGTGAATCAGTCACTGGATGTGTCTTGATGTGCATCATCTTTTTCTTGGGCAGTCACTGCTGCCCCAAGCCTTTTCCTCAGTAAAAAAGTTCAGACCTTGATGTTCTCCGTGGTCATTTTGGAGGCTGACACTGCTCCAGTGTCTGTTAAACAATGAATTCCTGGTGAAATGCAGCTGCAGCTTGGAGAGGGATATAGGGGCTCTACCATGGGAATTTTCAGTCCTTCCCTTAGGAGAGGAGGAGGCTTCTCCTGCAGTGTAATTCCAGTGTGCACCAAGGGCTGCATTTATAGCAGCTTTGCTGAAATAACCAGAGAGGAAACCACACAAATACTGGTTGTAGCATCGTGTTTTATTTTTTGAGCCTTTTGCTTCATAGTAGTAATTAAACAAAATTAAACTTCAGGGTTTGCTTCTTTTTTCACTTAAACCCTGCAAATGCCATGTTTGCCTCCAGAGGTGTGTTTTCAGTTGAGTCTGCATGTCCAAAAGCACAGAGTTGTGTGGTTCATCCCACCCATTTCCTTACCAGGCCTGGGTTTCTATTCTATTTTTGTATTTTCCTTTTTTTTTTCTGTGAATACATTAAATTTCTTCCAAACCATATTTCGTGAACATGCTTTTTACAGTCTGGGAAGCAATTAGACATTTTTTCTTGTCTTAAATTAATTCCATGCATTGCTGCATTTGTCTGACTGCCACTAAATTTAGTGAGTTTTAAATATTTTTTAAACTGGGGTGAAAAGACACAAGTCCCATGCACTAGTTCCCCCAGTGGCTTTCCAAGAATTTCTATTACTGCATTCCCAAAAGATCAGAAAACTGAACTCCTGCCTTGAGGGGTGAGATGGAAGAAGTTGTTTTATCAGCTTGAATTAGTTTATTTTAAATATATTGCTTTATTTCTGGGATGTTGATTAATTTAGAATATTTTCTCAGAGGAGCTGTAAGGTTGCAATTACATCTTCTCGAAAGGACAGGCAGTGCAAAATTTCAGTGTATATTAAAAAAGTCCCAAACACAGCTCTTGTGATGCTCGAGGATGTGAATGGCTCAGCACACCCAGCAGTGTTTTGGCATATTTTAGGTAATAAACAAAATATGTTGTGTGCAACTGTTTAAGTAACACATTTTTTCCTCTCCTTCCCTCTCCAAGGGCATATTCCCTGCCTCCTATATCCACCTTAAGGAAGCAATTGTTGAAGGCAAAGGGTAAGTTGGATTTAAAAATAAAAAAACTCCTTTTTCCTGTTTTACCCACGTCATTTCAGTGCATTTATTACTTACACTTGTTTCCAGGTAGTTTTTTGCCTTACTGAGAAATTATTTTGTGGTTTTCCTGTTCCTTTCCCTTGTATGTGCGACACTGAATGGTTTGAGCTGTATTTATTGTTCAGCAGCTGTTCAGATCCTTATGTATCAAATCAGCTTGCTGGACATGCAGGTAAAAGTTTCTAACATGAATTTAAAAGTTGAATTGAAAAAAAAAAAAAACAGGAAAAAACCCACAACCAAATCCCAGAGGAAAAAGGAGGTGGAGTGAAATTAATAAATCATTACCCAGGTATGAAATGGAGTGAAACAGGATTAAAATATTTTATTCCTTTGTGCCTGATTTATTTTTATACTCTGTTAAGTATGTAAATGATCAAACTACTAATCATGAGGTTGCTGCATAATGCCATCTTTCTTGCTGATTGCCAAACTGCCTTTAAGTACCCTACTTCTGCAATATTAAAAGATCTAACCGGTGTTTCTTACCTTCGTGGCACCTTATTTTAAAACAAATCATACAGAAACTTCGTGGTAATGAGTGGAATCTTAATTTTTCATTGCAAGACCGATATTTTGAAAAAAAGAAGAATTACAGGGGAGTATCGTGGCGTTGTAGGTTGGGCACATCTGGTTTTATTCTTGGTTGATCCTTGTGAAATGAGTAACTCAGTAATGAATGTTTCAGTGAGGTGTGCTTTGATATCCTTGTGAGGAGAGAAATGAGGAGAGGGTGGGAAAAGCTCTCGAGGGTGTGGAGTGATAGGATAAGAGGGCATGGCCTTAAACTGAAGGAGGGAAGGTTTAGATGGGATATTGGGAAGGAATTGTTCCCTGGGAGGGTGGGAGGCCCTGGCACAGGGTGCTCAGAGCAGCTGTGGCTGCCCCTGGATCCCTGGCAGTGCCCAAGGCCAGGCTGGACAGGGCTTGGAACAGCCTGGGACAGTGGAAGGTGGCCCTGCCCATGGCAGGGGGTGGAACGGGGTCATCTTTAAGTTCCCTTCCAACCCAAACCATTCTGTGATTCCATAATCTCAGCCCATCAAAATACTCTTTATGTGGTGTGGCTGTACTGGTGTCCAGTGCTTCAATATCTGAGAATATCTTACTTCTGCTTATAAATTTATAACAAGTGGTGCGAATTCCAGCCCTGTTTTCTTCAGTTCCCTTTGGAAATGAACAGTTCTTCCCTAGGAATGATTCTAGATTAGATGATTTAGATCAGATGTCAGCGTAAAAATTTGCACAGGAGAGGCTGTCAAGCCTTGGCCCAGGCTGCTCTGTGCAGTGGTGGAGTCACCATTCCTGGATCCACAAAATGTGCGGATGTGGCACTTGGGGACGTGGGTTAGTGGTGGCCCTGGTGCTGGTTGCACTCGATGACCTTAAAGCTCCTTTTAAACCTGAACAATTCTGTGATTCTTCATTCTCACTGAAGCTGCTGCTTAATTCAGCCTCTTTTTGTTTTTTCCTCTTTAGCCAACATGAGACGGTGATCCCCAATGAGCTGCCCCTGATCCAGGAGGTCACCACCACGCTGAGGGAATGGTCCATCATCTGGAGGCAGCTGTACGTGGTAAGTGCAGCTCAGGAGAACGTTTCCACTGGGAGGGTTTTTTGGGACAAGAGGTGCTGGGAAAGGTACAAGGAGACATAGGAAGGAGCTGCTGTTTATGAAGGAACTCTTAGTGAGAGTCCTCTTGTGGTGTTGTTTCTAAAGGCCACTTCCAGTGCTGAAAAGCTGTTTAACATATCATCTCTGTTAAAGCACAAACCTCAGTAGTGATTCTCCTGCCTGTTTTCTCAAATCTCTTAATTTTCTTGTGCGGAATCAGTTTTTTTTAGAGTGTTACCATGATCTAGCAATAATTTCTTGAGCATTACAATCCCTTTTTTCATGTGGGTTCTGTTATAGAAAATACACTCGATTTTTAAGGTGTATTAAACAGATTGGGAGTAATTTAACATGTAATTTTATTAAAGAATTTTAAAAAATGGTTTCCAGGCTGTTTCTCAATGCTGGTGGTCTGTGTTATTGAATAATTGAGTATTAAATGTTGAATTTGTGGGTGTTAACTGAAAGCTTTGTAAAATCATCAGTGTAGGCCTTTAACTTCCTAGTATTCCTTTACTTGAAGTTGATTGCTCTCAAATTGTGACACCTTAACTTGCATACCTGTCTATTTTGATATGCCAAGGTTCCAAGCACATCAGAATATATTCTTAAAAATTTATAGTGATAATTAGTGGTAGTCTCTCAGACGGGAAAATACAAAAGCAGAGATGAAAGCGCACATAAGTGAGATCGAGAGTTCAAACTTACACTTTAAAGTGCAGTTTGGCTGTAAAGCAAGGCCTGCTGTGGGATTTGAGGTACCTGGCCCACACTTCTGGTGCTCTCATTGTGCAAGGTCACTGTAACGAGATAATGGGAACATGAAATTCCTTTATTTAAAGCAGGGTTTAATGCAGTCTCTGTTTCCCATAAATATGTTTGAAATCTTGTATCATAAAAGTGCAAGCTGTGTAATGAAGACACCGAGTGGTAATGAAGATGTTTGTGCTGACTAATGTGGCTTTTAATCACACCCATGAAAATAAAGATTAGGAGTAAGAGCGTAATGGAAATGATGTAGTGTGGCAATATAGAAGATGAAGGATAATATCTTCTATGAAAAGAAACAGATTATGAATTGAAGAGAGAGCTTTAAGGTGTTGGAATAGCAGGGAGTTTGTGTGGTGAGGAGCAGGGAGGAAGTAGGCAGGCAGAAATAAAAGTAGGAGGAACAGGATCTCAAGAGGGCTCTGAGAACAGCTTTGCCTTGGGTTCCACTGCTGTAGAATCCCAGAATGGTTTGGGATGGAAGGAATTTTAAAGCCCACTCAGTGCCAGCCTGGCCTTGGACACTTCCAGGGTGGGAAGTGGTGCTGGGGCTTGGAGCCCCCTGGGACAGTGGAAGGTGTCCCTGCCCATGGCAGGGGCTGGCACTGGATGGGCTTTAAGGTCCCTCCCAAACCATCCCATCCTGTGATTCCATGATAAACAATACTTTAGTTCTTTGCTAACAATTTGGAATCCAAGAGCAGGCAATCAAGGGAGGTTTGGTTCACTGGAGGCAGCTGGTTTCAGACTGGGCAGTCTGCAGATTTGAGGGATTATTCCATGTTGTCCCTATCCTGCGCATCAAAAATCATTAAAGGGCCACATTTATGCCTTGATTCAGTTTGTAATTTGTGTTTGAATCTTGAATGGATGCTCAGTTTTTGTTTGCAGAGAGAAGGGGATGTGGAACATTTCCCATCTCTCTGGTTTATGATTGCCTGCAGCCTCGAAAATCAGGAACCTCTTCCCCATTCGGATTTGTCTGTATTTAGCTTCCAGCCATATGTGCCTGTTGTGTCTTTCTCTGCTACATTAAAGAGCTTTTAATAATGGGTATTTTCTCTCTGTGAAGGTTCTCCCACTATAATCAAGCCAGCTTTTGGATAATCTGAACAGACTGAAGTCTTTAAGTTTCACAGTTAGATATCCTTTTCCCAGAGTCTTGGAGTCATTATGTTCTTTTCCTGCATCTTCTGCAGTTTTTCCTTGGTTTTTCTTTTTTAGTGGAGAATTTTATTGTAATTATTTAATTATTCCTAGCTTAGCTGAGTGTTGCCAAGGAAAGTTTGTGTATGCTGCTGGCAGTATTTAATATCCACAGTTCCAGGCTTTATAAACAATCCAGGTATTTAACTTCCTATCAAGTTTAGGTCTTTCCTGGTGTTTCACTGTCCTTTAAAAGTTACCTGTGGACTTGTGTGGCATTGATGTGCACAGTGAGGGACTTGGAAGTGCTATTGTGGAGGTTTAACCAGGGAGGGGAGGGATTCTCCCATCTGTTGCAGATGGGCTGTTGCAGAACTCGAGCCCCTTGCTGTTCAAGTGCACCATTCTCAGTCCTGTTCTGCTCAGTGCAGAGGGTCGCTGAATAAAGCTACCCTAGGACTCAATAAAAGGGCATTTTCCCCTTGAATGCCTGAAAGCAGCATGACCCAGGTTTTAGGGTAACATAAAAACACTTACCCCTATTTAGCTCCTTAAAGCTGAGTGCAGGACTCTGAATATTCGGTGTTCTGTGCTGTAGGAAGTGAGGCTCCTGTTTCAGAGCTCTTGTAGACTTACCCTTTGAATTCATATTTATAATTGCAGTTTATCCTGTGTATTCACAAGCCTTCAAACCTGATTTCTCCTCGTTTTTCCCCCCCCAAACAGCAGGACAACAGGGAAATGTTCCGCAGCGTCCGGCACATGATTTACGACCTGATTGAGTGGAGATCCCAAATCCTCTCCGGGACCCTGCCCCAAGATGAGCTCAAGGAGCTGAAAAAGAAAGTGACTGCCAAAATTGATTATGGCAACAGGTTTGTGAACAGCATTTTCCAAGTTCTTCTGCCTGCAACCAGGTCACCCTGTGTAAGACACATCAGCTGTCAGTGACTTCTTGCAGGATTCCTTTTCTCCTGTAGTTGTGGAGATGAAATATTTGTATATTCACGCTTCTGTTACAGCAAGATAAAGATGGAAGTTGATCTTTAGCAGCATCTTTAAAGTATAATATGTAAGGTGGAATCCATCTCTCTGCTGGTGCTGTCATCAATTTGATGCTGCTATGAAGCTGTAATTTTTTAAGGCCAATTCAAAAGTGCAAGTATGGCCTGCCTTCAAAATAGAGTTTTGAACTCCACTTGCTTCTGCTGCACAAACAGTTGTCTCCCTCTGAGCACCACCAGCTGCCTGTGCCCTCGAGTCACTCAGCTGTAATGTGATGTTGAAGGATTTGGCTCAGAAGCGTCATTTAGCTCTTGGTTCCTCTCCTTCCACAGGATCCAGCTGGTAGCAGAAGATTAACAGGGAGATTTCATAAAAGAAAGGAGCGATTTAGCACAAGAGAGTGGAAGTTGGGAAGGAAACACTGACCCAAAAAGAGACAGCAGTGCAGGTTGCATGTGTGGGGATATTTCAGTGATTCAGATGTGTTCTCTCCCCAGGCAGTTGGCTGGGTTTCAACACAGTTTTTGTAAATAAAAGTTTTAGGTTATAACTTGTCTATACAGTTATGACTTTGCATTTTGATCAAAAAGGAGAAATCAAATCTTAACTCTTCATCATATGGAGCAGTGTTTTGAATACTGAGAGACAATGGTGTAGTGCTCCCTTCCAGTCTTACCCATTCTCTGGGGTTCTGTTGTCCTGCACACCTGGGGAGTGAAAAAGTTTTCAGCAGCCCAGTCTTTAAATCCTTTGTGATGCAAATATCTCATCATATTTCAGCTATTTGTGTTTCATTCCTTAAGAACTGCCAGATTTGCAGTATTTCTGCTCTGGTACTTTATCAGCAAAAGCTGTGATTAAAAAAAAAATTAGAAAAAAATTAAAAAGAATGATCAGTAACTGCATTCAGTCAGTAATTATCATTTGTAATCCGAGGTATGGACGATGGTACCTCTGCAGACAATTAACCAGATGTTGTTGGGATTATTTGTTTGGCTACTGGATTTTACCATCTGCCCAAGGAGTTGGTAAAAGTTGCTCTGAATAACCTCCAGATGCTCAGCCCTCAAACACAATGGAACATCTTGTGCTGTGCTTTGTATTCCTAATGTTCTGATGGCCTAATTAAGTGATCAGAGCACTCTCTGGGGAGTGCAGGAGGGAGGTGAGTGTGATCTTCTGAGTAAATCCTCACCACTGAAAGATAACATATGTTCCTCATAAAATCCTACATTCACTTGTGCCTAAAAGAAGCATGAATGGGGATTTTAGGATCCAGACAGAATGAATTCATTATCTGCTTTATAAATACTAGGTGATCTTTAAGGTCCCAACCCAAATAATTCTAAATGCTTTCTGTCCTAATCGTATCCTAACTTTACCTGACTTGTGAAACACTGGTTTGTAAATAAGATTTTTTTCCTTTTATAAGCACAGACAGAAGTTTTGCAGCATATTGTCAGAATAACCGAGGAAGCAAAAATGGCCTTAGGAATCTGTATTTTTAATATCTTTCTGAAATTGGGTCAGGTAAATTTTGTTGTGAAAATGCTGGTTTTTTGTTCGGTTGCAAATATCTGTAACTGGGACACTTAAGAAAAAATATTCAGATTTTTTTTCCCAAGCATCATTTGCAAGCTAAAGGCTAAAACAAAGGGATTGAATCAAAGGAGGGTTTGCTTTGAGTTCTTTGACAGCCTGTGCAAACATTGGTGTGTTGTAGTCTGGGTTATGAGTCTTTCCCTGAATTTCTGGGCTTTTCCCCTGGCCCAGGCAGTTTCCCCATGGAAGGACTGCAGGACTGACAGTTCCAGTGCTCCGTGGGTGTTTCTCCTGCTGTGGCCACTGGCCAGGGAACAGTAGTAGGGAGGAGGAAAACATCTTTGGCTGCTTTTCTGTTTGGTTTCAGTGATGAAACCATTTTCTCACCAGGAAATTCATCTGGGAGTGTGATGTTTCAGGGATGCTGGAGAGTTTTGTGCTGGCTGGGTCCAGCTCCAGAGCAGAGCTTAGGAGGTGGTGCTTAAAAACCTGCTGCCTCCGCTCTCCAGCTTAAGTGGTTTGTCTCCCTTGCAATTAATGCAGTGCAGTTAATTGGAGGGGTTTGGGTGTTGACCCCACTCGAAGGTTTAACACCTCCAGGTCTGGAAGGGGTGAGGAGGAATCCTCCAGGTCCATGGAAACATCTTTGCGTGCCACAGCTCCTGTTTTCACGTGCTTGCAGGTTATGCCCAGAGGGAATTTCCTTTCAGGTAAATCATGAACCCCTGTGTGACTTACCAGATACAGCAAATTTGATTTAAGCTCGTTGATCAAACGTATTTCAACCCCAAAGTTACAGCAGCTCCACTGGGAGAGCTGACCACAGAGTTAGAAGGAAATAGGGACACAAATTTATTGGGATGGAGGTGACAAGGTCAGTCTTAGGGAAGCGACCTGGTTTTTTAACCTTTGGTTCTGCTGCCAGCACTGTGGAAAAATGTGGAAGGTTTTTCCTGAGCCTGGATTTGATTATGGCAGAATAATGCTCCTCTCTGCAGAAGGTAATTGTGGGTGTTAACACCCTGCTGACAGGAATCTGCCTTCTGCTTTAAATAACGGGAAACACCTTCTGCCTTATCTTGTGGGGTTTGAGTAAAACATGAGTTTGCAGGTGGAGGAGAAGGTGTGGGAGACACGAGCTGTGTGTGGTGGGACTTGCTTGTTCAGACTGTTGGGTAAATCAGAGGAGGAGCCCAAGTCTCTGGCAAATTTATTTGTTTAAGAAATTGCTTCCTCAGCTGTTGAGCTGTTTCATTTCCATCAGCTCTCCCTGTGCTGTGGGAATAAGTGCCGTGGATCTCCAGGGCTGGTGACATGTTAAACTGCGTTATCATGTCTCAAATAATTTCTTTTCTGTCATGTGTCAGGTGTGCAAGTTGAACACTCAGCAGGTGTTTTTCAGGCATTCCTTCGAGCGCTGCTAATCCCGTCACCATTTTTTCTGTCTTGTTTAGAATTCTGGATTTAGATCTGGTGGTTAGAGATGAAGATGGCAACATTTTGGACCCAGAGCAGACCAGCACCATCAGCCTTTTCAGAGCACATGAAATAGCTTCCAAGCAAGTGGAAGAGAGGCTACAGGAGGAAAAAGTGAGAGACACTTTGGCTTTTTCCTGTGAAACGCAAGGCTGTAAACTTAATTGGATGACTGTTCTTTTTAGCATTGGTAATGAGGGATTTGATGTGTTTATGAAGAATTATCGGGCTTAAACATTTTGTAGGAACTTTATGTCTTAGGCTGTTTTTTTTCATCCCTTAAAGGGTCCAGTAGAATTTATGGTTCAGACCTATATGAATAAATCAGCTGCATTTGCAGGTTAATATTAGATGTGCATGCAAGAGGTTTGTAAGTTAGGTTGTCATGAGAGTTTGTTTGAGAATCACAAAGAGTAAAATCCTCATTCTTGTGTGGTTTCTTTATGCCAATCCTAAAAACTTCTGGTTGAAATAAAAGGGCCCAGTTTAAAGCCCTTCTCAGTCTTGAGTTGACAGCACCTTTGCAGTTGAAAATCCTTATTTTTAAAGGAAGAACTTTTCTGTTTCTTTTTCTCTTGTGTGTTCCTGGGGTTTTTTTTCAGGTATATTTGAGGCTCTATTTTCTTCTCTTATTTGCTTCTCTCTACTTAATAAGTGAAGATATCTTTTCTCTCCTTTTTATCTTCTTTTTTTTTTTAAACTTTCTGCTTATGGTGTGGCACTTCAAGAAAGATCCAGGAAATGCTGTCTGTCACAAAACTCAACAGAAAAAAGATCACAAGAGCAGACACTCAATGGAAACCTCTTCCTCTTCTTTCTGGAAGGTTTTAGGAAAGTTTTATAGCAGTTGGATGCCTGTTAGGCTGAGTTAAACTTTATTTTGTTCTTGGATTGCAGTCTCAGAAGCAGAATATTGATATCAACAGACAAGCCAAGTTTGCTGCCACTCCTTCGTTTGCTTTATTTGTAAATTTAAAAAATGTAGTGTGTAAAATAGGAGAAGATGCTGAAGTCCTGATGTCTCTGTATGACCCACTGGAATCAAAATTCATCAGGTTAGTGCCATTTCTGTCTGTGCCTCCTCGGGGATACCAGTGAGGTGGTTTTGGGGCTTAGCAAAGTCAAATTTCTGTGAAAGGCAGAGGCAGGTCCCTTCGCTTGGGGCACGTTTCAGGGTCGTGCTGTGCTTTTGGTTTCCCAAGAGCAGATGGAAAATCAGAGGTGAACACACCTGCAAGGGCTGTGCACTTGCTGAGCTGCAGGAATTCCCACACTTGGTTGCTGAGGAGGTGCTTTCTTTGTGAAAATGATAGTTACTAAGGGAAGTGGCAGCTCTCTGCTCAGTATTTGTTAGTTTAGGATGAGGAGATTGGGTTCAAAAGTCTTCTGTAAATTCTAAAGTTGACTTTATCTACTTATCTTAAAGAGCATTCAGTGATAGGATATGGGGGAATGGCTCTAAGATGAAAGAAGGTAGATTTAGATGGGGTATTAGGAAGAAATCCTTTCCTGGGAGGGTGTTGAGGCCCTGGCACAGGGTGCCCAGAGAAGCTGTGGCTGCCCTTGGATCCCTGGCAGTGCCCAAGGCCAGGCTGGACAGGGCTGGGAGCAGCCTGGGACAGTGGAAGGTGTCCCTGCCCATGGCAGGGGGAGGGATGGGGTGGTCTTTAAGGTTTCTTCTAACCTAAACTGTTCTGTGATTCTGTTGCTCTATGATTTACACAAGAAGTCCTCCAAACACTGTTTTTTTTCAGTGAGAACTACCTGGTGAGGTGGTCGAGCTGCGGCCTCCCCAAGGACATTGACAGACTGCACAACCTGCGGGCCGTGTTCACTGTGAGTGCCCTGCCCGAGCGCTGCCCTCCGGTGCCTGGGAGTCCCCCGGGAGTGGGAATGAGCTGGGGGGAACAGCATGGGGCACCTCTGCAGGGGGGAAACAGAGCTGGAGAGGGGCTCTGGACAAAGGGATGGAGGGACAGGACACAGGGAATGGCTTCCCACTGCCAGAGGGCAGGATTGGGTGGGATACTGGGAAGGAATTGTTCCCTGAGAGGGTGTGGAGGCCCTGGCACAGGGTGCTCAGACAAGCTGTGGCTGCCTCTGGATCCCTGGCAGTGTCCAAGACTGGGTTGGAGCAGCGTGGGATAGGGGAAGGTGTCCGTGCTCATGGCTGGGGCTGGAACAAGATGATTTTTAAGGTCCCTTCCAACCCAAACCCTTCCGTGATTCTGTGCTGACGAAGGCTCACATGAGACACTTCTCGTAAGTGGCTGCTAAATATTCTCAACACCTGGCTAAAACCAAAGCGAGTTTTTGAATTTTTAACTTACTAGAAATGGTTTGGCCTCCTAAGCAATTGATTTACACAGAACTCCGATGAGATATTTAAATATTGTTACAAAAACTGCTCTACTCTGAGAGCACTTTGCGTTAGGGGCTTGCACAGCAAAGGCACATTCTGAGCAGCAAACCCTCTGCCTGCTGGCATGGAGTTTGAAATTCAGCTATTAGAAAGCAACCTGATGTTCCCGCTGTTTGTAGGACCTGGGCAGCAAAGACCTGAAGAGAGAGAAGATCAGCTTTGTGTGTCAGATTGTGCGCGTGGGCAGGATGGAGCTGCGGGACAACAACACCAGGAAGCTCACGTCAGGGCTGCGCAGGCCCTTCGGGGTGGCAGGTACCTCTGGGGTGGATCTCTCCATATCCTATTAATTCTTTCCATAGAAATTGAGTGCTGGGGCTGCTGTGGGGTTGTATAAACTCAGAGTTGTTCCGAATCTCATCAGACTGGTTGCTGTATTCTAGAAATTACCTTCCAGGGCTTGTGTTAGCTGAGATGCCAAAGCTTATTTGCACCATGTTATTCCATAGACAGTTCTGAAATTCCACAGCTGATAATTCCAGCCCTCTTCTGAGTCACTGTTGGTTCAGTTCCCCAGGGTGTTCCCTCTCTCCACGCTGATCAGTTCACTCTGTGCCCTTGGTTTCTCTTTGCAGTGATGGATGTTACTGACATCATTAACGGGAAGGTTGATGATGAGGACAAGCAGCACTTCATCCCGTTCCAGCCGTAAGTAGGGAGCAGTTTCAAGAACAAGCAGAAGTGAAAAAAACCCAAGATTTTTAACTGATTTAAAAAAAAATAGTCAATATTTTAAGTTAATTTATTTCCATGGGGTATCTTCTCCTGAGTAATAGTTGCTAGTGTTTCTTCTTGTTGATTTCCTATTAGTTATAATTGCTAGCCCCAGAAATGTTGGGGATTTTTTTTGAGTTTAAAGCGTGCGTTCCCAGTTTTGCAGCCTTGTTTTCTTTTTGTTTAAAGATGCCAGGGTGAGAATGTGTAAGAGGTGGAATGCTCAAAGCAAGTTCATTGCTGGTTTAGCCCTGCCTGAGATCAATAAAGATCATGTTCCATCCATAGCTCCTAGGGTTTTAATTCCATGAAGTGAGGAAAGGTAGAAGGGATAAGGTAAATTAATTTAAGTAAAGTATGGATGCTTAATTTTGTGGGAAATGCTGGCCTGCCATCTGTTCTAGAAGACAGAACATAGTTATGGGAGCTAAGTTCCTTGATTAATACACTAAGGGATAGTCAGAGGGGTTTTAATAATATTTTTATAAAAAGCTTAAAATAATGAAATCTTAAATTAACTTTGAGAAATAGGCATAATTCAGGATGCCCTCATGGTTTGAAAGTTTAGGGCTGGTGGGAGGACTGCAAGATGTGCAGGTGCTGCAGGGATAGGGGATGTTAATGAGAAAATCAAAGTACAGTTCCATTTCTCAAGGAAAATGGGTTTTGAGGAAGAGAAGGATGTGTTTATTGTGTGGTAAACAATAGCAAAGTTGTTTTTTAGCAAGTGTGGAAGTGTGCAATGAAAATGAACCTTTCAGAGGGGGTGCTAATGGAACATCCAGTTTTCTGCTCCATTAGCACTGATTCATTTTTTCTGTTATGTATACACAGAGCTTTAATAAGATGCACAATGTGATTTTTCTTTTTCCCCTGTAATAAATGAAAACATTCTCCTGCAAAAGTCTATCCCAAAGAACACGAATAAGGTGGAAACAAACACAGGGTGAACATTGGGGTGGTGATTTCCAATGTAGACTTGGGCTGTGTATACGAGGCACATTTTCCTCCTCATCCCATGCTTTGTTTCTGTTGTACCACATGAATTCTGTTTTCATATCTTTGTTTGTTTGTACTCATTCACTGGCCACCAAGACAATGGCTGTCAACAGCACTTGGCAGGATTTACTCCAGTGACACCTAATGCTGTTTATTTATTGTCCCCATCTTCTCATTTATTCACCAAGTTTGGGTTGTCTGCTCTTCTCCTCCTTTTCCCTGTGAGATTGGTGGGAGCTTTTCCTTCAGGCACTCCACCTGTGGAATGACAGAGGTGACCCTGGAGGTGTTGCAGGGCCAGTCTGCTATAACTATATATATATTTCAATATTTATATTAATGAACTGCCTGTGTGGGATTTCACTGCTTAATTGGGGAATCTCAGGTGGGCGACCTCCCCCTGCTCCCTGAGGACTGTGCCTGTCCCTGAGGGAGCAGAGCCCTCACAGGTGTGCTGGACTCTCTGTGGTAGATCAGCGTTCTTCTGATTAATGATCTCCCTCTGTCTTTCTTGTTACCTTTCCTGTCCTTTGTCCTGCGTTGACTAATAAATACTCTTTGTCACAACTATGATACGATCTTTTGTGTTCCCTTGTCACTGTGACTTCTGGTTTTCTGTGCCCCTTTGTCTCCTGGTGTTGGTCGTCATGTGCATCCTCCAGGCTAGCGTTGGATGACGCCATTCGACACAAGCAGCTGAACATATCATCCCGTTTTTCACCCAGGGTGGCAGGGGAGAATGATTTCCTGCAGACTGTTATAAACAAAGTGATTGCTGCTAAAGAAGTCAACCACAAGGGTCAGGGTAGGTACCGCTCTTTCTACGCATCCCTGCGCCTTGGTTTGCTTCGTGTGGTGGTGGTTTTCATTTTGGAATCAAAAAGCAGCTTGCACTGTTTGTTCCTCTCTTCCCCACCTCTCAGGGCTCAGCCCGCTCTTCCCCCTGCCCTGTGTACAGGTTGTGGCATTGTTCAGCTCGTGGATGTCTTTATATTTCTGCTGGAGAGGGTCCAGTGGAGGCCACAAAGACATTGAAGGGTCTGGAGCATCTCTGTGATGAGGAGAGACTGAGGGAGCTGGGCCGGGTTAGTCTGGAGAGGAGGAGACTGAGAGGGAATCTCATTATTCCATATAAATACATCCAAAGGGTGTCAGGGGATGGGGCCAGACTCTTCTCAGTGGTGCCCAGTGACAGGATGAGGAGCAGTGGCCGTAAACTAAACCACAACAAGTTCCACCTCACCATGAGGAAGAATTTCTTTCCATGAGGGTGGCAGAGCTCTGGAGCAGCTGTCCAGAGAGGGCGTGGAGTGTCCTTCTCTGGACACATCCCAAACCCACCTGGATGCATTCCTGTGTCACCTGCTCCCCTTGGCAGGACTGGATGATCTCCAGAGGTCCCTTCCAACCCCTCCTATCCCGTGACTGTGATTCTCTGCTGAAGGTGATGGCCCAAGGACTCAGCTCTTGTGCCCTTGAGCTGTGGATTTTTGCCTCTCCGTGCTGCAGAAAGGGATATTCCCTTCCTTCCGGGTGTTTTTCCACTCTGCAGCTGCACATGCAGCGTTTTGCTCCTTCCCCAAAAGACCTGAGCTCGCAGGAGGGTGAGGAGGGAGCCAGAGCCAGGCAACCCCTCTGAAACCTTCCCTGCTACCTTCTCTAGGGCGCTGCTTTATTTTTGTGTGATCTCGTGATCGTGATGTGTATGTGTCCAGTTATTCCTCTACTGGCTTCAATATTTTCTTGGAATTATGGATTAACACGGAGTTACGCTGATTAATGCAGAGTTTCCACCAGACACTCTTTGAATATCTGTATCACTTCATATCTGACCAAACCCCAGCAAAATCACACACTTTTCCTTGATTTTTTTCACTAATTAATAGCAAACAAAATTTTACATAAACCTTATTTTGAGATTCTCCTTGAGCTGATGAGGAAAAGCTTTATCTGATTTCCCCGCCTTGTTTTCACCTGTGGCGGGTGTGTATTGGAAAGGAGGAAACATTTCAGTTTCTTTGATTCATTTCAGATCCTTTCCCTAAAAAAGGGTGCCCAAGCAAACAGAAGAAAGGTTAGGAGTTGTTCCTTAGCCAGTCAGTGCAGGTACAGTTGCAGCTCAGTGAAATAGCAGCTGTCAGAACCATCCCTGGCAACAAGTCAGCACAGAAACTCTTACAGAGATACCATGGGAAAGACAAGCTGCCAAGTGTACACAAAATGAACGTACAGTTAATTCTCTAGCAGGGTAACCCACAATTTGTTTCATGGATGAATATTTTTGGGGTGTTTGTCGTAGCTTTTAATTTTAGGATTTTCTGCTGCAAATTGCTGCCGTGATTATTTCGTGCTTAAACTTGATTGCCAGCCACTTCACCGAGTGGAGGACTTCTTTGGGTTGGGTTTCTTTTTCATTTTTATGGGTTTTTTTTTCACTTTGGCGTCTTTCTTTTTCCTGTAACAAATGTGCCTGATGTGAGTTGGCAAGCAGCAGCTTTTTAGTGGCTTCTTCTGCTGCTGAGCAGAAAAATATCAGCTGTGTGAAGCTGATGCTGTAGATTTGTGTGCTCAGAGCAGTAAAAACAACTTATGGGGGTGACGATCAATCGGTTTGGGGTATGGACCTGCTGGTATTGCTTGCTTGGAATACTGAAGTTGTTCCATGCAAATCATCCTTGCTCCTTCTCCTTTTTCCCCCACAGAAGGTAAACACTTCATTAAAAAGGACGTGGAACGTAATCAGAAATAATTCTGTGTGCTGTACTCATATTTTCATGGGAAGTGATGAGAGCTTTTTGAGTGTTTTAAAATGTTTTGTTTTTTTTCTAGTGAAGGAAGATCGGTTGTCTTTTAGTACCTTAATTATTTTAACATTCTTAAATGTTTCAGTTTGTAAAAAGGAAATCTGTAGTGTCTAAGAATAAATCCCAGCAGTTCCATAATTGTGTTTTTCACACGACAGGTCTGTGGGTGACTTTGAAACTTCTTCCAGGAGATATCCATCAGATTAGGAAAGAGTTTCCACACTTAGTGGACAGGTCAACAGCAGTGGCTCGGAAAATGGGCTTTCCTGAGATTATCATGCCGGGTAAGGCACTGTGGGGATTAATGCTGCTTTGTTAGATTTTAACCTGCTTTAAAATGTCTGCCTGTATGGAAGGTTTTGGAGGAAAAAATAAAGATGAATTCAAGGTATGGTATGCATTAAAAAAACCATCATCGAAGGACGTTGTCTCATTTAAAATAAATGTAAAATACTTCAGTAATACCTGCATCCATAAATAAAGCTCCCACCCCCTTCAAGAAGACAGGAAATCCCAGTGCCAGTGGAGATTCTCCTTTTTTTTCCCCAGTTTAAAAAAAAATATACAAGGTACACACTTTGTATTATCCCCACAGCAAGGGCATATGTAAAACTCACCTCCTGTGCTGAATCCAAAGCAGATTTTTCAGAGGCACAGGCTTGATTTAGAGATAGCAGCTCTTTAGGGTTTGTACCAGATGTGGACGATGCATTTGAAAGAGAGCCCTATCATCTTTTTTGAAATACGTGTATTCTGTGCATGTTCAGGTGTTTACAGGGAAAAAAACCAAACCAAAACCCATAAAAACCAACCCTGAACTGTGGCACTTCTCAAAATAAGATCTGCCACGAGTAAGAGCAGAACCTGCACTGTCCTTTGCAGCTTGATGGGCTCTGGAGGATCCACGAGATGTGTCCAGAGCCCATCCCAGTTCCAGGTGTCCCTGGGGCTGCTGACAGATGTGTCTGGCAGATGTTTTACAGTCTCTTCTACAAGTGGGAGTGCCTCAGCACCTTGTTTGGGTCCTGTGTTGGCTCATAAACAGTCTGCCTCATGAAATCATTGGAAATCCCTTGTTTCCCCAGCTCATTTTCAAAATTTCAATTGAATTGGGGTGGAGCTGAGGAGCATTTTAAGAAATAAGTCTGAATAAAACCCTCCCCTGCCACCCCCCAAGCCAGCAAAAACATCAAACCTCTTCCTGATGTAACAAATTAGAGACCTCTTGTAGGCTGTTAAAATATTTTAAATTGCAGAATACCTCTGTAGGGGACAAATGGCTGTGTTGAAACTTTTCCTTTCAAACGAATAATGAAAGAAGTTGCGTAAAAATAAAATAAGTGGGAGTGTGGTGTCTTAAATGTTTTGCCATTGTTTCTTCGTGTCGCTGGTTTCACAAATCCATGGGTTTACTGTGAGAATTGTGGGTTATTCTGTGCTTTGCTCTCCCTTTTAGGTGATGTTCGTAATGACATCTATGTCACCTTGGTTCAGGGAGATTTTGACAAAGGCAGTAAAACCACAGCGAAGAACGTGGAGGTCACAGTGTCTGTTTATGATGAAGATGGCAAGAGATTAGAGGTATTAAAGTGTTGCATGTCTGGGGGCTTTTTGATTTTGATACATATCAGGTTAAGCCTTTTCAACATCTGTATTTGGCAGCTTGAGGTCCCAGTTCTTATTTTCAGCCAAACTTTTGGCATCATTAAATGCATCTTGCCTTATCGATGCCTGCACTTTGATACCAGTTTCATGAGGAGCACTCTCTCTTATTCTGACCTACTTCACTGATGTATTTTTTGTTGATTCGACTGAAAAAGTGGAGTTTAAGAGACATAAACGCTTCCTCTGTTGTTTGTTTTTGCAGAGTGTTATTTTTCCTGGTGCCGGTGATGAAGCCATCTCAGAGTACAAGTCAGTGATCTATTACCAAGTGAAGCAGCCTCGCTGGTTTGAGACTGTGAAGGTATTGAAACTGTTAAGATAACTTCTCTGGGTGTTAATGTGCCATTAATACAGCTTTCAGTGGGAAACAAAACTGGGGAAGTTCAGGGCCTGTGTTCAGCAGGGCAAGGAATAGCTCAGCCAAGGAAGGCTCTGAGTTTTATTGCATATTGAGTTTTATTTCAGCCGTTGGTCAGAATGACTATTGTGGGGAAACTGCAGCATCTCTTTAGGAAGGGTTTGCTCTATTTCCATGAAGCTGGCCTAGAGGAGCAGGATATTAAGGCTAAAACACATTTGCCAGAGTGTTGGACTCATCACTGTTTGGGGAGCTGGTTGTGCTTTAAGCTTGCTCATTTTGCTGGGGTAATAACCTTTCCGCTTCCCTGCCAAGTTTGGGTATTGCAGAGGAGCTGATGGTGGCTTTCTGGAGATCTCCCAGCCTGTGGGAGCAGTGGGAGCAGGGGCTGTGTGCTCACGAGGGCCTTGGAGCTGCTCCCCACACGAGAATTTTTACTCCGAAGGTGCCCTTGTTGTGCCCGTAGGCAGAAAGGGGCTGCTGGGGAGTGGCAGAGGATGGATGTGCCGCTGGGATTGTCGCTCACTGATCATTTAGAAGTCCTGAAAGGTGTCTGGGTGGGGTTGGGAGAGGCTGAAGGTGCTGCACTGACCACTTCCTTGCCCTCTCCCCTCGTGCGCAGGTGGCGATCCCCATCGAGGACGTGAACCGCAGCCACCTGAGGTTCACCTTCCGCCACAGATCTTCCCAGGACTGTGAGTACCTCAGCCTCTCCTGGGGAATTCCTGGCAGGGCCTGGTGCCAGAGTCTCCTGAAGCAGGGATGGCATTCCCAGTCTGGAACTGATTATTGTCATCGCTTTTAGTACAGGATTAAATTCCTGACATTTTATTTTGCGTCACCTTTCAGCTCCTTTTTGCCTTTACATCTTCCTCACTCCTACCTATCTTCGTCGAGTTTTTCCTTCCCTGCCCAGTTCTATTTATTCCCGTTGGAGAAAAAAAAATTTTTTACTAGGTTGGTAATGGAATAAAGTTTTCCATTAGTAACTCAGGGGGTTGTGGCGTTCTGTACCGTGGAGGTGAGTAGGGAGCAGTAAAGGTCTTTAACAAATGGGAATGTGAAAGTTTACAGTTGGCTTAGCATCAGGAATTGAAGACTGTGGGATTAAGAAACTTAATAAAATTGATATAAAAACAAAAAACAAACCCGCCTCCCAAAAGCCAATCAAAAAACCCAACGAAACAAACAAAAACACAAAACAAAAAAAAACCCCAAAATAGTATGGGGTAAAAAACATCCCCAAGACAAGAATGATACTTTTAAGGAAAACAATGTGCCAGAAGCCAATGTCGTTATTATCAGAATTATGATTGTGTGCTACAGATTAATAGAGTCAGAAATGTTCTTATGATAACTCAAATATTTAGGTTGGCCACAGCCTAAGTGTTTAAAAGAGGTCATTCCTAAATATTAAAAAGAGCCCCTTCCAGAGCTTTCTCCCAGGCTCCTTGGGCTGTCTGAGGTGATGACACTTTCCTTCTGGCTTCTCAGCTTACTTTGTGATCTCTCCTTCCTCTGTTGCTTTGTTTTTTTAAACTTTTGCCAATAGATTTGAGCAAGAGCAAAGCGAATGCATTTTCTAGTTCCTGTTGGCTGCGGAATGGGTCAGCTTTCAAGAAACTCAGGCCCTTCATCTGCAATTATGGATCCAGTTTCTGTTTTGCTTCTAATATTCCCTGTTCAGATGTGTGTCCTCAGGGCTCCGTGCTCTGATGAGATCCTCAGTGCTGGTGTTCAGATCTTAATTCCAGCTCCCCAACACTGCCATTCTTCTAAAACTCGAACTTTCTGAATGCATCACATATCTGCTTTGTTTTTAGAAAGCTGCCTTAAAACTTTCCAGAAGAACAGGCAGAAGATAGAAAAATGAAGCATCTGGTTACTGTTGATGTGTTCATTTTGTTTTTTATTTTGCTTCTGTCTTGCTTTTAGAAGACTTCTGCAGTTTCTTGTACCCTTAATTTACGTGAGGATCTTTGCTGTGGTCACTCACTGACAGGTTGTCCATGTTTGTGGGATTCAGGTGTCCTCACTGTAGAAGTATCAAATAATTACAGCATAATAAGTAAATTGTGGTAATTTGTCTTTTTTTTGTGACAGCCAAAGATAAATCTGAGAAAATATTTGCTCTGGCATTTGTGAAGCTCATGAGATATGATGGGACAACTCTGAGAGATGGAGAGCACGACCTTATAGTTTACAAGGTAGAATTTTGACTTCCCAGTGGGGAAGCTCCACTGACTGACTTGTGGAGAACTCTGTTCCAGAATTACACAGGAAGACGTGTTTCAAACTCTTCTGTTAAATCAAACTAAGAGCAAGTCCTGGGCAGTTGGTTTATATGGGAGATTGGGTGTTAAACTTTTAATAAGTTTTAATTCCAAAGGCATTTTTTTCTTGAGTTTTTTGTGGGTTGGGGAAAGTTAATTCTGTAGCCTTTTAAATAATCCCATCTTGGCTCTAATGCAGACAGATTGGTGCTAAATTAATGTTGTTAAAGATCTATTAGATAGCTCCAAACCTAAGAAAATCGGGTATAAATGTCAAAAAATTCCTTATTACTGAGATTTTGACTGGATATTTTCTCCTGTTGTGTTTCAAACATCCCTGTAGGCAGAAGCCAAGAAGCTGGAGGATGCCTCGACCTATCTCAGTCTGCCATCCACAAAAATAGAGCTGGAGGAAAAGGGGCACTCAGCAACGGGGAAGAGCATGCAGAACCTTGGCAGCTGCACCATCAGCAAAGACTCTTTCCAGATTTCCACTCTGGTCTGTTCGACAAAACTGACCCAGAATGGTGAGTTCACAGAACTGCTCCTCACAGCAGTGTTGGTATCTGTGTGCTGGCTCTGCTGCCTTCTCCATCCCCATTCCTCTGGTGACTGGGTGGGGGCTGTTTGCCACGAGGTCCTGGATTGAACTGTGTGGGTGGGTGTGTGAACCATCCAGCCTTTTCTCTGTTTCGCTCCAGAGCAGTCCATGTCTGAGAAGACAGAAGAACCCCCAAGTTAAGTGGAACCCGGGGTATTGTTTCCCATATAGCTGAGACTCTTACCCTGAAAGAAGTGCCCTGGAAACAGGCTCTGTGGCAATTTGCTTTTCCTTGAGAAATAGCACTGAGGAAGAGTTTGCTTTCAGGAGTAGGGAATGTCAGGGCTCTGCTCCCAAATAAGCTGGTTTATGTTATTCCAAGGTGCAGTATCTTAGGGCTGAGGAAAGCTCTGATGTTTTCTCCTGGTGTGCAGAAGGGATGTGAGGGGAGGATGCGTTGCCTGGAGGTCACTCTCGTGTTCCTGCACCTTCCCAGGAGTGGCCTTGGCCTCGTTTGTTCCTTTTAAACCTTGCCTCCTGTACATTTTCCCTCTTTGTCAGCTGGCTGAGTGCATCCCAAGGCTGTGGAAAGCTGGTGGCAGCCACCACAGCAAATATTTCACATTTGCAGCCTGTGCCCTCTGTGTAATTTCTGTGCTTGGTTGCCATGGAGCGATCCCTTGTTCTCCTGGCTGCACCAGCAGCAGAGTGGGGAGTGTGGGAGGGTCATTCCATAGGGAGTGAGTCATTCCAGGGAGCTGCCGTGACTCAGGAGGGTCTGTGGGGAGCCGGATGAGGAGGGGAGGTGGGTGGGAATCATGATGAGATTCCCACGTTCCTGAGTCCACCCTGTCCAGGGGGATGTCCCTGCTCGGGCACAGCTCCACGGCCAGCCCGGAGTCGATTGCGGTGTTTTCCAGTGGCATCTCCCAGCACATCCCGGGTGTTTCACATGCAGAGCACATCGGATCCACTGCAGTCTGGCAGGCTTGGAGCCTGGGAGGGTGTTCAGCGAAAGAATTGGGATGTGCTTGTAGGATTTCCCAGCAAAGATGGGATCGCAGCACAGCGGGGCCAGGGCTCGGAGAGCAGGATCCAACATCTGGAATTAAACTGCTTTTTGTTGGAAAATCTGTGCTGTTTTCCCCTTCAGCCTTCCCCTAGTGCTTGTTGGTAGTTAAAAGTATTTCCCAGTGATCAATATATTGATGAGGCTTTTGCAGAACTGCTATTAAAATGAAACCTGAGCATTGTTTGGTGCTTAATTTACATAGAGTTTGCTTTGAAGGCCTGATCATTATTTAATGCTGCTGTTAATGATGTTGTCTGTGAAACTTTTCCTCGAAGTTGCCAAAGTCTTTTCTCTCTTCAAAGTACTGTGACACTATTAAGCAAAATCGCCATGAGTCGTTGAGCAGAAAAGAAACAGAACAAAAAAATCGTCATTAAATTCCTCCCTCAAGTGTCAGTTTGCTTCTGAAAATTGGCAGTGCTTTTCAGATGGTGATTTCTGAAGCTGATTTTAAGTTTTGTGAAATGGTTGGTTAATATTCTTTCTTTAACTTCCTTGAAAACAAAATAAAAATCCATTATTATCCTCACTTACTAAAATGCTGAGCCAAAGCAGATTTTTCTCCTCTTTGGTTACCTGTGATAGTTCTTTCTTTACCCTCCATAACGATCTTAGAATTGGCTTTAAGACTTATATTTAGTAATTCTGGAAGCATGTGAATAAGTCATCTGGCTTTTTCTGCTTGGTGTTTGATGGTGCAGAGACTTTTTTTGTGTCTGAGCTCTTTGAGCACTCCCTTGACTTCGGCTCTCTATGAACTGTGACTTATTAATGTTGCTTTTCTCTCAGTAATTGATGTCCTTAGCATGGAGAAGTCTTCAAAATAACAAACTTGGCCACTGCTGAGACTTTATCTGAGAGAGAGTAGTGGTAGGAAGTATCTACTGAGTTAACACTTGACCAGTTTTCAGTGATTGGAGCAGAATTTACGAGGGCAGGACAATCCCTGGCCTTTTGCTGGATTTTGCAGTTAATTTTGAGGAAGAGCAAAACCCCTCAGTGCCTGTGGAAATAAATCCTCTTGGTCCCTCTTCCAAGACTTCCAGGATGTCCTTTTATTACCAGGGTGATGGGAACAGAAGTGAAATTGCATTAATGGGCTTGCTGGAAGAGTGTTCAGTTACCAGTGGGCAGAGAGCTGGCTGGTGCTGTCCCCGTGGGGTTGTGTTGGAAGCATCCATGGCACCTCTAAGGCTTATTCCAAGGATTTCCCTGTTTTCTTTCCTGCCTGAAGGACTCAAATCTCAGGATAATAGTGGCTGTTCCTTCACTGGAGTCAGGACTTTGCGGAACCAGGGAGAGCAGGATTTTGGAGAACAGTTGGGAGGAATTTGACTTAGCACGGTTGATAATTAAAAAAAACCCAACACACATACACATACGACAAATTGAAGTGCTGTAGTGGCATAAAAAGTGAGGAAGCACTGAATTAGAATAAAAGTCATACAGACTGGAAAATCAAATGTTAAAAGTCAAGAAGGCAGAGAATTTCGAAGAACAGATGGGAATTTAGTTAGAGGGGAAATATTATCTAGCTTAATTCAGTGGCTGGGCTTTGAGAAAAGTTTGGGTGTATCTGTGGGGTTACTTTTGCATAGGTAGAGGTCAGGGAAAGCAGATAGGCAGGAACTTGGGCTGTTTGCTTCCGCTTGTTAGATACCCTGTAAGAGAAAATGTTCATTTGCAGTCAGTAGAATAATAAATCACATTAATAAAGCAAAGTTGCTGTTGAGGACTTGGCAATCTGGGTGTTTGTTTAAACCCTCTGCAGTGGGAAATCACAGAATCCCGGAGTGGTCTGGGTTGGAAATGACCTCAGTGATCATCCAGTGCCACCCCCTGCCATGGGCAGGGACACCTTCCACTGTCCCAGGCTGCTCCAACCCGGCCTTGGACACTGCCAGGGTTTGGGGCAGCCACAGCTTCTCTGGGCAACCTCATCCTGTCTTCCTCCTGATGTTTTTTATCCTCAAATTTCACTTGACCTGGGCTGACTCCAGCATTCCTGTTTCCTGTAGGCTAAAACACTGTTTTACATCCTTTTACTGCGTTATTTTACACACAGCCCTGCGAAAAGAGTGGGATTAACTGCCTGACTGGTACTTTGCTGGGGTTAATTAATGCTTGCAGTACCAGTGAGTGCCCATTTTTCTGTACCCTTTAAGTTATTTTTCCCTTTCAGCTGGCCTGCACTGACATTTTGTGCTCACAAATGTATATTCATTTAGCATTTGCTCTGCCGTCACGCTGCGAGTCCACGTGGGTTTGTTTTCTTGGGGCAATCCATGATGCTGTTCAGAGCTCGTCTGTGGGCTGGCTTTTGTTCAGATCATTTCTTCTGTCAAGCTGATGCCTTGTTAGAAGTCAGACTGCAGCCAAATTCAGGGGTGGAAAGCTGATATAAATATATCCATGAAACACTTTGGATAACTCATGGAGGCATCTTTGCTTTGCTTCCAGAAGCAATTTTTTTGTTAATGCTGAGTTTCTAAGACTTTGGGTTCAGGCTATAGACTTCCTGTAGGATGTATTAAAAGGAGTGGAGGAGTTGGATTCAAGTCTTTCAGAGCTTTAATGTAGTAAAACTCTGTTTATTTCTCCTCACAAAGAGATGATGAGAAGGCTTGGTTTGAGTGCTGCTCAGAGGGGAGTCTTTCCAAGGAGTACTGCAGTCCTCTCCATGAGAAGTAATTTCATTTATTACTTAGAATGAAAGAGTTTTGGGAAAAGTATAGCAGCTGCTTTGGGTCTCTGCAGGTAATTTCCAGAATAAACTCTGCAGGTTCATGCCTTGGTAAGCATAGTGTTGGTTGCTTTGAAAGTCTAAATAGCAAAGAGGTGAGGGGGTATTGGTTGGGAGAAACTGCCTGTTTTGAGTTATTTTGGGCAGAGTTCACATAATATGAATTATATTAGGAGGTGGGTAATGTGCAGTAGTGGGCCAAAGGCTAAACTGAAGGTAGTGAGTCTGCAAATCAGTCATAAAATCATTTAGCTTGGAGAAGACCTTTAGGAGCATTGAGTTCAGTTTTTTAGTGGAGGCTTCTGAGCAGGAGTTGCTGCGAGTTTGTTTTGTGCTGAAAACTGACTTTTCATGGGGAAGAGTTTTTTTCCCTGAGGCTACTTCGGCTAAGGCAGGAGGAGTTGTGGGGTTTGGGGTCTGGGGGCAATTCAGCTTCTCAGCAAATGCTGGGGTGGGTTTGACTCCCTGGGGTTGATATTTCCCAGTGAGCTGCTGCTCTGCAGGGGAACCCCACTGAGAGTTCCTCCTGGGAGCCTTTCCCTAAAGGAAGCTTTACAATGACTAATGGAGAGAGCTGGCCTGCTGTATCCCCAGCTTCATCAGGGAATGCTGAAGCGGCACCATCTTCGTGATGCAGGATTTGGGGGGACAAGACCATTTGCATGATCTGCTCGGTGCCCTCAGGGTCCATCCCTTGAGAGCAGCGTGGGCACTGGGAGATATTCATCACCCAGCTTTCCCCTGCCCTCATTTGGTTTGCAGCTGTTTGCCTTGTGTTGTGCTTTATCTTCTCTTCAGTTTATGCAGTGAGAGCAAAGAAGCTGCAAACATTAATGCTGGGAGAGTCACTGCCCTGTAGATATGACTGTGTTGGTGGCTGACTAATTCCACTCTGGCATCTTTTTCTAAATACACAACTGTTGTGTACAGCAAATTAAAAACCGAGGGACCGGGCTTCCTTGGCCTAGATTTTCCTGCTGATATTTCAAAAGCTGGCTGCTTTTCTGAAAGCCTTTCAGAGTTCTGTCAGGGTAGAAGGATTGTCCGAGGTTTCTGCAGCGTCAGAGGGTACCAGAAATGTGGTGTTGTCCAGGGAAAAAGGCTGAAATAAGGAAATAAAACGCTTTGTCTTGCGTATGGTTATGGAGAGTGAGGGAGGGGAAACACCCTGCATGATATAATTGGGGTTTTTTTATTCCTAGTTGACCTCTTGGGACTGCTGAAGTGGAGATCCAACACGAGCCTGCTGCACCAGAACTTGAAGCAGCTGATGAAGGTTGATGGTGGTGAAGTTGTCAAGGTAATGAGTTTAAAAATCCCAGATTTTGAGGTATCTTCTTTTTTTTGGTTCCCCACACTTCCCCCCTCAACCTCACTGCACTCACTTGCACATTAAATTGCAACCAGGTGTCTCAAACTTCAGGGTGCTGATGCTCCTCTCCCTGCCCTCCAAGGGCATTTCAGATGTTGAGAACTGATAAAACACACATAAAATGCAGATTTCTGAAAATTTGGGGGGTTTTTAGCACTTTGGTCAATTTTTATATAGAGATACATGAAAGCAAAAGGTGTTTTTCTTTGCAGGATTAGGACATCTCGGAATTCTTACGTGGTGATAGTAAATGTATTTTTAATCTGTGGATGTGGAATGTAGTCTTAGTGTGTGCTGCTGTTGTTTTCTTTAAAAAAAACTACTTCTGGAAATATTTAGCTGAGCCAAGTTATTTACATTTGCCAAGGCCACTGACTGATTGTGGGGAGCTACATAAAGACAGATTTAGCTGTGCAAAAGAGGAGGCTGAGACTTTATTGGAGGTGTGGTAATAAATCAAATCGAAAAGAGTGTCAAAAGGTGTACTGGGGACAGGTGACCCTGGAGAGTTGTTTCCTTGCTTCAGGGGATTTTTAGCTGGTTAACAGGAGTGTAATGAATGCCTCAGCTTGAAGTAACCTAAACCACCTGGGAATGCTGATATTGTCACCCTTGGAGGGTAGAGGGATCTCACAGATTTGTGTTTCAGGAAGGTTCCACCTGCTGTGGTTTTGTCCTGAATCATTTGAGAGCGGAATCTTGGCAGTGGTACTGGCTGCTGCCAAGCACTGTCATGGTTCTGTCACTTGGAATTGTCCCTCTTCCCCATATGTGACATCCCAGAGTACGTGGTGCATTCCTGCTTGGTGGGGAGCAGGGATTTCATCAGGATGCACCACAAATGAGGTTTGAGTAAAAGCACTGGAGTGAGTTTTCCAGCTGGCACACGCTCAGGCTCAATGAGATTCCCTTCTCCCTGCTCACAGGGATCTGAGCACCACTGGCTTCATGCACAGGGCAGAATGTTTAATATTGCTTCCAAGACCATTTTTATCCTTTTTTAGAGGGCCACTGTTTACATTCTCCATCTGGTGCAGCAGTGTTCCCTCTTTGTGGAGCCTGCCCCGTTGCAGTATCTGGTTTGTAACTGTTCCTTTCTATTCTTGCAGCTTTCTTTGTCCTTCATGTTTTCAAGCACAATACCCGGTGCAGTCTGGATATCTTTAAAAAAAAAGTATTGATGTGATAAAACACATTCATATTTTCTGCTAAGCTGCTGCCATTCCTTAAAACTCCCAGTAAAAGGCCTGGGCCTGCTGGTGTTCGTTTATTGCTGAGTGGAGATCAGCCCAGATCCCCATTCTGTGCCTGTTCCCAGAGTGTGTGGAAGCTGTAAATGTTATCTCCCTTCCCCAGAGGCTCTGGCTCCGTTTGTGCAGAGCCTGTGGAATATGAGAATGTAAACTAATAGTCCGGGAATAATTCACGCTACCTGAGAAATGTCCTGCCCCTTTACAAGCAGCAGCATCTCTGCTGTGCTCCTCCTGCTGCTCCACCAAGTCTTTGGGAACAGATTTAAAACTTGAACTCTGCTAATGAAAGTCAGGGTGAGGTGCCTGACTGTGAAATCAAGGCTTGATGAGCCTCCCAGCCATCCTTTGGCTTCCAGAGGACTCAGTGTGTGGGACCCAAGAGTGCAACTTGTCTTCAGACCAAGAGAGAAGCTTCTCCTGTCAAGGCTCAGAACTCTGCTTTACACTTCCCTTCCTGCCAGCTGGCAGCAGCCACGGAATCATTTGGAATTACAGAACCATTTAGGTTGGAAAAGACCTCTAAGATCACAGAGTTCAACCTTTAGAACATTGAGTCCGGCCTTTAATGTGCTTTATTTGCACATCTTCTTTAATGGAATGAGTAAGGCTGGGAGAAGGTGATGTTTTTCTTTTGCCCTCGTAGTGAAATTATGTGCTGGCTCTTCCCCAGGACTGGGCTAAGATCATCTGCAAGAATTTTGGCTTTTCTGTTTTTTCATCCTCAGCAGCATGAGCTGTGGCCCTGTGCTCACCTGCTTTAAGAAGTTTTGACATTCAGCTGTGAAGAGGGGGGTTAATTCCTGATGTTTGGCTGTAGGTTTAGGGGATCAGGTGAATCATGCTTGATCCAGGAGACTCACTGCACAGCTAAATGTTTTTAAAGGGAAGGTGGGAGTCAGGCTAGTTTTCCATCCCTCTCTCAGGGGATGTAACTCCTCCTGTAGCTGCAATCTCGGGATCAGTTCACTTCTGCTTGTTGGGATGTTCTTCCCCGGCTACTCCTTGTCTCATCTACGAGGCAAAAACTATTTTTGCTTCATTTTACTTCCCTGTGAGGGCGGGGAGGCCCTGGCACAGGGTGCCCAGAGCAGCTGTGGCTGCCCCTGGATCCCTGGCAGTGCCCAAGGCCAGGCTGGATGGGGCTTGGAGGAGCCTGGGACAGTGGAAGGTGTCCCTGCCATGGCAGGGGTGGCACAGGATGGGCTTTAAGGTCCTTCCAGCCCAAACCATTCTGGGATGATTTGAGACAGATGTGCTGGAACCATCCACATTTAACCCCTTCTTTCTCAACCCGAACTGAGCTGTGACCCATCCTGGCTGTGCCCTGGAGGAGCCCCTGTCTGTCTGTGCCAGCTGGAGGAAGGAGCTGCTCAGACACACAATCCCACCCCAGCAAAACCGATGAGTATCTCTGGGCAGTGCATGGACTCCTGGCTGTCTCTGGGAAGAACTGCTGGAATCAGGAAGCTTCTGTCCCTGTGCTTGACTGGAAGCCCCTGGCACTAATCTGCTTTTCCTCTCGTCTTGCACAGATGGGGGTGCCCAGCCAGGGGGGAGTGAAGACCTTCCTGTGTAGGTTTGGGGCTGGGGCAGCAGTGGGGTGCTCTGTTCCCATGCCTGCATGTGTGATCCCATTGGAGTTGTGGATCTGAGCAGGGATGTTCTGAGGGCCTCCCACGGCTCAGCTCCCAGTTTCCTTGGCATGAGACTCAGTTGCTTGTGTGGTTTGTGCTCTGAAACACCCAAGTTCTCAGCAATGCATGGGCCTGGCGACTGTGTGGTGAAGCTGCAGTTTGGAAATTCTTGTCATAGATTAAAGTCCTTGCTCAGGTGTGCCGAGTGTGATTTCTCACTTTGTTTTTTCTGCTGGAGTGATAACGTGTGTAGAGATAATGAACTTAACTAAAAAGTAATTTGTTGAAAAGAGAAACATTGGATTTTCCGGTTTTTGGCTAACTTTTTAAATGCCTTTACTTTAGCAGAAATATGTATAGAAACCTGCGTGGAGTCTGAATTTAATTTTCTTTTGAAAATATGATGAGCTGTGCTGTTTCTTTGTAGTTTTTGCAAGATACCCTAGATGCTCTTTTTAACATCATGATGGAGAACTCGGAGAGTGAGACCTTTGACACTTTGGTGTTTGATGCTTTGGTGAGTCTGCAGTGGGGAGGGTCTGAAATGTAGATAATAATGGGGAATAAATGGTAGAGTGAAGTTTATTAATGGAAAAGATCTGAGCTGAGAGTTATTTAATTTAGAAGTTGTATTTAAAGGTTCAGATCCAGAGGGAGTTGGATTATTTCTTGTCATCGTCCCAGAAAATAAGGAAGCACTCAAATCCAGTCATTTTAACAGATTAACACCAGAATTTAGGACAAAAGCAGAACAAAAATCTTAATGTCAGTAACGTGTCTTCTCTGAAAAGGAAGGGGAATGGGCAAGAATTAAAGATTTTTTTGAGAGTAGCTCACTAATTATGCTGGTGCTTTTCAGGTATTTATCATTGGACTGATTGCTGACAGAAAATTTCAGCATTTCAACCCTGTCCTGGAGACCTACATCAAGAAGCATTTCAGTGCTACCTTGGCCTACACGTAAGTGGGAAAATTCGTTTTTCCTAATGTGACTTGGAGAATTTTTCCAGGTACTGTTATTAATTACTTGTTTTATGTGGCTTAACTAGGGATGTGCTCATGAGCTTGGGAGGGTCTTGAAAAAAGGCTGGGGATAGTCTTTGTTTCTGTCTTGAAATAAATTGGTAAAACTTGCAGTCATGTGCAAGGAGAGTCTTGATTGTGTTGTAATGGAAGAAGGGGATGATTTGACAGTTTCAGGAATTGTTTTGTAAGGGAAACAAAAGCAATTCTCACTCATATTGGGGAAGAAATCATGTCCATTTAAGATACTTCAAATACAGGTTTTTTGGTGCATTAAATTGACATTGTACTCTGGATTATCAACATTACTGTCATTGTGGGGAAGAAGCAGTGAAGGGCAAAAAACCAAAAGTCCATTATTTTTGTTGTCTTAAGTGTTTTTCGACAGCTGGAATCTTTGCTGCTGCTTTAGACTGTCAGTGTTAGAGGAAAAGTATCTAATGGAATCTTTGCAGTGCTGGGGGGGAAAAGCAAACCCACACCAGGAGACCTGGGGTACATTTGCTGGTGCAGAGTCTCTGTTAAGGGACCTGAAAATGTTTGAAAATATTGATTTAAAATAATGCAGAATCATAAAATCATAGAATATGCTGAGCTGGAAGAGACCCACAGGGATCACTGATCCAGCCCCTGGCCCTGCACAGACCCCCCAACAACCCCACCCTGGGCATCCCTGGCAGCGCTGTCCAAACGCTCCTGGAGCTCTGGCAGCCTCGGGGCCGTGCCCATTCCCTGGGGAGCCTGGGCAGTGCCCGGCACCCTCTGGGGGAAGGACCTTTCCCTGATCCTTCTTTAATTCCCAAAGAAGCTTTGAGCCTTTAGTGTCAGCGTTGATGCTTTGATCAGTGAGTTGCAGCTGCTGTTGCAGCTCTGTGTGACATGAGCAGAGGATGGAGCATCCTCCAGCACCTGCATTTATCAGGAGAAGCTGAGGGTGGTCCTTTCTCTGGCTGGCATGGAGAGAATCCTTCCCTTCCTCAAGTGCAGGGAGGCAGAAGCAGGGAAGAGCTGAATTCTGGCTTGACTTGTGCCCGTGGACATGACAGATCCCTGCCTTCTCCCTGCCTTCTATTCATAGAACATTCAGCTTGGAAAAGAGCTCCAACATCATCAAGCCCAACCTTCAGCTGTTGCCCTGAAGTAAAGAGAGGTGGCCTTGGCAATGTTGAAGTGGTTACTTGAAATTCTCAGGCAGTTTGCTCCTATTCCAACAAATCCCCAGGCAGCAGGATCTCTGTGAGCTCCGTGTTGTTTTCTGTTAGTGGAGAATAATGTGGTGCTTGTTTACTTGGAGTGGGGATGTTGGATCATGCACTGGAGCTGGGATGATTTAAAATGGAATTGCTCGTGGTTGCATTAAAACCCTGATTTATATTCATGGGAAAGGAGGGAGCTGAAATGAGATTATTTTGAAAATTGTTTCACTTTTTGAGTTTGATAGGCTTTAAAATGGGGAATAAGAATTTCCAGCTGGTGTTGGATACTTTGAGAAATAAATTTTAAAAATTCCAGCCCAAAATCCACCAGAAAGCTTTATAAGGGGAAGCCTTGTTGAATAAAGAAACTCATACTTTGTGTTAATTCTTACAACATGCTTGTATTTCATGTAATTATTTTTATTATTCTGATTATTATTAGTAGATGCATTTTTATAACAGCCTCAATCTGAGTATCCCTAAACATCCAGCAGAAAATCAGCCTCACTGAGATTTGCTGTATGTTAAATAAAGTTGTGGTCTGTGATTTTTTGCTCTTTTTGCTCAAGAGTAAGTTACAGCTACTTATCAAAACAAGAACATAATGGGTTTATGAGTTGAATAATTAAGTTTGTAACTCCGTGGGTGCATAATTTTTCTTTAAACCTTTCAAAATGGAAATTCCGTGAGAACGCTTGTAACTCGTATGTGGTTTTTTTTTGTATTTAAACAGAAAACTGACCAAGGTTTTGAAAACATACGTGGACAATGCTGAGAAGTGTGGGATCACTGATCAACTCTTCAAAGCCATGAAGGCCTTGGAATACATCTTCAAGTTCATCGTCCGATCCAGGATATTGTTCAACCAGTGAGTACAGGCAATGCTTGAACCTCCCGTTGCCAATAATGCTCAAAAACTGCCAAAATTTCACGGTGCCTCAGTTAAAATTTCTCAGTATTCCGTTGTTTTAGAAATACTTGAAGCTGTGAGAAGTTATTTCAGGAGAAGGCTTTTCCCTCTTTAGCAGAGATGTGTATTTTCAGTAGCAGTGAATTGGTGAAATCATGATAATTTAGGTCTCTGAACAATTAAAGCTTGGCATTGTTTGGGGGAACTTCTGTTACTATATTGTGTTTTATACAAAAGTTATAAACCCAGCTGATGAGATCTTCAGCTTCACTTACACTGAGTCCTTTTACTGCTTGTTAGCAGTGGGAACAACCTTATTACAAGGGATTTATGTAGGGCTCTTAAGTTACCATCCCCACCACCCTTTTCTCTAATTTAGGGCTTGGAATTTATTTCTGTAGGAGCCCCGCTGCGAGATTCATAAAATACTGAATGTCACTGAGCCTGTAGCAGGCCCTACAAATCACTTGAAAACAGAAAAAAAAAAATAATTCCCTCTGGCTGCAGATTGGATTTACAGCCAATCTGACCCTCCCGGACTGGCCGTGGGATTTCCTTGTGGGAAGCCCTAATTCACAGCCCTTCAGTGTTGGGAAGACACAGCTCTCTGTGCCAAGGGATTAATCAGCAAAATTACTGAATGCTGAACGAGCCCGTGATTTGTTCTGCTGCAGGACTGAAACCCTGCCTGGGGGGTGTGATTTGGAGTGATTAAAATGCAGGAGTGTGGCAGGGCGCTGAGTGATTGCTGCTGTTCCGCTGAGGAATCACAAGCAGCGAGCTGAAGCTTTTATTCCAAAATATGGCATATTTTTAAGTTCAGGAATAGGGTGGTGGGCTGGATGGATGGAGCATTTTAGCAGTTCAGTTCTGGATAAATAGGTGGAAGTTCATCCACTTAAAGCCTGGTGGCACAGCTATTTGTTCACTATAGCAAAGGTTGATAAAGGCAAAATATTACAAGTGACCTTTAGAAATATCTTTATTTGATTCCCTCAGTAATGATCCCAGTGGTTGTGGTGTATTTACTGCAGTCTTAAAATCCTCCAGGCAGTGCTGGAAGAACCAACCTAGTGTAAACCTGATTTTCTCCCAGCTGCAGAGTTTTTGTGCTTTATCAGGTATATTAAATAAATAGATGTTATTAACTGACAGTAGGAACACATTTGTGACTAACTTGTTTATTTTTTATTACAACTTCCTTTTTGAAAGGCAGAGATTTTGTCTGAAGCACTTTGATTTATTGGGCTGTCAGGTTTGGTTACTCTTTCTGTTGGTGTAAGTTTCACCTCTCTAATCTGTTCAGGGGGACACTGAAATCCATTATGGAAATGGGGACTTAACAAGTTTCTTGTCCTGCACAACCCCCAGATTTAGCCTAGAAGGGAAATAGAAGTTTGCATGGCAAAATAACACAATTTTAGTGGTTTGGGGTTTTTTTTTTCTGTAGCATTCATTCCCTCTGTGTCCAGGTTAAAATAGACTTTTTTCATATCTGGGGCTTCCAAGGGTTTATGAGCACAGCATTAGAAATGATACACACTAACGTGAGTGTAAGGCAGCAGGAACATCCTGAACTCCATGCTTATCCCAAGAACAGCCTGTTTCCAGCTGCAGTATGTGATCCATCGTGATGTAGTTTTAGATGGGATATTGGGATGGAATTCCTCCCTGGGAGGGTGGGGAGGCCGTGGCACAGGGTGCCCAGAGCAGCTGTGGCTGCCCCTGGATCCCTGGCAGTGCCCAAGGCCAGGCTGGACATTGGGGCTTGGAGCAGCCTGGGACAGTGGGAGGTGTCCCTGCCCATGGCAGGGGTGGCACAGGATGGGCTTTAAAATCCCTTCCAACCCAAACCATTCCGTGATTCTGTGATCTTGGAACATGAAGAAATTGTACAATGATTATATATGGAAAATGCCTGGGTGAGAGTCTCTTTCTGAGCTGCAGACTTCATTCAAGACCTTCCTACTGGATTTAATTCCAGGAGAAAATGGAGGAAAGTAAAAGGGAATTATCTCTTGCTGGGAGCTGCTCTAACGGGTCTTGGTGCCAGGTGTTTGGGGGATCAGAGCCAGTGGAACCAGGGAGGGCTTTGGAAGCCCAGTTGTTGTTGTTGGATGAGGCTTTTGAAGGCAGTCAGAGCTGACTGGGCAAATATGGGGTTTTACTGGGGGAAGGAGTCATGGAATGGTTTGGATGGGAAGGGACCTTAAATTCATCCCGTTCCACCTCCTGCCGTGGCAGGAACACTTCCCACTATCCCAGGTTGCTCCAAACCTGTCCAGTCTGGCCTGGAAGCCCTGTGTGATATTTATAACTCCCCCTGGTTAGATTTAATCTGGATTCCAGATCCCTTTTGTTGGTCAGGTTAAGTCTGAATAACCCTGGTTGTGGGTGAGTCCCACGTGCTGCCCAAGGAGGGGGAAGTTTTCAGGGATGATGTGGAGCCAGTGGTCACCTCCCTCTCATTTTCCAGTGAGGATTGTGTCATCCTACACCTGAAGCAGGGCTGGTTCTGCATTTAAAACACTCCAGAGGCTTCCAGGAACACTCACTGAACCAGTGGCCCAAGTTCTTCACCTTGGCTGTATTTTTTTGCCTTTGGTGTTGCTCAGGTGTCTCTGTGCAGTTTTAACCCCCTGAAAGCGTCAGAGAGAGAGAGGGGGGGTCCCCGTGGGCAGCTCAGCTCTGAGGCATCGCGCCTGAAGGCACAGGGACCTTGCTCCTGGAGCTGAGCTGGGGCTGAGTCATTCCTCTGTGTCAGCTGTGCTGACTCCATGGGAAACCGAGCCTGGAATTAGTGCTGGAACACAGTTTTAACCTCAGTGCTTCCTTCCCACAGGAAAGAAAAAAGTATCTTTTTAGCAAAATGAGGGTCGATGGGCTCTTTCTTTTCCTTTCTTCCTTTCTTTCCCGGAGTTTAAGGTCACTCACCTTAGGCCACTGGTAGATTTTAATGATTGCTGGCAAGTTGTCTGGCTGCTCTCTGGCTGCATCAGCACAGAGCTGCCTGGCAAGGGTCCTGCCAGACATCTGCAGGGTGGAGAGGCTGTCCCAGGGCTGCGTGGGCACGGGGAATTGGGTCACTGCTCAGGGATGCACCAGAGACTGAAGCAGCAGTGCTGGATGTGGCATTTCACAGAGAAACCTTTACAATAAAAAGCTCTGGTTCCTGCTGGCCCAGCCTGGCCAGTCTGTCTTGTCTTGAGGTTTGGTTTTTTTTTGTGGAAGAAAACTTGGTTCAGTGAAGAAACTTGCAGAAATTCTTGAAAAAATGTGAGACAGCAAATCGCCATCTGTGATTTGATTGTCAGAAAAATCACCAGATTTTTTAAAACAATGTTTCCATTGTGGTTTGTGCTGATGAAACCTAATTCTTTTCCAGACTGTATGAAAACAAAGGAGAAGCAGACTTCAGGGAATCTCTGCTGCAGCTCTTTAAGTCCATCAATGAGATGATGAGCAGCAACTCTGATCAGACTGTCATAGTGAAGGTTTGTGCTTTCCAGATCTCCACTTTTCCATCCTAAACCACAATAAGGCAGTCCGTGAAGTGTTTGCTTGTGTTTGTGCTTAAAAGCTGGTTTTACCCCAAACTAGGTTCATACTTGGTGCTTCTGCTGAAGGGTTTGTGACTGTATAAAGAACTTTCTTTGAACAAGTAAGTTTATGGGATCCTAGAATCATTTCAGTTGGAAAAGACATCTAGGATCATCAAGTCCAACCTTTATTGCCTCAAAAGCCTCACTTTTATTTTTAAAAGAGAACTTAATTTGGGTAGAGTGATATTTGGCTTATTTAACTTGCATAGCCTTAAAGTTAAGGTGTTTTTAAGGCACTGTATTTAAGATGCTGATGACAATGTAGAGCTTCATATTTTAATGCAGTTGTTTATATCTGAGGCTGTTCAGGAACTTCTGTATAGGATCTTAAGCCAGAGTACGTATTTTAAAAGGGAAAATCAGTAGTGAGACTGCAAACTCCACCTTTCATCCCTTATCCCTCTTCTTGTGTCCCTTTAAAAACATCATCTGCTTTTGGTAGCTTTGGCTCATGGAATTGGGAATGGGGTCTGTGCCCTCAAATGGTGCTGATATCAAACAGCAAGAGCACTGAATTATAGCTCTGGTACATTTTAGTATCCAGAGGAGGCTGGATACAAAAGTTAGTGGATCTTTTTCATCATGGAAAACTACAGAGAGTGCCCTGAATGGATTAAGCTGCGCCTTGAACTTCCTCTTGTGCTTCTGACTAGATGAAACTGAAGTTTCATCTTTATAAAAAGATGAAACTCCTGACCCAGTCCTGCTGAATCAGCTGAGAGATGATCAAGGGGCTGAGAATTGGGGTAGAATTTGGGGACAGTTGGACTCCTCCTGCTCGGATGGTTGCAAAGACAGACAGTGGGAAATCCCTGTGCCAGTGGAAGAGGTTCCTGGAGAAGTCCAGCAGGAAAAGTCCTGAGTGAGAGCCCCCAGTTCTTTGTAGCTGAGCTCTGGGGCTCCTGATGCCATGCTGAGCACACAGCAAAAACAGAGAGCGGGGATAAAGCAGCTGAGGTGGAATATTTTAGGCAGAGAGGCTGAGACCGTATCATCTGATAACAAAGTAGGGATATTACCTGTTTCAAGAAAGCTGTATTTTCATTTCATTGCCAAAGCATCTCTCCTGAATGGAAATGGGGAGCTGGAGTCCGTGGCTGTGTGCTCTCTGGGGTTTTTCAAGTAGGGTGTTTGCAGCTTACGGGAGTGGAATGTAAGATTTCTTTTCCTGAGACTCCTTTGCAGGGCCTGCTTCAGGAAGGCAGATGAACGTGAGCTTTCTTCTTTAACAATTTATACCTGGGGGAAAAAAAAAGAAAAAAAAAGTAAAAAATTGATTTGGCTGTGTTCACCTGAGATGCAGGAAGGAAAACTTCCTGGTAAGGGCTGGAGAGAGAGCGCCCACTGCAGCAGTGGCTGTGCTGGTTTGGGTTCAGAACTCTGCAGACTTGGGGAGAGCCCAGCTCCTGTCTGTGTTTGAAGGGCGGCCGATGAAGCACTGAGGGATGAGCCAGGCTGGTGTGAAGTGTGCTTGAGGAGGCCTTTCAGGAGCCTTGACAACCTTCCATTCATTATTTATTGCTTTCATCTCCTCTGGACTCTAATTACTCAGCTCTTAGAACACGTAATTGTTACGATTGGCTTTTTGCAGCCTGTGAAATTGCTTTTATGATGATCAGGTATCCGCTGAAGCTCTGCAGCGTGAGCACGAGGCAGGAGTGAGTGCTCTGTTACAGAGAACACAGCTGTTGAATGGGTGGATAAATGTGGGGGTTTTTTGGTGGGAGTGAGTGTGGATTCTGTGGGTCCTGCCTGGCAGAGCTGCAGGAGTGCTGGGAGGTGGCAGTGGCACTGTGGGGGTGACATCAGAGGCCTCATTCAGCATCTCCAGCAGTGCCTGAGTCGATGCCTCAGTCTGTGCTGGTGGAGAGGAGCATCGGATGGACCTCCCAGAGCTGGGGGGCTGAAATGGGAGCTGAAGGGCCGGCAGATGTGGGACACTGCTGTCAGGAACAGTGAATTGATCCCTGCCTGGTGCTCTTCTTGGAGCTGGGCACCTTGGAGTTACCAGTGGCAGCTCCTCAGAGCCATCAGCTCCATGAGCAGTGGCAGGGGAAGCAGCAGGGTGTTGGGGGTGGGCAGGGGTGGCAGGGCTGTCACCTGGCTGTCACAGAGCCTTGGAGCAGCTGCTTCTTGCATGCCGGGTGCTGGGCTGGTTCCAGACCTCAGGGAGGGGTTAAAGGGGTGCAGAGGATTGGGAATGAAGCAGATGGATCACTGATTTCCTGTGCTCTGGGATTTTACAGGGGGCAATTGCTGGCATCGTTAGGAGGGGAGTTTAAAGGAAGTAAAGGAGTTTTTTATCTTTTCTGAAGTTTGTTGCTGCAGGGGGTTGTGCTGGGGCAGCAGAGGGATGGAGCTCAGGCCCAGGGATGTGCCGAAAGGATGGCTGCATGCAGCCTCTGAGGGAGGCTGGGAGAGCCAGGAGGGGAAGGGAGCAGAGGAACTGCAGATGGCATCTCCTTTGGGCACTGCTGGGGACCAGGATCTGGACCAGGAGGGGCACAGGGGGTGATTCTGAGGGCACAGAGCTGCCCTGAGGGCTGGGGCATCCCTCCTGTGGAGCCAGGCTGGGAGAGCTGGGGGGCTCACCTGGACAAGAGAAGGCTCCAGGGAGAGCTCAGAGCCCCTTCCAGGGCCTAAAGGGGCTCCAGGAGAGCTGGAGAGGGACTGGGGACAAGGGATGGAGGGACAGGACACAGGGAATGGCTTCCCACTGCCAGAGGGCAGGGATGGGTGGGATATTGGGAAGTAATTGTTCCCTGTGAGGGGGGGGAGGGGCTGGGATGGAATTCCCAGAGCAGCTGTGGCTGCCCCTGGATCCTTGGCAGTGCCCAAGCCCAGGTTGGACGGGGCTTGGAGCAGCCTGAGATGGTGGAAGGTGTCCCTGCCCATGGCAGAGGTCAAAAAAGACGATCTTTGAGTCCCTTCCAACTCAAGCCAGGGTGGAATTCCTGTGCTGTTGGATACTTTGCTGAAGTTTTGTAGAAAACCAGTGATTTTAAAGAGATAAGTCCCCAGGTCCCTGTGTTGTGCAGGAAGATCAGCAGATCTTGCTGTAGCAGTTTTAGGCTTTTTTCACTGATTTTTTTTATGTTTTGGGGAAGCTAAATGAGTGTAGACAAAATGAGTGTGTTTGGAGAGAGATAAGAAGTTGCAAAGACCTACAGAGAAAATGAAGGTGCTTTACATTAAACGAGGCAGATGCTTCTTTCACACATCCCAAAGTTTCCATTTCCCCTCGCAACAAACTGGAATCTTTCTTTGTAGTTTATCACCACGGAGCAGGACTGCCACTGGAAGTTTTCTCTGAGATGTTCCCAACTTTTTGGGCTGGATGTACTGGATTTTTCTGCCCTATCTGTTGGGAGAGCAACCTTCAAGCTGACACGGAATGAATGACTGCAGTCTTGTGTTCTTAGCAAGAATTCCTCTTTTATCTACTCAAATATTTATGTCCTTGTGGAAGCTGATGAGCTGTTGTTGACTGTAGGTCTTCAGTTATTTAATATTTTGCATTTAAATTGCTGCTTTTTTTTAATTTGATTTTTTTCAATGCTTTGGGTACACGTGGGAGGAAAAAAAAGTTTCCTCAAAAGAAAACTCTCTGAATTGTGCAAGGATTTAAGGTTGTAGAGCACAAAAAAGAGGCTTGGAATTTGTACCTCTTGTAGGATTATGGATATTCAAAAATTTTTGGATGGGGAGAATTTATAGGGTTTTAGTATATATAAAACGTTATTAAAGGGTTATTTTTAATTTGACTGGTATTGCTTCAGCTATGGATTTTTGCAATAAATAGGTAAAATTCCATATGATCTTGGAATATGGTTTGAGCAGAGCTTTACTAGGACTTAAACCTCTTGTAGCACCTTACTGGCACTTAAATCTCTTATTTCTTTTGCCTTTTATATACTCAGATATGTTGGAATTAATGTGTTGAGGTGCAAGAATGACTAAAACCCAGGCTATAAAGGCAGCAATGATCAGTCCTGTAGGTTTGAATTTGGGAAGGTGAACTGGTAAAAATTCCAATGTTCAAAACAACACAGAAGTTCGGGTTTTTTTTTTTTAGTTAACTAAATAACATTTTTAGGTTTTTTTTTTTGGTGTGTCGCTGTTACCTGCGGTGGAGACAGACATTTCAGGGCTGCCTTTCCCACTTGTTTGTTTAAGGTGTGGGGCTGTCCAAGCTGGAGGGGGAAATCCAGGCAGCGATTTGAGCTGATGGATGTTGTGGTTGCTCTCTCACTAACAAAAATTCTCCTTGCACGATGAGCGGCAGTGGGCTGCAGCAAGAGCTTGGGAAAGGGAGATTCCAGTTTGTTTTCCAAGCATCAGTTTGACTTTAAGGGTTAAACCTGGCTCGGTAAGGTGAGCAGCGTTTGCGTGCGTGCATTTTTAATGGTTACAAGTGTTCTGAGCCTTCCTGGGTTTGTTCCTGTTTTCTGCTAATTGGTGCATGATAATTATTTCCTTAACCTTCTCCTGCTGAAGCATGAGCTCAGCTGGAGCCTGAGAGCGATGTTTCAAGTTTGGATAAAAATGCAGATATTCCTTCGTCAGGTATTCCTGCATCCCTTGGGAAGCAGAGAAGCTCCTCCTGCCGTGGAGGGGGGACTGGACCCTTCTCAGCAGGGCCCCTCTGATATTTGCTGTTCTGATTTTGTTCAGGGCGACTGGGAAGAGACGGGCTGGGAGCTTTACATGATCTGAGTGAAGGAGGTGTGAGCACTGTGTGTGTGTGAAATCATCCTGTGTGTGGCCACGGAGAGCTGGGGTGGAAGATGAGACCATTTCTTAATGCGAATTCTCCTGTGCCTGTGGGTTCTTAATAATCCTGGTCACTTGTCACACCTTTCTCAGCATCCACTCTGTCCTTTAATATTCAGCTTTTATTGCTAAAGCCACAGAAAAGTACTTTAATGAAGGCAGGGAAATAGAAAGTGCCTGAGAAGAAAACCAGAGACTGTGTTAGTCTGCAGGGCTTTGCCAACAGGTGGAATACTTACAAACCATCACTTAAAATTAGCTCAGGAGCAAAATGCAACTGTGGACTGAGGTTCCTGTGTCTCTTAGAATCCATGTGGGAAATACTTCCAGAAGATACTCATTTGTGATCGTGCTTTGGCCTGTTTTACACTGAATTTGGTGCCAGAGGTGCTGCTTTGCAACTGGGATGAAAACTTCTTTAGTTTGTGGAGTGAATAACTGCTCTAGGCTGGGGGAAATCTGAAATAGAGTTTAAGTGTTCCTGGATATTTTTTATCCAGCTGCTGACTGGGCTTAATTTGGTTTGGATGAGTTTAATGGAATGGCACCTGAGATAATGCTGGGGTAGAAGGGAGGTGCTTTGTGTTGAATGACACAAAAGATGAAAATTAACATTAAAATAATGTTCAGATGGAGTCGGGTAAAACAAATTTATTGCTTTTTCATACAAAAGAGTTCAGAAGAATATCCTGTGTTTGGCACAGAGTTTTTGTGCTTAATTTGGAGACCAGGTGTGCTGATGGAAACGAATGGCTTTGGAAAATGACAGTTTTAAATTAAGGATTTTTTTTTTGCTTTTATGGACTACAAAGAGCTGAACTTAAACCCCAGAAAAAAGCTGTGGTGTTCTGCTCAGAATACATTTTGTTTAATACTTTGCAAGTGTCATTTGGTCAATCTAATGACAGCCTTAAGTTAGGTTTTTTTTAACAGCTACTGCAAAGAAGCTTTTGTGACTTTTTTGCCGTTCCACTTATAAACCCAAGAATGGGTAATTTTCCATTGTTGCAAGATTCCTTTGCTGTCCTGCTTTCTTTTCACTCACCAGTGACTGCTGTAATTATAACAGGGGTAATTTCACTTTTGTATTAATCAAGAGAAATCTCCATATTCTCAACTGTGTAACAAACAAAAGCAAATGAGTAAAACTCATTTTTCTATCTGTTATCCAAAATGATATCAGAAATACTTAAAGGTACTTAGCGAGGTTGCCCTGTCTTATTTTAATGTGCTTTTATTTGCCTGATGACACAAAGAAAAGGCTTTACCTGTCCTCTCATCCTTTTTGTGAAGAAATTAAAAACTCCAGAAATTTCCTTGAAAAGCAGCTGCTCCTGGCAGTTTTAGCAGTTGGGACTCTTCCTGTCCCAATAAATAAATGAAGCTTACTCTTATTTAAATATTCAAGTGTCAAAGTGAAGTTTTTTGAGGTTTTCCCACCCAGAAAAAAACTTGGGAAAAAAATTCCTTTCGGAATCAAGATTAATAATTCAGCTAAACTTTTAGTCATAGAAACTCCTTGAACTTTTAGATCTGGGCAATGTGCTAATTTTCCTCTTGGTAGATCCCATTCTTTACCCATTTCTGTCTCATTAAACCTGTCTGGAAATGAACTATCAGTGAGAGAAGCAGAGTGGGCAGTGCAGGGAGCTCTTCATTGATGTTCGAGGGGGCCACTGCTGGGAATAACAGTTCCATTGCCCCTGATCTTATTTCTTCTGGCTTTTTTACCACGTTTGAAGGAGTTTTTTCCCTCAAATGATCTTTTGATACCAACACTGAGTTTGTTCCTTCAGCAGGAACCTGATTGCCAGCTCTGGAGAAGTTTAGGAGAACACAATTAGCTGTTAGGTCAGTTGATGTTCAGAGGGGCCACTGCTGGGAATAACAATTCCATTGCTCCTGATCTTGCTTATTCTGCCTCTTTTACCACACGTGAAGGGTTTTTCTCCCTCAGATGATCCTTTGATACCATCCCTGAGTTTATTCCTTCAACAGGAACGCGACTTGGCTGCTAGCCGTGGAGAAGTTTAGGAGAACACAATTAGCTGTGAAGTCATTAGAAGCCCATCAATGAATTTATCTTAAAGGTTGCAAAGGGTCCTGCTCCCAACAGAGAGCTGGTTGGGATGATTTAGGGAATAAGTTGCAATTAGTCCGTGGAATGATAAATCCTGGGAATTGCCGTCCCCTGCATTGGCTGTGCAGAGAGCTGTGGCCATCAATTACCGCTTAATTTATTCCATTTAAGGCAAAGCTTTGACTTTTCTGGCCCTGATTATTTTCACTCAGTGAGTTGTGTTTCTTGGCCCAGTTAATTGCCTTTTCCACGCTTGGGAAGGGAATCCTTGAGGCACTGGGCACTGAGCGGTTCCGTGGCTTGTCTTGGCAGCTCCTGCGTGGAGCGAGTGGCAGCTCACGGTTCTTCCCGTGCTTTTTGTGCAATAATTCCTTTTACACACAGATATGGTGTTCATGAAGGGGAAATTAGTGTGGATTGGTGTGGTTGGGAGTGGGAGGAGCAGAGGATGAGCCACAGCAGCTTTGAGCTGGCTGCAGGCTGCCGTGGCCTTGCTGATGCCATGCTGAGCCATGTGAATCACAGCCTGGGCAAAAAAAACCGAAATCCCACCAATACCCCAGAGCCAGTGGAACAGTGAGTGTGCAGGGAAACTCAGCTCGGGGAGAATATATCCATTATTCATGCCCCACACAGTCTCAATGCTGCCTTCCCTGCTTTTCATCCTTCCCCGTTGCTGCTTTATTTGTGTGCTTTGTAGTGCTGGAAATGACTGATTTTGTGACTGGATAAGGGTGGGAATAATTTGTCACTCGTTTTGCACAAAGAGAGAAGCCCCTTCGGGCAGTAAAATTTTTATTGCAGCCCGGCTTGAAACTATGTGTAATTATTGAGACTGATCTTCCCAGCTTTGGGTGTGCTTCTCGTGTGATCACAGGGAAATTACTGCAAAAAACTCTGTGATTGGACATTAGGTTCCTCACTACTGTTGATTTTTAATGCTGGTTGAAATTTTGAAGTGTTTAAGGCATCCCTGTGTAACCATGGAATTAAGATTTTGGCTTAGTTTGCCGTGTGCTTCTTGTGGAAATGAGGACCTGGAGCCTTTGTCCAGCGCTGATTGGGGTGAAAAGTGATTAATTTAATTTCTTTAAATGGAAGAAAAAAACCCAACCAACCCAAACCAGATGCTTATTTTTTCCTGATGTTATATGAAAAGACAAGAGCAGGGGGGGTTTTTATCTGCTGGATTTCATATTCCTCATTTATGCATTGCAGTATTCTGGGAATAACCAGCATTGCAATGGAGCTACTGCTCACAGAAAATCTCCTTCAGCTGCAGCTTTAACAGAGTAAGATCTACAATGAGAGCTGCTCTTTCACATGGTTTAATACCGATAAAAAATTATTTTAGTAGCCCTTTGGCTTAGACAGATACAGATTTAATCATGGGGCTGCAGAGCTTCATTCTCTGATCATCTTGTCACATAATCGAGCCAGCTGAGGTGGGAAATTGGGAAATACACTTCCACAATCTTCTTTAAATCTCTGGAATTAAACTTTAATTGGTTTGTCCATAAGGTAGACCCTCAGTTACTGCTAATTGTTGCAGCTACAAGCTGTAAGTGGCTGTTGTAAACAGTGTTTTACCTCACAGTAGTTCATGGAAGCCATTCAAGTGTTAATTTTTACGCTCCTGCCGGGGCACGGTGCGAAATTTTAATTCGAGATATAAAATGCAAGCTCTCTTTTAAGATGTTACTAAACATTTATGGCTCCATGCATGTGAATGATCAGCAAATAAAGGCCCGTTGCTGCCTGTGGTTGCTGACTGGTCATTAGAGCCCTCGTCCATCACAGCACGTGAGCCCGCACAGAGTTGGCTCCATTTGCATAATTCCAGAGTCCCCAGCTCAGGAGGCCTTTAAGCAGATGTGGGATGTTTGATGATCCGGCTTTTGACAGCTTCAGTGGATTCTGAATGAAAACTGGGTGCTCTGAAATCTGCATCCAGCCCGTGGACGGGTTGGGGGCTCCCTTTGGAGAGGGGTCTCGGCCTTGGGGGCTCCTTGAAGTTCTCCTTGGGTGTCCTCAAACCATTGAGTTGTTGCTTTGAAGAGCCGTGGGGTTGGGTTTGAAATGACAGGGGTTGTGGCAGGAAAGGGGAGTTCTTGGAAAATAAAGGAGTGGGTTTGTGTTTACTCATCAAGACTGTTCTCCTGGGGCTCCTCTACCTGTAGGAACCACTGGGGATGGAAACTGTCTGGACTTGGGGGGGTGTGAATCACAATCACTGCTCACGTCACAGAAGGACAGAGAGGTTTGGGTTGGAAAGACCTTAAAATTCATCCAGTGCCACCCCTGCCATGGGCAGGGACATCTTCCACTGTCCCCATCCAACCTGGCCTTGGGCACTGCCAGGGATCCAGGGGCAGCCACAGCTGCTCTGGGAATTCCATCCCAGCTCCTCCCCACCCTCCCAGGGAACAATTCCCTCCCAGTATCCCATCTAAACCTGCCTCTTTTCAAGCAAAGTTACACCTGTAATCAAACCATTTGATTTAATCAATAAAACACAAAGGTGAGGGAGGCAAGTCTGGCTGCTCTGGTTTGTGTTCCAATTACTCTGAGTTTTTTCCTCATCTGGTGCTCAGCACATGCAAGAACTACGAATTGTTCCTAAGAAATGGAAAGCAAAATGAGGAAGAATTCTTACAAACAGTTCGAATATTAAACATCAGTTTGTATCTTCCGACCTCTTTCATGTGCTGTGCAGTGGCAGCTGCGAGTTCAAGGGGAATTGGGAAGAGCCACGGTTTCATGAGTGGCTACCAAGGATTTACTGCAGGGAAAAAATGATAATTAGGCTTTTTTGTTTAATTTTTAAGTAGTGGAGTGAAAATTAAACCCAAACAACTACAGCATGGCTGAGGAGGCGGATGGGAAAGTGCTCGACAGAAGGTGGGGATAAAGGGATTAGAGGAGCCAAAAGGTTTCTATAAATGTTGGAAGGAGCTTATAAATCCCTAATTTTGGTGTAAGTTTTCCCCAGTTTATGAACATTTGATGCCTCTGTCTTCTTTTAAATCAGTTTAAAAGTTTAATTTTTGCTGAATTTCAGCTCAGGTGTCACAGAAAATGGTGAAACCAAAGCCTCGTGTCTGAGTCTCTTCTTGCAGTCTTTACATCACCTTTAAACACATTAATTTTGCTCTTATTTGAGGGTTTTTTTTGTTTTTATTTTAGGGGGCAGCACTTAAATACTTGCCAGCAATTGTCAATGATGTGAAATTAGTGTTTGATCCCAAGGAACTCAGGTGAGTAGAGCTAATTAAGTGTGGAGTGTGAATTTTATAGAAATCTTTATTAATATAAATATATAAAATATACGAAATTTAAAAAATTATATTTATATAAAAATACTATTTATTTATAAATATGCTATATAAAAATATATAAAAATATATAGATATAGAAATACATACTGAGACAATGAAATATGGATCACCTGAGAAGTTTTATCCCTTTGGTTTTATTACCTATTTTTTGTCCCTTGCAGATATTTTTAAGGCCTGCATGAAGGGCCTGGTTTTTTTAAAATAACGTGTACAAACTTTGCAGTACAAATGATACAGCAAGAATTATCAATCAGGCAACTGCCATCAAAACTCGAGCTGGACCATGATGCTTCACTCTTTCAAGTATAAATCTCATGTAAATAATAAAATGATAAATAATTCAGCGAGCCCTGTTGCTGGATCGATGTCTCAGTAGCTCATGAACACTGCAGTGTTGTTAGTAAATAAAAAGGACAATAAGATGTTTAAGAAAAAAAAACCAGTAGAAAAACCAAATAAAAACTGGAGAACTTTTAACAGAGAAAAATATAATTTTATTTNCACCTTTAAACACATTAATTTTGCTCTTATTTGAGGGTTTTTTTTGTTTTTATTTTAGGGGGCAGCACTTAAATACTTGCCAGCAATTGTCAATGATGTGAAATTAGTGTTTGATCCCAAGGAACTCAGGTGAGTAGAGCTAATTAAGTGTGGAGTGTGAATTTTATAGAAATCTTTATTAATATAAATATATAAAATATACGAAATTTAAAAAATTATATTTATATAAAAATACTATTTATTTATAAATATGCTATATAAAAATATATAAAAATATATAGATATAGAAATACATACTGAGACAATGAAATATGGATCACCTGAGAAGTTTTATCCCTTTGGTTTTATTACCTATTTTTTGTCCCTTGCAGATATTTTTAAGGCCTGCATGAAGGGCCTGGTTTTTTTAAAATAACGTGTACAAACTTTGCAGTACAAATGATACAGCAAGAATTATCAATCAGGCAACTGCCATCAAAACTCGAGCTGGACCATGATGCTTCACTCTTTCAAGTATAAATCTCATGTAAATAATAAAATGATAAATAATTCAGCGAGCCCTGTTGCTGGATCGATGTCTCAGTAGCTCATGAACACTGCAGTGTTGTTAGTAAATAAAAAGGACAATAAGATGTTTAAGAAAAAAAAACCAGTAGAAAAACCAAATAAAAACTGGAGAACTTTTAACAGAGAAAAATATAATTTTATTTTTCATGGTGAAAAATATAGTTTTTTTTTTTCATGAATTGAAAAAAAGGCATTTTAAATCTAATTTTACTGCACAAACCCTTCTAAATTTTGTCTAGTTTTATTTCTGTGGTCTTGATTTGTCAAAAGGAGGAAAAGAGAGATAAAGTATAGATAATATAAATAAATATAATCTTAGTCTAGCATTCCAGTGGCCTGAGGAACCTGGCCTTTACCTTCTGCTTGCCTGGACTGTGAAGTGTTTTACATCTGCACTTCCCTGGGCTTAGGAAGTACAGATTTGCAGAGTTTCTGGACTAAATAATAATTTTGGTATGTGACAGCAAAATTACTGAGAAAAGAGAAATGAAAATGCAGGACTTGTCCTGTGTTACCCCAAATATCACATTTTTTTCTCTGGTATTACCAACACAAATTGCAATGAAATACTGGGAGTATGGAAATTGAGGTTGACTTCTAATTAGAAGTGAAGTCTCAACAGGAAAAGCAAAGAACTCGAGATTTTAGGTAGGGATGCAAAATGATTGAAAAGTCTTGTCATTATTAGGTGGGAGCTGAGCCTGATGAGTGTGATGGTACCTTATCCTAATATTTGCCTGCTTCTGGGATTTTTTAATAATTAATTTTTTAATTGGTAGCTTACGGTGTTAATTATCACCTTATTTTTGGTGTCCATAATTATAAATGTGCTGATAGAAGTGAAGCACAGACAAGGACAATTTGAAACCTAAAACCTCAAATGAAACAAGGAAGAAGAGTCTAAAACTGAGATAAGGAGGGGACAAAAGAGATGACATTAAAAACTAACGAAATTTGTTCAAAACTATTCACCATTCTCTGATTTATTTTTTTTTTATGTCTCAAAAAAATGGAGTTTGCTTGTCCAAAAGCATGAAGTTGTGTGTCTGGTTCTTTAGTCCTGGATGTTTTTTCAGTGGCTGGGGGAGAGTTTAATGGATTTTTCCTTTCCCTGTGTGTGCAGCAAGCTCTTCACTGAGTTCATCCTGAATGTGCCCGTGAGCCGACTGACCATCCAGAAGCTCTACTGCCTCATCGAGATCGTGCACAGCGACCTCTTCACCCAGCACGGTGAGCAGGCAGCATTCCAGGGCTGTATTCCCTGTCCCAGCCCTCTGCCTGGGCCTTCCTGCCACCCCTCTGGAGCCTGGGACACGTGAAGGGTGTTCCATTGGAAGGACGAGATTTAAAATCCAAATCCGAGACTGGTTTGGGTGGGAAGGGACCTTAAAGCCCATCCAGTGCCACCCCCAGCTTGGGGAACACCTTCCACTATCCCAGGTTGCTCCGATCCCCATCCAGCCTGGCCCTGGGTGTGAGGAAATCCTAATTGGTGCTGCAGGTTACAAGTTTTTGCCTTCACTTCTTTACCGTCTGTAATTTGTTATTTTAAAAGGGCGCAGAGCAGCTGCATTACTGGCCTCGGTTGTAACTTTGTGTCAGGGTTTATCAAAAATCATTAATTCAGCTTTTGTGCTCAGTGAACCCGTCTGGGGGGAAATGGAGGTTTTTGATGTCCTCTCTGCCTTGAAGCTGTTCCCTGGCTGAAGGAAAGCAGCATGGAAACCTTTGAGTGTGCTCTTCATCCATGCCTTATTATTTTCTCCTTTTCCATTAGTGGGCCAGTGAAAGATAAGTTCAAGAAGTTGTCCTACAGATTTCCTGCTTTGAGGTGAAACACTTGATTCCTTTTCAGGCTGGCTGCAGGTTAAACGGACCCAAACAAAGTGTTTGTGTGCTGTCAGAGAAGGTAATGAGGGAGCAAATAGGCACCGGTTCAGTGAGAAAGGAAATTTGAAAGGATTCTTCTCTCCAGTCACAAAAGCCGGGACTGCTGAGTGCTGATAAAACAAATTTTTCTGGTTCCAATTTAAAAAAATTTTCTTGGTGGATTGGCATTGTGGTGGTTTTATACCACTCTTGGAATCTCTGAAAAACCGAGTTTACCAGCTGTGTCACTGTGGTCTTGCTGCCGTAGAAATCTGGTAGAAACAGCAAGTCCAGGCTTTATCCTTCACTTTTGAGATGATACGAAATTATTCAGCCCTTAAGTGCTGGATATTTAAGAAGAAAAAGGAGGAATGGAATGCAGGTGGAGTTGCTGGTGTTTGTTGGGGCCTGGGTAAAATGGTGTCCCCAAGAATATTGTAATGTTTCCTGGGTAGAGCTGTGCGTCGGTGTTACTCATTTGCTTCAGTCATTCTCAGCTCACTCTGTAATGATTTTCCCTTCTCCTGGCTGCTCTCAGGTTGCCAGGACTTTGGGGCAGAAGTCAGTAATATCAGGTATCATCCTTTTCTGTCTTGGGGAGGAAGAAATGGAGATAACTCAGATAAAAGAAGAAATAATGAGTGTAAAACATGCTCCTGAGAAAGGCTGGAGGGGCCCAGGGTGCATTTACCATATTGATCTTTGCCTTCCCTTACTGAAGCAGTTTTGTTTTCAGAGGGGGAGGTAGGAATTGCGTGTGGCTGGTTTGTTTTGAAACCTCACTCTCAAACTCAGCCCTTCAGGGCGCAGGGAATGGTGTGGTCCAACATTATTGAGCTCCTGAGAAATTTAAACAGATCTGTTTTAATGGGAGGGTGATTAATCAGGACTCAGGCCGGGTTTGCTGACAGAACAGAGCTGCTTAATGGCTCTTGGATCTTATCAGGAGGCTCCTAACCAGGGTTTTCCTGTCGCTGCCTGTTAGGAATGTCTTAAATCCAACAGGCTTTGGTGGGGTCGGGATGGGGATTCCAGGCACGTGCACTGAACCCGAACCACTCTGGGATTGCCATGGATGTCTGCGGGTTTTATGTGTCAATAAACAAAGCGTGGCCTTAAAAGCTTCTCTTGCCACTGGTATCGCAGAACCCCAGACTGGTTTGTGTTGGGAGGGACCTTAAATCCCACCCAGTGCCACCCCTGCCATGGGCAGGGACACCTTCCACTGTCCCAGGCTGCTCCAAGCCACATCCAGCCTGGCCTTGGGCACTGCCAGGGATCCAGGGGCAGCCACAGCTGCTCTGGGAATTCTATCCCAGCTCCTCCCGACCCTCACAGGGAACAATTCCTTCCCGATATCCCGTCTAAATCTTCCCACTTTCAGCTTAAAGCCATTCCCTGTGTTCTGTCCCTCCATGCCTTGTCCCCAGTCCCTCTCCAGCTCTCCTGGAGCCCCTTTAGGCCCTGGAAGGGGCTCTGAGCTCTCCCTGGAGCCTTCTCCTCTCCAGGTGAGCACCCCCAGCTCTCCCAGCTTTTCCCTGTGGGAGAGGGGCTCCATCCCTCTGATCTTCTCACCGTAATTCTTCATCATGATCATTCTCTGAAGTTTGTGTCTGAAGCCCCAGTTGTGCTGGGAACCTTTCATAAACACTCCCAATTCACTTGAAAACAAATCAAACCCCTATCCACAGCCTTTTTAAAATTTAGATTTTTCTCTTCCTTGCTCTGTGGGTAGCAGTTCATTACTAAAATGTGTTTTCCTGCCCTTCCTGCTTCTCATTGATTCAAGAATTTGAAACTGATAGGGAATACTTTCATATAAGCTGTCAACTAATCCTGGATCCTGTTGCACAAATGAGATTTTCTTTTCTAAAAGCAATATGCACTACAGGATTGTGGACTTAGGGAAGGCTGGCAAGTGCACGGAAAATTTCATCAGCCTGTTTCTGGTGGAGAAAAAGGCTCTAATTCTGTGCCTTGAGAGGTCAAGGAAGATTTATTTGTGTCTCCAGAGGAATTAAAATTCAAAATACATGAATTTATGAAGCTTGAAGGATTTGGGGGTGAGAGGGATGGATGTGTGAAGCAGTTTGTTAAAGTATTTTGCTTGGGTGGTGATGTTGAGTGATGGATGAGTCTGTGTGAAATCTGGAGAGTTTGGGACCTTGGATCAGAATGGACTCTGGTGGTGGGGTTTGTGAATCTTTAAAAAAACTGTATAAATACAGTTTTAAAATTTATTTTATTCATCGTTATAAACACAAGATAAATATGAATGTGTAGTAATTATATAAATAATGCTTCCATACAGAAGTAAATACATATCTAAATGAATAACATTTATACCTACTGCAATATAATAATTTAATATATATAATGTTATATATAATTTTCACTCCACCACTTAAAAACTAACCAAAAAGGCATAAATATAACTTTTCCCTGAGTTGTGGAGCAGTTTAATAATAATTTAGTGCATATTTTCAGCGCTCATGGTTAGGAGTTAAATGAAGTGTCCTCTCCTTGCAAACGTCAAGGTTTTGGTTTATGTAAACAGTGATTTGTCTGATTTGTTTTGTCCTATGGAGTTGTTTGGATTTGCTGTTGCTTTGTTTTCCAAATGACTTCCAGCTGATTGCCAAGTGAGCTGTGGAGCTGCTGTAGTTTGAAAGAGAAAATCCAGGGATTTTTCCATGAGGAATTTGAGTCTGTTGAATATTAGTAGACAATCCAACATTTATAGGAGTTCTTACTGGTCAGTTATGACTCAACTCACAAGCTGTGTAGTGGAAACAACGTTACTGAGCACAGGTTAAACCTTTTTGGCCGCGTGAACTAAATGAACCATAAAATAAGTGGATTTGTCAGTGTCCCAACAAACAAAACGTTTTTATTGACAGAAACCCATGGTGTGAATTCACCTTCAGCAGAGCTCCTGTGTCTGTTCATTGAAAGCTTTCCTTGGGTGCTGCTGATTGGTAATTCCTGCTGAGCATCCTTTGATACTGATGAATATTTGATTCTCTGTGACATTAAATCACCATGAGCTGGACTTTGCCCTAGAACAGATGTGGAATTATCCTTGTGATCATTGTGCATCAGATCCTGAGCTGGCTTGGGAGCAGGAAGCAATGTTGTGGACCATCAAGGTTCCCCATTAATCAGGGCTGGGAGGTGTTTGTGGCAGGCAGGGTGATGAGGGTTCACCTTTCCTCCTCTGCACTTCCAGGTAATCAACACAGCTGATCAACTCAGTGTTTTTCAAAATAGTTCCTAGCAGGGATGCGCTGAGGATCTCATCTCCTTGTGGAGGATGCCACCACAGCACTGGATTGGCTGAAATATCTGAGTCATGGGGTGGTTTGGGTAGGAAGGAATCTTAAAGCTCATCCTATCGCACCCCTTCTGTGGGCAGGGACACCTTCCACTGTCCCAGGCTGCTCCAAGCCCCGTCCAACCTGGCCTTGGGCACTGCCAGGGATCCAGGGGCAGCTACAGCTGCTCTGGGCACCCTGTGCCAGGGCCTGCCCACCCTCACAGGGAGGAATTCCTTCCCAGTATCCCACCCATCCCTGCCCTCTGGCAGTGGGAAGCCATTCCCTGTGTCCTTCACTCAATAGTCTCTCCTGCGAGGGAGTTGTGCAGAGCCAGAAGGTCCCTCTGAGTCCCCTTTTCTCCAGGCTGAGTCTCCCCAGCTTCCTCAGCTGCTCCTCATCACCCTTGGGATGATTTTGTTGAGTGCCCAGCCCATTTTGTTTTCCCCCCATGTTTATGACCAGCCCCAGGTGCTCTCAGGTGGGTGCTGAGGTGGGAACTGAGGAGCCCTGTGAGCTCCACCCAGGGGAACGGAGTGTTCTGTGCTGGTTGTGTAATTCCAAGCTAAGCATTGTGACAAATCAATTCGTTTTCCCTTTCTCAGAAATGCAGCTTGACTGCCTCCCCCATTGATCAGAGCAGCTCCAGACAGTGGAACTCAGAGGTGACTCAGATATTAAATTGATCTTTGCCCCCTCCTTACCAGTGGGGCTTAGCAGGGCCGTGAAACATTCTCAAACCTCCAATTAGGGGCATTTAAAGTTATTAAAGATTGATTCACCTCGCAGGCTTTGCAAAGACAGGTTCTGTGCCTTTGCTGTAGTGCTCAGCAGCTGGGCCTTGGGGTTCTTCCCCTCCCCTGCATTTGGGGACAGTTTACATTACAGGACCCCTCTGCCCTGTGGGGTTTTGCTTAACCTGCTCTCTCCTTTCCATGTTAGCCCAAAATTCAGGCAGCAACATATCCTGAAGTTGCAGAAATGCAGAGGCACAAGGCTGTGATCACAGAGCATCTCTGGGGCAAATCTGCTGAACCAGGCTGTTCACTGGGCTGACACTTATATGGATAATTAGTAATTAATTTTGACCTGGCGCTTCCCTCGGTGTAGGAACAGGGAGTACTTGAGCAAGGAAGGGGATTTTTTTTTTTTTTTAATGGGAGGAAATGGTCAAAGGTTGGAGCAGTTCAGAGGCAGAAGTTTTTAAGGTGAGGTGAGGTTTTGGTTGAAAAGCTGGAAGTTAATTTCTTTTTCCTGATTTTTTTTTTTGTATCTTATATAAGCACTGAAGCACATCAGCCCGAAGGCCCTGAAAGCTGTGTTTGTAACCTCGTGTTTTGTGTGCAGACTGCAGGGAAATCTTGCTGCCAACAATGACAGACCAGCTCAAGTATCACTTGGAGAGACAGGAGGATTTGGAGGCTTGCTGCCAGTTGCTGAGTAACATCCTGGAAGTGCTCTACAAGAAAGACGTGGTGAGTGTGGGGTGGCTCTGTGATGAGTAACACTTCACAGAAATTGTTTCAGTAACGTGAATTAAGCAGGTAACTCCTGAAGCCTTAGAATTATTATTTTTTTTAATATAACCTCCTAACCAGTCTTTTCTACCTCTTTCAGTTTTCTAGTGATGAGGATGTGTTGTGTGACGTCTCAAACATCACGTCCAACACAGCACTTCTTGTTTCTGAGGCACGCCCAGTACAGCTTTTCTGGTTAGATAGTGAATAAATAAATATCCTTAGGAGTTAAACCTTTCTCGTTATTGTGCCTGGCCTCTTCCAGGTGGAAAATGTTGTGTTTTGGTGTTTTTTTTTTCTTTTCTCCCATGGGCATTTTGGGAAACGTGCATTTGAGTTGTATTGTTGCTGACATGGTTCCCAGACTTGCAGCATGTGTAATAACCCTTTTTTTTTTTGCATAATAGTCTCCTTTTTGCTTTCTCTTGACCTCAACAAACGTACAAATATTGGTGCTTTGCCAGAGAGCTGCAGTGATTCTCCTAAAATTTGGGCTGCTGCTGCTGCCTGAACCTTCAGTCCTGTGTAGAATCACACACTAATTCAGCTGGAAAGGACCTCAGGGGTCAGCTGCTCACATCCTATCTGGCATCTTATTTAATTGTGGTTTTTTGGGTTTTGCTCTTATTTTGTTTCTTTTTGCAAGTAGCTTTGTGTGGCTGCTTCAGAGAGGAGGTGGTTTCACAGGAGGAATTTGCTCCTGGCAGCTTGGCTGCTTCCTGTCACACTCTGTTGGCTGCATTTCTGTCCTTGGTAGGAGCTCACCTGCAGCTCCGCCCTCTCCCAGGCTGATCCTGGCAGCAGGACCAGTTCCTGGGTGAGTTTGTGCTGGTGGTGGATCGTCCTTCAAACGTGCAAATCCATTTTTCATCCGTAAAGTAAAAGATGGGAGCAAAGCTCATCTGTTTCTTTCTCCTTGTTGTGTTTTTGGCTTCATTTTTTGCCCATCGTTCTGCGTGAGGTTTCTGGACTTGTCCTTAAAAGCTGCTTGGAATAAATATTTCATTTTAACTCTTTCAAAAGTAGTGGTAGACGCCTTCTAATACTGACTTGAAACAACTGACTGAAATTGGCAGTTCCTTAATGACAGTTTTGCTTTGCTTTTCTCTTCCTTTTAATTGAACTGTTGCAGACCAGTCCCTGCCCTGACCTGGTAAAGCCTGTGGGGGTTTGATGTTGGAAAAACGACTTGGGGGAAGAAAATGAACCTGTAACTAAATGTCATAGGCTGTATTTCCAGGGACTTGGCTTTTCACTGACAGTGTAACAGCACATCTTAATTTATCAGTAACGTGTATTACCAAAGTAACACTTAGTTAAAGTGGGAGGCTCATTCCTTGCTTTTGATCAACAGCAAGTGGTGTTTTATTTGATTTTCACCAGACAGGTGGGTTGAAAGGCAACACAAATGGCTCAGTTGTGTTGGTGTCTGTTGCTTGTAGTTACCACTAATTTATTCCTTGTCCTCAGGGCCCCACGCAGAGACATGTCCAGATCATCATGGAGAACCTGCTGAGGACGGTGAACAGAACAGTGATTTCCATGGGACGGGACTCAGAGCTCATTGTAAGTGTCTCCTTAAATACCTCTGCCACATCCTTCTGAACCTGGCTGTAATAGGATTGCAATCCCAGGTGACCCAAAGCAATCAAAACCTCCTCTCACTCTCTGTGTGCTCAGGAAGCTGGAAAGCACTGCCTGGTAATTTTGCTGTGGTTGATGCAGGGGGAGAGAGAAAAAAAAATGCTTGAAAAATATCTGTGAGCGGGTGATTAGCCAGGATTGATATGTGTGCACCAAAATGATGTAGGATTGGTGATTAGCCAGCTGAGAAGTGTGGAAATGAGGGACTTGGCTGTTTGTTACTGCATTACAAGCGCTTACTTGTCTTTTTGACTTAAACTGAGATAACCAAGGAAAGTGTTCATACGATTGAAGAACAGAGCCCAAAATTATTATGTTTAGAGGAAGGACTGATACAAGCGACCCTGCTGACTTAACACTGTGATTTTGAAGCCTGACACTTGAATTTTTCATCTGTTAATTAATATTATACTAAATAATGAAAAAAACAGTGAGGGCTGTTGATATCTGAGATGGGGATAGATCTTTGTGGTTTTTGGGAGTCTCTCTGTGTGTTTGCCTTTACCTTGTGTTCTTTCTTAGCTGTCTGCATCTGGCAGCTGATCTCCCCAGGAAACTGGTCAAAGTGGGCCAGGTTTGTGCTGTCTGAGCACTTTTCCCTCAGTTCTGCATCAATTTGGGTCACTTTGGCTGAGTGCACTGATCTCTTTCTTACAAAGGAGTTAGTTGTTAGAGAGATGAGTCCATCAGCAACTTGGTTTTTTGGTCTCCTCTTTCCTTCCCGATTTAAATTCCCCCTGTAGTTGCACACAGTGGTATTTGACTTTTGAAAGGGCTCTGTGTCCTCAGCACATCTTCCTTACCTCCTGCTGCCCATTTCCTTGGCATTTGGGGGTGCTTGTGTTGGCAAATGTACTGCAATTTCATTTTGTCTTCGGTGCATCGTCCACTGGCTTAGTTTTGGTCTTCCACTTGTATCCCTTTGGGTTTTGTTGTAAGGAAGGGATCATGGATCTCCAAATCCATTGCTGGAGCAAAAAAATCCCGGAATCCCAGACTGGTTTGGGTTGGAAGGACCTTAAAGCTCATCCTATTCCACCCCTGCTGTGAGCAGGGACACCTTCCACTATCCCTGGGTGCTCCAAGCCCTGTCCAGCCTGGCCTTGGACACTGCCAGGGATGGGGCATCCACAACCTCTCTGGGGAAATGGTTCCAGGCAGATCATTCCTGCAGGATATTCCAGTGCTGGGATGCAGTAACAGTGCAAGGAAGTTGAAAGACTTGTGTGTTATTTTAACTTCCTCACTTTCAGGCTGAATGTGAGTTAATTATTGTTTTGATGAGCATGATTCAGGTGATATTTAAAAATGTTAATTATGCCTTTTGCAGTCAGCAGAGTAGATTTGAAAACTTGTGTGTGTTTGAACTCAGCACCGTGCTATTAAAGATCTTCCATCGTGCTCGTGAGCACAGCCTGGAACCCTTCCACGCACAGCCTCTATAATCAGCTAATGAACACTGAGATTTCAGGGTGCTTTTAATGAGTGCGTACTCCCACCTTACAATGCAGCCTCTGCTGAAGAGATTCCCCTGTTAAATAACCAGCAACAACTCATTTTTGTGGTGTCAGCAAAGGAGGAGGAGTAAAATATGTAATAATAATAATTAGGAAGCACAACCTGACCTCTCTTGGATCAGATTTGGGTTGAAATGATGCAGTGACTGTTTTGTAGTTTCACCTGTAGTAGAGAATTAACCATGCAAGGATGACTGGAAGGAAGGAATTTGAAATATCTCACAGAGGCACAGTTCAAGTAATGATAACTTCTTTAAAAGAAGTAAAATACAGGACATAACCATTTTTCTATTCTATACATATAACTGTATTGGTGCCCTAAAGCTGGCATGTTTTCTCCTTGGAAAAATACTTGGTGACACCATCTCCACCCAAAACCTGATGTTGCTTAGTGCAGTTTATGAGGAATATTCATTCGTTGCAGTGGAGGAATGTCAAGGATTTAGGTGCTCAAGTGAAAAGTTTTAGTTTCAGGACGTGCCTTTTCTACAGAGTTGAACTGGAAACATTCTCCAGTAGTTCCCTTTGGCTTTGCACTTTTGGTTTTCATTTTTCTGCCTGAGGTTCCTGGAAGGAGACTGAGAAGGGGAATCTCTGGAGTGCAGGTGGCACCTGACCCAAGGAGAGTGACAAGGGTCAAGGGGAGCAGAGAGTGTGGCACTGATGGAGGAACTCTGGATAATCAGTCAGTCAAAGACAGTGATGGATTGTCCATCTCTTGGCACTTCCAGGCTGGAGGCCTCTCCAGAAGGCTGTAAAATACAAGTGCAAGTCTGAAATAAGAGTTATTGATGGTCACAGGAGACTTTTGGGGCTGCAGTTATTCAGGAGTTGAATCTGAATGTAAATTATCTTCCTGTGCCTTAAAATGTGTCCAGGTCAGGCTTCATGGGTTCCAAAATGTTGGGGAGAAAACCTCGTTTTCTTCACCAGACTTCTTCCATGTAAAAATACTTCGCTTCGTTGAGTCACATGTTTTCTTCTCTTTCAAAATCGTTTGAAATTATATATTGTGAGCTCATTTCACAGAAACTGAGGTGGTATTTGGATGGTGGCCATGATTTTATTCCATCACTAATACAGCATCCTTGTTGAACTCCCTACCAGCATTTACGGGAGCGAGCTGTATTCACCTAAACAAATGGACACATTTGTAGCACTCCAGTTATTTTAATGAACCACAGATGGATTTTATGGAATATTAAAAATCTTCATGCAGTCCCTTTCATTCTCCCAGACAAAATGGTGTCGGTGCAGTTGGATTTTTAGGGCAGTCTGGTTCAATTCCAGTTCAGTTCCAGCAGCAATATATAATATGTGGTAAGACACAGGTCATGAAGAACTGGTATCATCTAACAGCTGACTTGGTTAGGAAGTTCATGAAAAATGGCCCTATTTGATTGGAAAAAGGGATTACTAGATTTTGGCCAAACCGGCACACCTTTAAAATGTTGAGAGGAATTAAAGGCATGGATGGTGGTTTTGCATTTTAGGCAAGAAAAAGCAAACACTTCGTATCCATGGTAGGATTTTCCAGTTTTAATCATGGGTTTTTTTTCAGTTTATCCTGGTTTTTTAAAGTATTTTTACAGTGATTTTTTTTGTTTGTTTTTAATCTTTAAGAAACCAAGTGCTACTCACAGGAATAGTGTTTTCTTCACAGTTCTAAACCAAAGAATGCAGCTGTTGCTGTGTGGAAATTATAAGGACTCAGCAAAGAGCGAGGGATATAAAATCACTGCAGTATTTATTGGCTAAAAAGTATTCTGAAGCAGGAGATGGGAGAAGTGCAGATAGAAAATCAGTGTATGAAGTGCAGGGGACTGCCAGTGAATCCAGCAAAGCCACATTGAAAATAAAAACACATTTTCCTCATTAGAACCTCCAAGATCTTCTACACTAAAAGCTCTATAAAGAATTAGGGTTTTTTTTTCTCTTGGTGTCTATCTAACCTGAGCCTGAGTGATTCTAAAGGCAATACAATTATGATACATTTTACACACTTGCAAAAACATTTTATTACAAAGTACATCGGAGAGTAGGAGAGAACACGAGATGTTGGTTGGAAGCAAGACTCTATGTTAATGTTAACTTTCCCCAGGTTTAAAAAAATGTAAAAAATTAAAAATTTGCAACTTCTTAAGAAAATAGCCTGGACATGTACAGAACACGCCATGAGAACTTTGCCTTTGAGCTCTTTGTTTCTCCAGTTTGAGTTTCCTCCCTCTTTTCCCGTGATTCCAGGAGCTCTGGATGAGTCAGTAGCCACAGACAGGTCGGGTTTGTGGCAGGGTCCCTGCACACACAAACAGCTTCATGGGCAAAGCTACTGAGGGGTGGCACTGAGGATTTGGGAGTTCATTGCCATGGAGAGATGCTTGGATTCATTTCTTCATAAAAACCCCAAACACTAGGCGTGTTAGCATGGAGGAGTGCATTACTTATTAACATTATTTTAATAATGAATGCTGCTGTGTTTTCCTTGTTCTGCCCATATTTGAGATTCCTTTCTGCTTAGGAAAAAAGGAAGTATTTTTTTGTTTGGAAATATTTGGGTTTCTAAACCATGTCATGTAGGCTGTCGTGTAAACAGTTTTATAGTTAAAAACAATGTAAAATACGTGAAACACTGGGTTTTTTCCACATGAAACAATGGCATTTTTTTTCCTGGTGTACAGGATCACCTTCCTAATCCCTCAACTTCCACCAAAGGATTTCAGGATTTGCTTCTGTGCAAGAGCTTGTAGCCCTCTTGAAGGTTTACTGCAAATATTGAGCTGGCTGTAGGCATCTTCTGCATTTCCCATTTCTGCTTTTCTTGCTCTTTTGGAGGAAAAAAAATAAGTTATTTTCCTCCAGTTTCCTCTCAGGAGTAAATTGGCTACTGAGCTAAGAGGAGAAACAGTGTAAAGGAAAACACTTCCCAAATTTTTAGTATGTGCAAATTAATGATCAGTTCTTGTACCTAAAGACTGAAGAATTTGTACCTTCCTGCTGCTGCAGGGGCTGCAATTTCAAACCCAGTTTGTCACATGACACTCAAATTATCTGAAATCCTTAGGAAAAAATCCCAAACCGAAACAAAAGACAAGATTCCCATTCCCTGGCCACTTCTAGCATGAGGAATTTTTCCACCATTGGTCATGTTGGATGCAAGTTTAATGACAGTAGCAAATACTTAAAGGAGAAAGCTGCAATTTATAAGTCAGAGCAAAATTTTAAGTGCCATTTAAAAAAAAACCAAACCAAATTAGGAAAAATCTGATTCACATGTCTCCCCTTAAGTGTTTCAATTACTGAGTACAATTAATAGATCGAGATATAAATTATATTAAGTTGCGAAACCCATCTGAGCAGCTTAATAAATAAATAAATAGCATTTCAAATTCCAGCTCCTTCCAAGCAGTGCTGCAGCCTCGAAATCGCCTGCAGTAGTGGAGAGGTTTTCCAAAGACTGTTACAAAAACTACTAACCCATGGCAAATGCCAACAATCCGGACTGGGATCGGTCTGTTTTGGGGTTGGGTTTTGTTCCTGTGTGGTTGAGACCTTCTGGGTACCGAAGGTGACACTGAGAGGTTGTCCTGTGGGCCCGGACCTGGTGAGCTGGAGGTGCCTAAAAGCTGGGCCTGATTTTTGGGAGGTTTCTGGCCGCTCCTCCGCTGGGGCTGAGCAGCAGAGTGGTTCTTCAGGTGGTGAGGACACAGCTGAACCAGAAATGATGGTGAAATGTGAGCGCTTGGTTGGAGTCTACATCGCATGAAGGCAGAGAATACACCACAGTCACGTCTCGGAGATCAGCGCGGCCTCGGGCCACGGGAAAAATTGTGCTTTGTCCAGGAATTCTGTGCTGAAAACTGCACTCCCCGATCAACATGGAGCTGTAAAACTGAACACCGCTGCAAACATAAGGCTTGCTTGTTATTTTTCCCCCTCACTGTTGTCCAAAGACAACAGCCCAGACCCCCAGAAGGCTTTAACCATTCCTGTGGGAGCAGGATGACGGCCTATGGTTGAACAGGTCGGAGCGCGATGCTTTCGGATCTGAGAAGAGGGGGGAGAAACAGTTTTGCTTCCCATCTTTGTCCAGATTTCCATTCAGGTTTTACATCCCACATTGGCAAACTGCAAGTAGAAGTGGGCAGGGTGTTCCCCAAGCCCTTGCTCCTGGGCATGAGTCCGTAGGTACGAAGGCCTTTTTGGTACACGCAGTGAGAACTGCACGCTGCCGTTGGCCAGGAACACTCCTCGTTCCACCAAGATCCCGTCAGAGATGATGGATAGAACTCCAAGTATTTGTCAAAGAAGGCCTTGAACTCCACACGGAATGGACTTGGGTTAAAGGAACCAGAGTTTCCATCTTCCATGCTTTTTTGATTCAGTTTTGGATTTTTGCTTGGGAGTAGAGGAGTAGCTCTCCTGAGAATAAGGCAAAGGTGCAACCTGAGTTTCCTCAATGGGATGAAGTTTTCTCAAAACTGGCTGTAGTTTATCTTCTTGCTGTTTAAAATCCAATTCCACGCTAGAAATGGGAAGAAAAAAGCACTCATTAATTACGATGATAAAAAAAATTTAATTAACCCAACATCTAAGTGCTTAATTTATGAGAGTCAAATAAAAAGTACTTCTTGCACCCAACTGGAAAGGGGAAGTTCAAAAAGGGACATACTATAGAAGAAAAACAGGAATGGGATTGTTCATCTTTTCCCTGCTGCTTAGGAGGGCCTTGAGGATTATGGTGGAGGTGCTGGGTAGTGACTGAAAACTGGAAATACAACTTTTTTTTTTGGTGGAGAAATGATTTTTGAGGGCTTCCAGGCTCAGTTCTCCCTTCTGGGAGGTCAGGTGGCAGCCAGGCATCTCTTGTATCCTTGTTCTTTGGGAAAAGCTGAGGAGTTGGCCCAAAACAATGAGGGTCTCAGCAATTTCTGTACCTGAGCTGTTCCTTGCCAGGTTTGCTATGGAACAGATTAATTTCACCGAGTTCCTGTCCTATGTATAGATTCATACACGTGTGTGGAATAAATGGATAACTTAAAAAGCAATTTTGTTTTATAGTGCAGCCTTGCATTCAGAATACAGACTGAAGCTGTGCAATCCCTGTCCTGAATCCCAAACACTGTGTTGGCTACAGAACCCTTCCAGCAATTAAGAACCATCATCGAAATGAAATTACAACCCGTACTCGAGCATTGTGCTGCAGAGCATTTCGAGGCCACTTTATAAACCAAAGGAACCAGAGCACAAAATGGAGCAAAAATCCTGTCTGATGGTGGAAACTGAATTTTGGCCCCTCCAAAATACCCTGGAACTTGGTGCTTTTGGTTGGGTTTGTGCAGCAGCCTCTGGCCACATTCTGCACTGAGGCTGTTCCTGTCTTGTGTAGAATATTTGGGGCTGGAATGGGACCTTTGAAGGTCATCTGGCCCAACCCCATCGCAGTGGGGCCTCTGGATAGCAGAGGATGAATTTAAAAGGGTGACATTTTGGGAATTTAGACACTTCCCTGTATGTAATGTATCTCTTCCCTGTCCCCCTCCACTGCTGAGTTGTCTTGGGCTTTGCACTGGCTGCTTTCATCATTACCTAAATATGAAATTATCATTCCTGGGCTCAAGTTCACTTTTAATTAGTATTAAATCTGTTTTGTGAGTTATTTCTGCCATTGCTTGTTTGGAGTGAACCACCAGGGAAGTGAGATCTGATTCCCCAGCTCTCATCCAAAAAGAGAGTATTTTAAACTTCAGTTTAAGCCCCGTGTGGCTTAAGGAGCTCAGGGATGTGGCACAGAACACCTGCAGCCTTTTCAGAGGAAATTCTCCAAGCAGAATCATTAAGGTTGGAAAAGACCTCCAAGATTTCCGAGGGGAAGTTTTTGGTGGGCTTCAATGTCACAGCCTTTGTAAACTGAGCACAGAATGTCATCTACTACCATCTGCTGATTTAGGTGGGGTTTATTTTCCTCTTAGGAATCAAAGATGCTGAGAGAAGGATAAGGATAATTTTGTGCTTTGTTTTTCTACGAGCTGATGATTCTGACTACAGGGACTCTGGGGAAAGCCCAGAAAGGGATGCTGGAAAGGTGTGAGGTCCTTTTTACATTTGGCTGTGCCTGATTTGGTGTTTGGTTTAATGTTAAATCCATTCTTAGCAGAAGTTCCAGCATTTCAGTGATTTGGATAAACTTTTCAATAGCAGAGCAGAGAAATACATTAGGTAAGAGTTCAAATATAGAGAGTATTTTACCCAGTGCTGTGTTTTAATGAAGAAAAAGCCGTTCCAAATCAAAGATAACTGAACAAATTTCAGCTCAGTGCTAGAAGTGCAGAATGGTGAATTTTCAGAAGGCAGCTATATTGGTGCAGAAGCACATTCCAAGCCTGCTGATTAATGTCTCTCCTTGTTAGTGGAAAAACAATGTCGTGTTCACTGATAACATGTTCTGTGTGCAGTTTAGCTGGCAAAAAATAGTTGGTTAGAGAAGTTCAGCATTAATTTAGCGGTGAGATGTGGATACCAGCTCATTGGGAATGTCCCAGCACGGGAATTCTGTCAGTGAGACAGAGAAGATCTGGGAATGAGGGAGGTGCTTCTCTAGGAGCTCACTAAATCTCATTTAAAGTGCAGCATTTACCATGTGTTATATCTGGTTTTTTTCTCAGTATAAAGTTTTTTTTGGGGAAAAAAAAAAAGCCTTTCAGCTCTGGCATTGCCAGAGTTCATTTTTACTTCTTTCAAATGTTATTCTTGCAGGAAGGCTCTTAAGAGCTGCTGGAAATTGCTGTAAAAAAAAGAAATTGTTATAAAAAACCCCTTGCTGAACAGAGTAATTTTTTACATAATCAATTTCTATTAAAGATAGACCTCCTGAGAAAAAAAGCATCTTAGTTCTGGTCCATCTGACAAGCCCCATGTTATTGCCATTTGCTGCTGCAGCACAGATCAGCTTTCAGCTCTTTACATCCAAGGGAAATGTTTTGCTTCTGAAGGGCATAAAGAGGCTGAAGGAAAAGCATTTGTGTTACTTCAGCATTGAGAACTGTAAGTTTTGCAGAATAATTGATCGGTGTCTATCAACAACAATTTGGAGGTGTTTTAATGGAATTGCTCCATCAGGCAAATTATTTGATTGTAAACTTAGGTTTTAATTTATACCTGTTTGTGCTGCAGAAATCAGACAAAAACCTTCTGGGTTTTTTTTTATTATTATTGTTTTTCACATATCTTTCTACAGCTGACTTTAATTTTACTCTTTATTTTTTTATTATTATTGTTTTTCACATATCTTTCTACAGCTGACTTTAATTTTACTCTTTAATTTTATATCAATCATATGAAATACTATTAATCATCATTCAGAGATTTCCAGAAAGGTTTGGGTTGAAGGGACCTTCAGGATCATCCAATTCCAACCTCCTGCTATGGGCAGGGACACCTTCCACTCTCCCAGATTGCTCCAAGCCTCATCCAACCTGGCCTTGGCCACTTCCAGGGATTAAATTCAGCAAATATTCCGTATTTGTAGGACTTCTTGATACTTTTGTTACCCAGCTGCATTCCTGAGCTCGATTCTGTCACCTGTCACAGCTCTGCCAATCCTGTTTTGCTCAGTGCTATTTCTGTCCCCTCAGCATCTCTAGGTGTCCTCTCTCCAAATGACCTTTTCCTGAAATATTCTCCCTGCCATGTGCCTCTTTTCACTTTCAAACTTGGATTTTGTCCCTTAAGCCTGCCCGTAATAACTCCATTAACTTAATTATCCAGGACTCTCCTGTTCTCCTGGCATTACACACGGAGATGGGAATTATTTGCTTCAGAAGCATTTTTTCTTAGATAATATAATAATGTTTTTCAGTAGACTGACAGTCCTGAACAAGCCCTACAGAAACAAGAGACAAATCTAAATATTATTTAACAGCACAGACCTTGGCCTGCCACACCTGGTCAGGACATCCTAAAGCTTCACTTCCCTACAGCATTGTTCAATATGGAACACTGAGTCAGAGTTTTTCCATGCTCAGTGCCTATCCCAAATTCTTCCTCCAAATAGAGGGGCTGTTTTTATCAACAACTACAAGCAGTAAAATTCTATCTGTGATAAATACTTCTTTATTTCTGTTTTTCCTGTGTTTTCTCCCCAAAATCATTACAGACTTACAAGGTTTGCAACTAGAACTTCCCGTTTTAGGGCAGTTGCCTGTGTATCGGTGTTTGCACTGATGGCCTGCCCAGGAAAATTTGGCCAAATAAAATCAAACAACAGCCCTTGGAGGACTTTATTTTGACGCCGCCCTCACAGGGAAGGGTTTTTTCCCAATACCTCGTCTCTCCCTGCCCTCTGGCTCTGGTAAGCCATTCCCTGTGCCCTGTCACTCCACACCTTGTCCCAAGTCCCTCTCCAGCTCTCCTGGAGCCCCTTTAGGGGACCTGAGGGATGGCTGTGATGAATTTTCTGGTTTTGGCTTTCTGGTTTTGACAATATATGTTAATGAGTTTTTTTGCGTGCAGGCAGCACTGAACCTTTTCTAATTTAGTTGCTGTGTGAGGGATTGAAAGCAGAATTTGAGGTGTGAGAACCATTGGGATTAAACATATGGGCTGTGGGAGGCTATGGAGCAACAAGCTCCAAGATATGGATGGGTTTTCTTATTTTCTAGCACAGTCACACGTTGTTGTCATGAATCATTTTAAGGTTTTAGATGCTCATGATCGGTTGGTTGCTGGAGAATTGCTGAATCAGAGAAATCCGAGTTCAGGATGGAGTTGCTGAGGGATTTATCAGAGAATCACGGAATCCCAGAATGGTTTGGGTTGGAAGGGACCTTAAAGCTCACCCAGTGCCACCCCTGCCATGGGCAGGGACACCTTCCACTGTCCCAGGCTGCTCCAAGCCCCTTCCAGCCTGGCCTTGGGCACTGCCAGGGATCCAGGGGCAGCCCCAGCTGCTCTGGGCACCCTGTGCCAGGGCCTGCCCACCCTCCCAGGGAACAATTCCTTCCCAGTATCCCATCCAACCCTGCCCTCTGGCAGTGGGAAGCCATTCCCTGTGTCCTGGCACTCCAGACTCTTGTAATCTCTCTCCATCTGTGTTGTAGCTCCTTGAGGCACAGGAAGGGACAATGAGGTCACCCCAGAGCTTCTCCTCTCCAGGCTGAACAAGCCCAACTCTCCCAGCCTTTCCCCACAGCAGAGCTGCTCCATCCCTCTGACCATCCTGGATCCTGCTCTGGGTTCCCTCCAGCAGCTCCATGTCCTTCCTTCCCTTGTTCCTTGACACCTCCAAGGCTGGAGCCTACACAGGCTCCGGGCAGTTTTCCCTCTGCTTTCTGCCTCCAGGGAAATCCTTTCTCCTTCCCCTCCAGCTGAGCCACTCAGGTGACACCTGAATTTCCCTTTTCATCCCCAGATCCTACAGGCAGTCACAGAGCAGCTGAACCTTGGGCATTAAGCAGGGAGGTGAAGCAGGAATTAGAGAATTCCTTCGTGTCTCCTTGAGGGTCGCGTTAATTGGATGACATGGCATTAGTGCCTGCCACATCCTGGAAAAACGGGATCCAGATAAGCACTAATCACTTGAAAATGAGCTTAATGCACTTCCCAGCAATCTCTGCTGAATTTCCTATTTCAGCCCAAAAATCACCGCAGCCTGGGATCCAAAGCACTGCCAGCATTAAGGAGCCTTTGAGATCCTTTTTTTTCCCAATAACATCTTACAGTCCAGAGATAAGATGAGAAAATGTAAATTAATTAACGTGGGTAGGAAATAAAAAGGTGATGAAAATTGCTAATCTCAGCGTTTAACCACCTGATTTTCTCTGACTGTTGCTATCCTAAGGATTGATGCCTTATGTTCACTTTTTACTGCCACGTTTATTAAGTTGAATAATTAATATTTAAATATTTAACCTTTAAAAGTGAACTGCCTCCATGTGGGCTCTGTGCTGCCTGGTTAACTTTTATCCCCATATTTTAACCTGTTTCACCTGCAGCTGTTGTACTGAATTACATTTCATAGATTCTAATAATACATTTTCTGCTGGATAATGAGAGTCCACCTCAAATTAATACAAAATAAAAACACAGCAGCATAAATCAAAATTTTAAAGGAGTAAAAAGTAGCCAAATTAATGGTTGAGACAGCTTTGAGTGATTTATTTTTCTCCCCACAGAACTACAGTAGTAGAGTGTTGATTTGTTTTCCTTCCAAGGCAGAAATTGGGATTTCAGCTCCTAAAAGTTCCCTGACAGAAGCTAAAGTTTGCTTGTAAAAGCTGTTGCAAATTCCTGACCTTTCTGCCTAAAGGGAAGTCCAGCAGGAATTCCACAAGATGCTCCTTCTCAGAAATAATTCCTGCTAAAGGCCTGAGAATGATGCACCAAAATATTCAGGAGAAGCCCCGTTTTCTCCTGCAGATTCCTGCTCAAGGATTAACATTCACATGGCATGGGAAATTAAACAGGAGCAGAAAGGGCAGCTCCAGGAGAAGATAATTACAATATAAAACAGGCTGGGAAGCTTTCAGTCCACGTGGGTTTGAGGTTTTTCACAATTGCTACAGTTTCCACATTTCAGTGCAATTCCTTCTTCGAGATTTTACTGCACTGTAAAAATTACATATTTACTGCAATATACAGTATTTTTATTTAAATACTTCAGTATTAAAATTGAATTTATCCTGGCAATACCCCCTGATAAAACTTATTTTCTGTCTTTAGAAATGTCCACGGTGCATCAACATCAGACAGAAATTTGTGTTGTGTTTGTAGCAGATGATTTTGGAAGTGTTCTGTGACCTCACGAGTGTTGAAACTGATGGAGAAGATGATAAAGTGGATGGGTTTTTTTACGATTTAATCACATTTTTGGCTACTGTTTTAAATTCTGCCTGGAAATGGCTGTAAAGGAGATTTTTTACTGACAGTTTTAAGGCTGTGGCTGCTCTGGTGCAGTGGGAAAAAGTGGCAGTGATTCCTGGGTCTGGAGTTCCAAGTTGAAGAACTTATTGGAGAAATAAGCAGAATTTTGAGGAAAATAGAATATCCAAATGGGGATGTCTGTCTTTTCCTCCTGATTTTTAAAGCAGCTTCAGGTTTTCCTACTTTGGCTTTGTGATATTGTTTCATATTTGATCAGTTTCCTATTTATTTAAAAAAATGAGAAAGTAACTTGATTTTCCTTTTTTCTTAGTACTAAGAAATATATATTCTTCTTAATATAAAGAGAAAATAATATGAAATAGATTAATAACCTTAACAAAAATATTAAATTTAATATGCAAAACAACTGTATTCCCAAAAGGCTCTTCTGAGAATTTTTACTGACAGTATTGATATTTTGGATGCTAAAAACCCTTTAAAGCACAGCAGGGTTTTTTTCTCTCTGGCTTTTGTGCTACATTACATCAATACTCTGGAAATTCATCTTGAGGAGGGAAGAATTTAATTCTGTGGATTTCTACCTCCTCACCTGTGCTCTACCTGCCACTGCAGGATGCACTTGATAACTTAACCATTCCTCTAAGATGCTGTTTGAAAATAAAGATTTGCAACAGCTCTGAATAGTATTTTTTTTAACGTTACAGTGTTCAAATTGAATGATATTTTGAAAAACCACTCAGTTAATTATGGCAACCTGAAGGATTTCTCTTTAAATATCCATTTATCCCATAAGGGCATTGGTTATATGTATTTTAAGCGTCTTCTATGTATTAACTGGAAAAAGAGCTCAAGTCTGAGACAAACCTCCTGCTTTGACAGGTCCAGTGCCCTCCAAGAACTCAGGGATTTATGGTACCTTCAACAGTTTTAATTTCTGTTCCTAAAAGCTATTTTGCCCTGAAGAGAACTCAGGTCACTCCCTGCAGCATTTTCCATGCAAACCCTTCGCAAAGGAGCATCTGGATTTAATCCCAGCCTCACTCAGGAACTGCTGCCCTTTTTCCAGAGGTGTCAGGGCCCTGTGGAGGAGCAGAAGTTCCTACAGGACATCCCAGTGCTGGTTTTATCAGTGCGTTCCTGGTTTATCCCTTCTGGCTTTATCCTGTCTCAGTAATCCCCTTTCCTCGTGCCTCCCCTGCTTTGCTTCGTCTCTGGTTTCAGATTTCTTGCCTGCAGCACGAATTCCCCTAAACTGGCACAAAGCTGAGCCGATTTTTGCTCAAACATCCCCTGCAAATGTGGCTGGAGGCACATATCCAAAGGCATTTCAGGTGGGAATGGGGAGCTGGACCTGCCTGCTCCACCCTCTCTCAGTTGGAAAACTCTCTCAGCCTGCTGTTCTGGAGTCGTTTCATCTGCGCTGAGTGCTAGAATGGAAGCTGCAAGTTTCCTTAACTTGAAATCCACTGAGTAGAGATGAAGATTTGCAGGAATTTCTAATGGGATTTTTTTTTTTTCTAGCCAATGAAACCAGGATAATTCCGTGATGGAAATGAGCTGTGTTGTACCTCCAGGCTGCCCCGAGCCAGGAATTGCACAGGAAAAGGGAGGCACGGGAGGCTTTGGGTGTTTATGTGCTTCTGAACTTGGCTTTAAAGGAGGAATAAAGACATTAATTGGTTCCTGCCCCTGCACAGAACCTTGTTGTGGTTGGCTGTAAGGTGGAGCTGGAGGTTTCCGTCCTTTTTTCCTTTATTTCTGTGCAGTGAAGCGAAAATTCATAAATAAATAGTTCCAGCTCTTCTGCCTAAAGCAGACTGAGCTGCGAATTAAGGGGTGAGGGGGGAGATCCTACATTTGTACCTTCATTTGAGTTTCTGTCTTCACTGGAATTGGCGTTTTGTGTGTTTTCATTTGTGCTGCACTGCCTGATCTGAAATCCTGAGCCACGCTTGTTTTCGTCTCACCTGCAACACCTACAAGCAGTCAGTTGGTTTTTTTGAGACTCCAAAGGAGGAGGACAATTAAGCTGTCAGTGTGAAACACATCATCAGCCTCATCATGGCTTCACGTCATGCCCAGTGCCTGTTATTCCTTCACTGGATGTGCCAAAAAAAAAAAGCCTGGGTAGGAATGTCTAAAAATCAGAAAATGGTTTGGGTTGGGAGGGATTTTAAAGATCCTCTAATTCCAGCCTTTGCCATGGGCAGGGAAACCTTCCTCTATCCCACGTTGCTCCTACCTGGCCTTTGGGCACTGCCAGGGATCCAGGGGCAGCCACAGCTGCTCTGGGCACCCTGTGCCAGGGCCTGCCCACCCTCCCAGGGAACAATTCCTTCCCAGTATCCCATCTAACCTTGATTTTACTCTAAAGCTGTCGATAGGATCTGTACCTGATTCTCTTTGCTATACAGACCCTCTCTCCAAGTGACTTCTCAAGTCCAGTTGTTAATTGCCATAAAACTAAATCTAAAGTAAGTATAGAAGAGGATAAAAGTAAATTTGAAGTTGACTTGTTGGTCAGAAAATCCTAAATCCCTGCAGCAATTTGAAAACAAAGCTCACACCTCGTAATGCCTCCCATCCCACAGCTCTACTGCCCACAATCATCTCTTTCTGATTTCGGCTTACACAGGCGTTGAATTTTATTAACTCAGTGAAGAGTTCGGTTTCTGTTGCGTTGATTGGAACATCGAGGCCAATCGCTGAGCCTGCGTTAGTGACTAAATCATTGCTTTCCCTCAGGGAAAAAGGGGAATATTGGGATTTTTAACCTACCTGTAGATAATACATGCACTGTTCCTGCACGTGTCACAATTGGCCGTGTCCTGACCGGTGCGATAGGAAAGCCTGCAAGGACAAGAACATGAAATCACTACAAAAGTTACTTATTTTAACAAGGTTTTGCCTTCCATGACTTTTTTTTCATAATAATCAGAACTTGAGGATTGGTTTTTTTTACCTTGAATATTGAATGCAAAAATCCAGCCGTTAGGAAAACAGCATCAAAAAAGGCATATTCAGCTTAAATTAAGAAATTACATTTTGGGGTGGATTAATGTTTTCTCCACTCTCACACTAAGCAAGCTCTGATCATCGAGCAGTAAATCAAAGCACATAATCCATTATAGCAGGAGGAATATACAGAATAGAATACTGCCAAGTGGGATCTGTTTGGGAATTTTGTGCCTCTCAGTGAGGGCTGAAGATTTGTTGTAGGGATGTTTGTGTGTTAAAAGGAAGAAAATGCCTTTGAAATACCATTTCCTGTGCTCCCTTAGCCTGCAGCTGTGCTTTGTCACACTCGGGTTTGAAGTCTCTTGCAGCAGTGACTTTTCATTTACCTGTGATTGTCTCTGCCTTAGTCACTTTTAATTAAAAAAAGGGTTTTTAAGGTATGCAGGTACTTTTTTATACATAGAAATTTCATTAAAATAAATGTATTTAATTAAAATAGAACAGTTGCCTGTGAACGTGAGTGCTCTGGCATGCAAATGAGTTTAAAATGAAAATTGTTAAGTCAATATTTGTGCATTGGTACTTAGATTTTTCTTTGTAAAATCACCAGTTTAGACTCTTTTAAAGTTATTTTCAGTTTGCTATGTACAAACAAGTGCCGGCAACATTCTTCATAGTTGTTTTTAGAAGAAGTGGAGAAATAATTCCTCTAGGGAACTTTGGAGATACGGAAAATAGATCCAGTCAGGATTCCTTCAGGGAATGCTGCTGGAGGCAGGTTCTGCCCTCAAGCCCAGGCAGTTCAGCTGATTGACCTCCAATTATTCAGGGTCGCTTTGCTTAACCAGGGGCATCTCTGCCCTTTCCCTGCCCTGGCACCTGCTCGTCTGCTGCCCTGACAATGAACAAAAATCAAAAATGAAAAAAGCATTTGAAGAAAAAATTGGCTTAATTTTTACCTGACAAAATATCCAGCCTATGCAATATCAAAGTGTTAATGGGAAATTCTGCACCAGCTGTTTGGTGTGCCTGTCCCCAAGATGAAAAATCAGCATTTCTGAGGTGCTGCAGGCTGTTTATGTAGCTCAGAAAATGATCAGCTGGGCGTGTGTCACTTCTCTTTATGATTTTTAGGATTATCAGTGGCTGGGGTGGCGTCACAGCCAAAGGCTCAGGGGCTGTGGGTGCAGCTCTTGGCACTGCGGTGGCAGCAGCAGAAGTTCACAAGAGGGTGAATCCACTTCTTTTAAGGCTTTTTTTCCTTTTAAAAGCAAAATGCAGTGTGAAGTTCTTGCTGTTCTAGGTGGTGGTTGTTATTTGGCCTCAAAATTGATTTTTAATCAGAGGGGCATGCTCAGATTCCCAACGGTGCTAAAATTTAACACGACACCAAAGCCAAGTCCCAGAACCATGGAGTGGTTTGGGTTGGAAGGGATTTTAAAGCCCATCCAGTGCCACTCCATGGGCAGGGACACCTCCCACTGTCCCAGGCTGCTCCAAGCCCCAGTGTCCAGCCTGGCCTCGGACACTGCCAGGGATCCAGGGGCAGCCACAGCTGCTCTGGGCACCCTGTGCCAGGGCCTGCCCACCCTCCCAGGGAACAATTCCTTCCCAGTATTTAATCTAAACCCACCCTTCTTCAGATGTGCAGAGGAATTTATCCAAAGCAAAATGTCCACTTTGTGTGCTATTCCTTACGGGAAAAACCCCAGTCCTGGTTTATATTTGCTCTTCTCCTCTCTAAGAGGAGAAGCAATTCCTGATCTTCATTTCCCGTCTTCAAATCCTTCAGAAGCCGACATTCAAATGGTCACTGCTATGAACCTGAGACTTGTAAAATGGGTTTTTTTCCCAAGCTATTGATCAGCTACTAAAAGCTCTGACTAAAGATACAACATTTAAACTCTACAGATGAGTTGGTGAAGGCGTTTATTTACTGAGGACATAAAGAACAGTCAATAGCTGCCTTCAGAGGGGTGTGGCTCTGCTGTGAGAGAGCCTCTTTATAGGTAAAGCCATAAACTCCCTGTGCTGACACCAGCTGGGTTTGGTTTTTTGTTTAAAGTTATTTTGGTTTTTTGCTTGAAGTTGTTTTCCAGTTGGGACATTTTCATTCATCTTTGTAGCCCTGCAAACAGCTGGAACTGGATGATCTTTAAGGTCCCTCCCAACCCAAACCATTCTATGATTTGATGGTCTTTAAATGCACAATAATTCCAGATTTCCGTATGCTTAGAAACGTATTTGCTGGTGTAAGGCAGACTCGTTAAGCTGATGAGAATGGTCCTTGGACGTAAGTATTTAAAAATGAGATGGTTTTTGGTTGATGGGTTTGAAATCCTGATCTCTCAGCTGCCGCATTCAGCTCTGCTTGGTTTTAGCATCTTTGCAATTCTCAGTCTTGACTGGTTATAGATATATTCATTTTCTAGTTGGATTTAGTTCTTGATTAAATTTTCTTAAAGCAGTTTTTCCCTACTGAGTATTTTTAGCTTTTCAGAGGTGATTTTTACATATTTGCTATTATTTCCTTTTTTGAGTGATCTTGTTAGAATTCCCTGAAAGCCCCAAGAACACTCCATGGTGTCCCAGTGTTTGGTTTCCATCTGGCAGTTTCAGAGCTCTTTAGCCAGGACTGAATTAAGTGAGTGTTAGAACAGTATAAATTCAATTATTTCTATAAAAATTAAACTCTTCATGAAAGAATTCTGTTGTTGATACCTCAGGGCTTTGGACTTTTACTTTCTTGTTTTCACATAATTATCTACACAAACACTTGCATGGAATTCATCTCCTTCACGCCAGCAAGGATTTCACTACTGGCACAGCATTTCCATGCAGATTTTAGGCAATGAGGTTGATTTTCAGTGCAGACTTCCTGAAAAACAGAGTTCCCATCAGTTTTAACTCCTAGGAACGATTTGAGAGCAGAGTCTGGATACCAGAAGGAGATCAGAGTTCTGGTTGATGATGCTTTCCTTGTGCCATGCAGTGTTTTGAGTAAGCTGCTTTTTTCCTTCCTCCTAAAAATAAATTGGGAGGTATTCCAGTGTAGGAGAGAGACCAAAAACTTTGTCCTTCATTAGTAAACCAGTTGTTATTTTTGGTAAAAAGAAGTTCTTCCAAACGTCAAGTCTTTCACAAAGCAAAGTCTCCTACAGAAAATCTGTCGCCTTTTTAGAGAAATGAAAGTTGGGTTGGGCCTGGTTTAGACCCCAAGGGTTATTCCTGGAGTTTCAGACTGCCTTGGATCTGATGTGTTCTGATGTCCACTAAGGAGGAGCCGTTGCTCCAGAGCTTCATCCTTTGCACCTTAGATCCTGTATTTTCTGGTTCCATGTGGATGTGCAGAGCTTGGGCAGGTCATGGAATCGCAGAATCCCAGACTGGTTTGGGTTGGAAGGGACCTTAAATCCCAGCAAGTTCTCTGGGCAGGGACACCTCTCACCATCCCAGGGTGCTCCAAGCCCCGTCCAACCTGGCCCTGAAGGTCCTGGAGCAAGGATGGATGTAGGTGAGCTCCATTGCTCTGTCTGCATCTCCCCTTGGAAAGCAGATCTCATCTCCAGTTTTTCACACATTTTTCCATATTATTTTCAGGAGACTTTCATTTTCTGGTAAGATTTTTTTTTTTAGCATTCCGGGCAGAACCTGAACTTAACCTCAATTAACACTCCCAAGTATTAAAATACTATAATGAAGAACAGCCATTTTGCTGACGTGGAGTGGCAGGAACTAAGAATAGGCTGCAATTTTCAGAGCAGCCTAAGGGGATTACACCCTCTAAATGCCTGTGAAACACAGAATTTGTGCACCTGCTGGAGGCTTTTTTTAAAAAACGCCAACTTTAACATAAAAATCTTTGCATTTGAATATTTCCTTGCTTGTATAAATTAGAGAAACCCCATTGAGCTGGAGAGGGAAGCTTAGATCTGTGTATGCTGATTTTTTTAAAAACAGGAATTTATTAAAAACAAAGAAAAAACTCTTAAAAAGTGATGTAGAAGGATAGATCTGTTAGATCTGGATGTCTTCCCTTTCTCTGTTGGGATGCAGGAATACTTGGTATTAATTGAGTCCCCTAATGGCAGGATTTTCCAGAAGTGGCTGTGCTGGGTACAGATCAGGATGATCCTGATGCTCCTCACACTTTTGATGTATTATCACTGCCAAGGAGGATGAACAGACTTCAAGAATATTTTTTTTGGTTGATGTTTGTTATTTAAACATAGTGAAACAAATTATCTTAAGCAGGCAGTGGGCCTTTGAAGTGTGCTTGAAGTGACAGTTCTGGCCCTGCTCAGAGGAAGTGCAGGCCTTGCTTCTCCTGAAGTCTTTGTATTAATTGGGGGTTTTTTTATTATTTCCTAGAGCTGCTGAGACAATTCACAGCACAGCTGGTTAAACACACCAATCCCAGAATCCCAGAGTGGTTTGGGTTGGAAAGGACCTTAAACCCACCCAATTGCACCCCCTGCCATGGGAACACCTTTGAGAGACCAGGTTGCTCCAAGCCCCATCCAACCTGGCCTAATGTTACCCATCTTTACAGAAAAATCCTTTAAAAATCAACAATTTGACAGAGAACTTCTCAAAGTCTTTGTTTCCCACTCTAAAGTATTACAGAGCTGATAATTCCGATAACTGTGCTTCAAGAGAAAACTGGCATTATTATTATTATTATTGTTATTATTCTGAACATAATTTGCCTTTTGGCACAATCAAATGACTCCACTTTGTCACGAGAGCTTTAGTTGTCCGTACGACTTGAGTAAGTAATTTTTCAGCCATGTAAAATGCAGAAAAATCTCTTGTCTATCTTTTGCAGGTTAAAATAAATCCTGTTTAGCCCTAGAGGTTTATTCTGCCCGAGGAAAGATTTACCACTTTAGTTCAATGGGAACGTCATACAAATACATTTGTATCAGCAAAATCAGGTTTTTAGTGGATGAAAACCTCTGGTTCCTTTAAGAACTTCATATTCTGCTCCCAGACCAGGTCTGGGCAGGTCTGAACCACCTTGGGCCAGCCTTTGGCTCCTTTAAAGGTATTCTGAAAAATCACTTTCAGAGTAGAAAGATTGTTTTAACCATTCTGCTGCTGTGTTTTCCTGAGGTTGGTAATTACCAATTAGCAGTTTGCATTTAGGGATGGTACTGCCTGATAAAAATCAGGATGGATGCTGTGCTTCGAGGAATTACCTTGAGGTTTTTCTGGATGCAAACACGGGTTTGTTCCATGTGTTTCAGCGTCTGGTGTGCTTTGGTGCTTGTTTGGGGTTTTTTTGGTTTTCCTCCTAACTATTTTTCTATTTTCCATGTTTTTGTTGTCTGTTTTCCCTGTTTCCCTTTGTGTTGTTTTCCCGTGGGAGCACTCGGAGATCACACAGGTCTAAGTGATCCCAGCTTTGTGCTCCTGGGTGCATTTCTAACCAAGGATTAACTAAACCTTAGTGAAAAGAGTTTTCCTCTCTCCAAAGCTCATCCCATTCCACCCCCTGTCCTGGACAGGGACAACTTCCACTATCCCAGGTTGCTCCAAACTCCATCCAACCTGGCCTTGGACACTTCCACATTGAACACTCTCCTCTCTCTTTTTATTTCAAGGCTGATATTATAGATTTGGCTTCTGAAAAAATCCTTTGCAATGTACAGAAGCTCAATGGTGAGATTTTTCAGGCTCTTTCCGAGACAGTGCTTTGTTGTCTTTTGCTGCATCCTGACAGTTGGAAGCAGATGAGTAATTTGCTTTTTGAGGTATTTGCACCGTGGGCGTACGGCACGACTCCCACAACAGCAATTCAAGTGCTTTCACCCTGTAAATACATTTTGGATTATACTCAGGTTAGTCAGGGAGTGGTTTTTTTAAAAAATAAGTACATATTTTAATGGGACTGTTGAGTTATTTAAAAAAAAAAACCCAGCGAGAATGAAGAGAATTAAAATGTATTTCAAGTGAAATAATGAAATCTTACAGGAATTAGGTGTGTACAAGGTCTAACATCTCTCCCGAATATTTGTGCCACTCTTGTCTCATCAGAAGAATCAGGAGGATAATTAAAATGTCAGCTCGTGGTGTTAATAACGATTCAGGGAATTTGCTCGGGTGGAACAGCAGCTGCATTGTTGGTGTGTAATTCTTAGGCCGGACACTTCCAGCAGGTTATCTCGGAACACATTCCAGTAGTGAGGCTGGGATGAGGTGTGTCCCTTCCCCCTTCATCCCAAATCTCTCTGCTGTGGTTTCCTCCTGATGGAGGATTCAGGACTGGATTTGGGGTCATTACCTGGATGCTCTGAGCCTGCAGCTCGTCATCAGATCTTCTGCACCCACCCATCCTTTCCTGCAGCTTCAAATGTTCCTCTTCCCACTTCCCAGTGCTCTTACACGCCCAAATCCACGGAATTTTAAAATGAGTTTTGTGTGTGTGTAACGTTTGGGGCCAGCTGGGGTGATGTGTTAAATGCTGGAAATCCTTGTGTCCTCACAGCTCCTGCTGCTCCCACCCTGAGCTGAGGAGTTACTACTACTAAAACACAACACCTGGGATTCTGCTTGGCTTGAACTTCTAAATTGAGGCTGCTCCCTGGAACTGTTTCTATAAGGGAGGGAAGATGGGAGAAATCAAAACCTGTGGTATTATTTCATCGTTTTCCTGTGATAGAGATTTCAGTGTGAGCTCAAATACCCTTTGTGCATTGTATCTCTAAGCCTACACTGGCTTCAAATAATAACTGCACCAGCCAGACTTGCTTAACATTCCAAATGTTGTGCAGTAGCATAAAATTAAAAGAGGGAGGAGGATTGCTGGCCACTGATCCTGGTGTTTGTGTGGAGCCAGTGGCTGGTGTTCAGGAAGGGCTGGAGGTGGCACTCAGGGCTCTGGGCTGGTGACAAGGTAGGGATCAGACACAGCTTGGACTTGATGGTCCTGGAGGTCTTTTCCCACCTGAATGATTCTGGGATTCTGTACTTGCAAGAAGGATGGGAAAATGTATGGAGAAAAAACCAAAAGCCAGCAGGAAGGATCATGGCAGTGCTGAACTCTTCCTGTTGCAGCCTGAGCAGGTCCCAGTACTTTGTGTTGTCTCATTTCCTTGGATAATGGGAGTTTGAGGAGAATCCGCAGACCAGGAGTTGGGCAGTTGCTTGAGCTCTGTCACAGTTACGGGTCCTATCCCTGGAATTTCTTCTGAGCTTGTGTGGATGACAGGAAAGTAAACAAATCTCTCATTTATCGAAGAAATGACCTAACTCATGCCAGGTTCAAACCATTCCAGAGCGTAAACTTCCTTCTTAATGCCAAAATACCTCTGCTGGCCTCTGCAGTCCAGCCTCTCATCCTGAGGAGTTACTGGACCACACACAGCTTCTATGGCTTTAAAATGAAAAAAGGTGGATGGAGATGGGATATGGGGAAGGAATTATTCCCTGTGAGGCCCTGGCACAGGGTGCCCAGAGCAGCTGTGGCTGCCTCTGGATCCCTGGAACTGTCCAAGGTCAGAGTGGACAGGGCTTGGAGCAGCCTGGCATAGTGGAAGGTGTCCCTGCCCATGGCAGGGGGTGGAATGGAATGGGATGGGCTTTAAGGTCTTTTCCAATTCATTCCATTTTGTGATTCTCTGGTACTGGAATCAAGGGGGAAAAAATCCCAGTAGTGCCCCATATAGTTCTGTCTGTCCTCTTCTGGTTGAGTCATGCAGTGAGTAACGGGGTAGAAAACATCCCCCATCATCATCCTATTAGGAAGAGAGGTCCAAACAGAGTTGGGAATGTTTGGAGAGATTTCCAGCCTCCCTTGGAATGGCAGTTTTCCTTCCTGGTTGACCTGGAGCACTGATCCTTCCATTGCTGCTCCATGGCATGCAAAGACCATCACAAAAAGCTCAGGATTGTCCCAGCTTCACTTAAATATTTTACTAATTGCTGCTTAACATGGAAAAAATGGTTCCGTGGCAGGGAATTACTCATCCATCTTCAAAATTCCTGTGTATTGGCAAAGCTCAAAACGAAGCCTGTAAGAGCTCTGGAACAGTGTGGGCACCTCGGTTTTGTTCAGCTGTGAGTGAGAACAGTTCCACCAAAGACCCAGCAGTGCTGCCGAGGTGGGATCAGGGAGGACACATCCACACCTGGAACTCATCACTTAAATTTTCCTCAGGCCACAGATCTCAGGATGATGTGGGTTGGGAAGGACCTTTAAGACCATCTCATTCCGAGCCCCAGGTACCTGAATCCAGCTCAGCTCTCCCTCCTCTCTCAGCTTTTCACCTTCAGTTCTCTGAATGTGCTACACAGGAGCTTTATAGAGACTGAATTGCCCGTCCCAAATCTGGAACCTGGGGTAGCTGGAGCCTCGGCAGTTTAGAAACAAAACACCCCTGTCTTCAGACGTGTCTTTTTCCTCTTTTTTTTGCCATTTTTCCTCAGTCAGGATAAGAGATAATTGTACCTTTGTGCAAGCACAGGGGCTCAGAAGGAGGTGTCAATTAGAAATCTGTTGTTTCATCTCCTGGTGAAGGAACAGCAGTGAGAAATTTAACACTATAAAGCTCATTTTGGTCCCATTTTTACAGGCTCGTGGCTCTGCATTCTGATACTGCCCACGGCCAAACTGCAGTTATTAAAGGATTATTCTAATTGTGAAAACTTGGTAATTCCTTACCTTCAGTCATCCTTTCTTTTAAAAAAACCACTGATTTAGCAGGAAAACTCTCCTTGCAGGTGTATGATTTGGGCAGCTTGGTGACATTGGGAAGCTTCTGATCCATGGTAATTCCTATGGATATATTTAGCAAGAACATTGTTTGCGGACACTTTTTTTTAATCTTTCATTAATAGGCTTCATCAGTGTTTCCAGATTTGAATTGCGGGAATTTGCTTTTATTGGCCTTTGTGTCCCTGCAGCCAATCTGCTGGAAAAGTCCTGAACCTTAATTTCACTGTGAAGCTGCTGATCCTGGCTGGAACAGGGACGTGTGGAGGGGAATGACATTTCATCTTGGTCTTAAAGTCCAGGGAATAGCAACCAGATAGAAATCAAATTAGTTTTCTCAGTATTTCAAATACATTTCCATTGAGTTGTGCCTGTACAGTATATGCAGATAAAAAGCTGGACTATATTAGCAAAATAAGTTGCATTTTCTGAGAGTCAGAACATTCTTAGTGGCATTTTTTTTGAGAAAACAGAGTATTAATACCAAGTAACTTTGCTAAAAAGATTGTTCCTTTTTTTTTTAAATGTTTATCCCACATTCTGGCTGTTGCTAAGGGTTCACTTTGCCCTTTTTTTCCCCTCATTTCCTTGCTGAAAACCTCCCATCACTCTATGCCTCACAAAGGATTGACAGAAAGTGGCTCTGACAGCAGGATTATTTAAGAGCTCTCTATCTTCAATGTTATAGTACCCAGGTACTCTGAATTATTACACATTAATGTTCCAGGATGTCTGTGAACTGTGAGACTTTGCCCTTTTTATCCACTCTGACAATCTGATCTGAGACTTGGATTATCAGCCACAGAATAAATGTGTCCAACCCTAATGAAAAATCCTATCAAAAATATAAATCTCATCCTGTTCTGAAGGCCTGTGAAATACTGTGCTCTGAGCTGCTCCTGGTACCTGCCCTTGGAGATCCAGCTCTAGATTGGTTTTAGGGAGCTAATTCAGAAAAAAAAATGGAATATGAGGTTAAGAAAATGGAATCTGAGGTTAAACCTTGGGTGATGCTGGATATTTCAGTGATCAGCCTTATATCATCAGCTTTCATTGGTGGGTTGGGTTGGGTTTTTTTTTTACCTAAGAGAATTTTAAATAAGAGGGGTCAAGGGGATCCCACGGACTGGCAGCAGGTACTGCAATAACCTCCCTGGAGTTTTGGAATACAGCGGAATAGTTCCAGTGGTGAGGGGTCAGTGTGTGCCTGCTCTGCTCCAGTTGTGTTTGGGGAGCAGGGAAGGGCTGGTTTAGAGCTTGGAAAACCAAATTTCTTATGGCGAGGGCAGGTAAATGGACTTTTGGTGTCTTAGTACTGCTCCGGCTTTGGGTTGAGTGAGCATCACTCAACCATCACTGGCCCAAGGATCACAAGATCCACAAAGCTCTGATTTGTGCAAAAATTATTCTTTTTCCTCCCTGAGGAAGATGCATCCAAAGAGGTTTCCTGGCTCTGCCTCAGGAAGGTGAATTGTTACAGTTTCCGAGGTGTTTTAGTGTGTCTGTGTTTGGGAGTGATCTGTACACGGTGCACACCCCAAAATGCAGCAGCTCCAGTGAGAGGAAAGAGGGAAGAAATTAGGAAGTGGTGTCAGGGGGATAATAAAATGAGTGTGACCATTCCAGAAGGCATTCCAGGCAGAATGGATGGATGTAAAGGTCACAGCAGGAAATAAAGACACTCATCACAGTCCTCTTCCCAAGCTGCTCTTACTGTCTCCCAAAAACCTGGAGTCACTCAGAATGTGACACAATTTGTGCATCCCAGATGGAGTTTGCTGTATTCTTTCTGGTTTTCATGTATTTATTTGTAGCGCAGCTGTCTTTTGTAGTTAAGCTTATCTATTGCTTCCCTCCATTTCCAGGTTTTCTCTGAGAAGTGGCCCTGTTAAACCTTTCCTTTGCCAGGGCTGCAATTGGAAAAAAAAGCAAAACAAAACCAGCAAGGGGGGAAATCCCAAACCGAGCCCTGTCCTATCATTGCTGCAGCTGGCACATCGCTCCCACAGGCTGTGCTTTCACAGGCTCTGCTCTTGGAAACTCTTTTAAGCTTCCTTTTGTCCAGGTGTGAAATAAGGAGCTCCCAAGTTTGGAAGGTATTGGCTGGTGTGGGGATGGATGGAGTTGGACAGCAGAGGTTGTTCCTGCCTTGATTTGCTCTGTGTCCTTGGTCTGCTCTGGATAGCTGGGCTGGCTCCTGAAAGGGAGCAGAGCAAACAATCTGGCCAGTAATTGCTTTGGCTCCCTGACTTTGATTTGCCATCGCTGCCGCGCAGGAGGATCAGTTTGGGTGACCTTGAGGACGAGTGCTGGCAGTGCTGCTCAGGCAGGACTCGGGTGAGGATGCTCCCTGCTCTCCTCTTCCCTTGGGTGCAAACCTCCATGCAGACACACAATATGGGCTTACTTTCTGCTCAGAAATGAGAATATGAGGCACAAAAATCCCTTAGTCATTGAAAAACCTGAAATGACATTTAAATTCCATCCATGACAATGTGGTCTCTCAAAGCCTCTTCAAAGGAGTTTTGTTGAGAGCTCTTTAAATTCCTGAACCACTGCTGACTAATAGATGAATATAAATTAGCTCTGAAACAGGTTCATTTAACTCTTGCCTAATGCGTAGCACTTGGCCTGGCAGAGTCAAAATACTGTTATTTGTTTTTGTGTGGCAAATTGAGCACTTTGTTTATTAAAATTGCTGATTTGTTATATAATGAGGAGGGCCCAGATTACTGCTCCTTTCCACGGGAAGGATTTAAAGGGCAGGTCACTGCTCTTCTCCAGCAGCAAAGTATTTCTGATTACGTGCTCATCTCCTGTTATGTATTTCACAGATCTTCGTTAGCCAGGTTTTAGAATGATTAACTCACATTTTCCTCGCAGTCCTGTCAGCCTTAGTGATGCTCCACACATTTGGCTTCCTAAATTCTCTATCTGAACACAACTGTGTCTGTAAAGTGAGATCGCTGATAATTTATCAGAATAAAACTGGAGCGTAAGACTGGGTTCATGTTGGAAAGCTGCACCCTGCATCATGTAATATTCAACGTTTTTTTAACTCTGAGCTGGGACTCTTAATTGAAGCTGCAGCTCTGCACTTCCTTCATGCATGACTTAAGGCATCCAGCAATGTTTGCTGGGATGTAATTTGCTTTTTTTGTAGAAGCTTCCACACAGAAGGGTAGAACAGCCATTTTGCCAAAGATTTAGTAAATAACGATGCACATAATGCAGAATTTTAATAATGTCCTTTGATACTGGGAGGGGGTTCACGGTGTCTGTGTTTCTCTTCCTGCTCCAGTGGCTTTCCCCTTCCCTTCAAGCAGAGTCGAGTGCTGGCTGTTGTCGCTAATTACAGATGATGTAGCACTGACATTTTCAAAAGCACACATAGATGATAGTCACCCAAAGGATGAGACTGCTGCCTTCAGAGATGCTGCTACAATTCTGCTGGCATCGACTCATTTAGTGATGAATCGCAGTAATAGCAGTTCAGGACCTACAGCATATTAGTGAAAATGAATCCACTGAGCACCAGTCCCATGGCACCGCAACAGCACTTAAAGAACACTGATTTCCTTAAAGGCAGAAAAATCTGATTAAGAAATTTAGCTGGGGTTTTGTTTTTTTGCTTTTGGTGTTTCTTGTGTTTCTTTTTTTTTCCTTCGTGTTCTTTTTTTTTTGCCTTTACCAGCAGTGCGTTAGTTGTATTTGTTTCTTGTGGCATGTTATTCTAAGGAATTTAATGTACATCAGAAAAGCAGCAGAGTTCCATAAATACAGAACATCTCTTACTGTTCTAGCAGATGGAAGATGCTATGATAAACAGTAGAACTGCTTTAATTTCTTGATATAAACTGACCTAAAACCTGGTTATAGCAGGAAAAAAGCTCAGCGTGCTGACACTGAGGAGATACGTAATAGTTTACACAGGGTCTGTGGCAAAGATGTTGTAGGATGAATGCAGCAATTGGCAAGAACTATTCTAATAAAAGCATGGGGCAGCCTATTATTGCAGGAGTTGTGTAATTTGAGGGAGCTGGGGATAAAGACAGGCTTCATGTTAATGACGTGTTGGTGTTGGCAGGAGAACAGAGTGTTCTCCCAGCTCGGGAGAGGGATCGCTGGGGAAGGTCCCGAGCACAAAGCTGTGCAGTCTCCTTCCAAATCATCCAACAGCCACAAAATTAGAGGGGTCTGGAACGCAGGGATTCCTAAAACAGGAGAAAATATGCAAGTGTGCATCTCCCTTCTTCTCCTTCCCTCCTCACCTTGACACCCTCCATGCCCAGCAGGGAGGGAGCGGGTCTGGGACATGTCTGGAGCATGTGCAGAGGCAGCTGGGAGTGGCTCCAAGTAGAAAGCAGTGCTAATAAATGGGCTCTTTTTGGTCAAATGGAGTCTTGTAAACTCCAGTACACAAGTCTGAGTGTCTTAAGAGGCTGTAGAGATGTTCTAGACTGGGATTTATGGATAATTTCACCATTTTAGGGCTAATACAGCTTTGTAAGGCTGACAGCTGCAGAGGAATTATTTGAAGACAATCCTGGTTTGGCCAAGACCTGTTTCACGCCGAGGGCAGGGATACACTCCTCATGTTGGCTGCATAACAGCTCTGCTCTGTCAGGGCAGTAAAAAACCCTGTATTTGCTGCACCTGTGGCTGTACTATCTTTGGGAAGGGATAAAATAGGGATGTCTAATTGTATGGAGGAAGCAGAGGTATTTATAGCAGGTGACTCTGGGGCTGGTGTGGGTGTTTGTGCACTCAGGGTTCTCGACGAGCAGGTGATGAGTTACGATGATGATGAAATAGTTTTCTGCATTTTGTGATTTGAAAAGCAGCTTGGCACTTCTTTCCAAAGCTCCTGCCGTTTCTCTAAGTTAAGAAAGTCAGGGGAGTTCTTTCGCTGAATAATAATTTTTTAAAAAATTGAATTGTAGAGTTGTTTACGTTGGAAAATATCTTTAAGATCATTGAAGCCTGTGTGGCTTTCAGGTAGGTCAGAAAGTGTCCCAGTCTGAATATCCAGGACATGATAAGGTCCTTGATACAGATAATTGATATGGATATAAATAACAATATAACCAGCTGTAAAAAAAATGAAAATCACAAATGCTGTGTTGATGGCAGGATCCAACTAAGATGACTTTTTAATGCCAAACATTTTGAGTTTTAAGAATTCTCGTGATTTCTACATTCCTAAAGAAAGTTCAATTAAAGATGTGCCTTTCTGACTCAAGTGAAAGCAGGTGCTGCTTCAAGTAGCACGAGCTGCTGGTTTCTTCATTTTAAAGTCCTGATTTCTTCTGGCAAATTGGGATTTAATTACAGAAGTATTTCAAAACACACAAACAGCGCACGTACATTTTGAGGTGTGTTCACTGAATAAAGATGAGGGAACTAAGGTGAGTCAGTCTGCAAAATGTTTGTTAAGGCGATATAAGAGATGGGTTGAACTGTCCAGGTAAAGACTAAAGGTTGTACTGTTACAGTTTCTAGTATTTTTAATGCCTTGTGGGTTGATTTAGGTAATGAAAGTTAGGGATAAACACAGTTTTGTTTCTTTCTGCTTGGCTTTGTTTTGTTTAGAGCTGTGTGAAAGCTCTAAAGAAGACTTTGATATTCAAAGTTTTCATTTCATTTCCTTCTGAAAGAAATACCACGAAAAATTCAGGTGAAAGGAAACCAGACGAGATTCATATGCCATTAATGGAATTATATTAGGAGTTGTAATGATATCCCTTAATCTTAAAAAGGCAAGTCTCTTACAGAATTAAGGTTTTGCTGCTGCTTTTCATGCCGTGTGAGGAATTATGGCTAATGCAAGTTGCTGATGTGAAAACATCCTCGCTAATCCTGTTTGGAGAGCGGCTCGTTCTGCTCTCCTTAGAAAAGGCACAGGAAGATGTATTATGGGCCCTTCGTTAAATAATTACTTAATTACACCCTGGGACTAGCAGATAGCAATCTGAATGCTGCTGGCAGGTTTCTCCTAAAGCAGCAAAACTCCGTGTGAGGAGTGCCACGTGCGCAGCGGCGGGGGCGCGTTGGCATCAGCAAACTCAACGGCAGCACTGACGGAAAAGACATTTCAATCAGCTCAGACTCATTAAAAAAGCTTCTACTCACCCTTCCCTGTGAGCTTCTCCCTTCTCTAGCTCCTGTATAACACCCAACAACACTTTGATGGTCTCCTGACTAGAGCTGATCAGGTTCTCCATCATCTGAAGCTGCGCTTTCAAGTCCACAACTTCGGTGTGAGGCACGATTTGTTGGCATTCCTGGCTCACGGCGACGGCCGTCCGGCAGGGCTGGCTCTCCTCCATGGGCGCCACGTTGACCTGCAGGCTCTGGTCACTACATTCGGGGGCCGGGCACTGCGCCCGCGCCGCGCACACTCGGGCATCTCTGGCCGGGGGCTGCACCCCGTTCAGCTGCACCGTCCTCTTGTCGTCCTCCTCGGGGCACGGCCCCCAGTCGCCCAGGCCGGGCAGGTCGGGCTGCGAGGCCGGCAGGTAAACGGTGGCCACTTCAGTCTTGAAGACCCTCCCGTGGAGGGGCTGGGCGGNAGTTGGGCAGAGGAGGAGGAGGCTCTTTGGGAGAACTGTGCAAATCGCTGCTTTTCCAGGCCTCGGCCCCGTTGTCGTGCGCGGGGCGCTCGGAGATGTGGGAGATGAACTCGGCCGTCTGCAGGCTGCCGGCCTTCCTGCCCCACGCCGCGGCCTCCCCCGAGCCCCGGCCCTCCCTGTCCTTCACCTCGATCAGGAACCCGTTGTTCTCGCTCGGTAACGTGTCCACAGTCGAGGCGCTTTTCAGAATATTCCCTTTTTTCCGGTCCAGAGGGAAGGTCTGGTAGCACTTTTTGAGATCAGGGGATGTCTGGACTCCTGTGCTCTTGGTGACGTTGGGGATGGACCTGCGGGCGGGCACCGTCATGTACTTGCGATAGGCCGTCTTGTAGGAGATGGTCTTGGCCTCCCTCTTGTCGGGGTCCTGCGTGGAGGAGCTGGAGAGCTGCTTGTCCCTCTGCTCGTTCTGGGCCTCGCAGATATCCTTAAACCTCACCTGGAGAGCTTTGTTCCGTTTCTTGATCTGCCGGTTGGGATCCAGCGCGTATTTCATCTCCAGCGCCAGGGAAGCCGCGGGCTCGACGTCGCTGTCCGAGGCGGTGAGTAAGCATTTGCTCGGCTCCTTACTCACCATGATGCCTGCAGCCAAAAACAGTGCAAAAAGCCTCAAGTTACAACAGAAATGTTACTTTTCCCCCTCAGGTTTTTGCAGTATTTGGGCCACTTTCCTCTGATCCCGCTGAAATGGCTGCGACTCACGACCGACACGCTCGATTCTGTCGAGTCGCAGCCCTCGGTGATTTTCTAGAGATTTGTACCTTAACTGTACTTCTTATCTTGATTTGTTATGAACACCTGCTCCTCAGAGAGGAGGTTTCCTGGTGGCAGAAGTTTTTCCACACCTATTTTCCCAGGACAGGACCGTGGCTGTCGTGCCACAGCTTCCCAGGAAGCAATTTCCTTTGGGAATATGTGCTTGCAGGAAGCCAGTCCTCTGAATTGACTTGATAGTTAATAAAAACTACAGGGAAATTGAAAACCAAGTGTCTTTGTCCAAGTAAATACAAGTTTAGGGCTCTGCCCACCCTTAATTCCTCTTTAATGCAAATGTTTAGTAACAAGAAGTGTCAAAGTGGCCTTATTTTTAGAGTGTGCTTGCTTACCAAACACATTTCTGCTGTGTAATGTATTCAGCATTCTTTGCAAGAAATTAATTGGTTCTTAGAGGTGTCATTATTTGGATTTTTATAAAAAATTACCTCATGGCCAAAACTAACTACAGATTAATTATTATTAGCAACTGGTTGGTAGTGCTGGATGCATAAAATTTATGAACTAGTGAAGTTTTGGAGGAAGTCAGCAGTGCATCAATTAAGCTTTTGCTTCAAATACAAAACAACTCATCCTTTCCTAGAAGCAGTAATGCGCTTTTATGATACAGCTGCTTATCCTAAAAGATCCCAAAGCACCAAAAAAACCTCCAAACCTGTGATGATTCACAGAAATTCCTTAATCTGCCATTGAAATATAAGCCCCTCCTCAAGGAGGAGAAGATGCCAAGTGCTTAACACAGCACATACTCAAAAAAATCCCCAAACCCCAGTGGTTGCACAGATCATAGGGGGTCTGTAGTAGCTGCATAATTAAGATTTCATTTTTACACCTCATTTGAAGTTGTAATTTTTACTTTCCCGCTGCACAAATTTCTCCCTGAGACTTGCTGAATTACCAGATTCCCACTTAATCCAAATATTCTGCATGTATCTCCTATTTAAACCCTCAGAGGGACTCAGGAGTACAATGTAAAACAAGTAAAGGGACTTGCAGGTGTATTTGAAATATGTTTTTAATTAAAATTCCTTTGTCTATTTAATAAAATATGTGAAACTCTTGAAGAGTTAAGTGCCATAACAGCATATGTTTTAGAAAGCCAACTCAGGGGCACAAGGGACTGAATCCTTGACTAGTCTATATTTAAAGTAAGAAAGCTTAATGGGGAAATCATTTTCAGTGGAAAACGGGATGTTTATGGGGTTTAAAAGTAATAGTAACACTTCCCTAAAGATACACACAGATGTGCATGGCAGAGAGTCCAAGGTTGGATTTCTGGGTCAAAAATCTCATGAAAATGTGGCATTACGTAATGTTTTTTTCATGTTTTAATTCCCTGGCCCCGGTAATTTGTGAACAAGGAACTGAAATACTCCATAATCCTCCTAGTTTGTCTTTTTCTGTCTGACTTGTGATGCTCAGGGAGTGGTGAGGGAGCTGCAGTCACTGGAAAAGGGGAAGAAGTTTTCCTGTGACTTTGATGTAGTACAGAGTCTGTAGAAGAAGCAAAAAGAGGGAAAAATTCAGGATAAAAACATTCAAATAATGGAATCCGAGATTGCCAGATCCTGGTTTTCAACCAGATACTTTATATATACAAGCCTATGATCTGATCCCAAGGTGACCAAGTCCCTGTTTTGGGGGAAGAGAGAGGATAAAATGGAAATTCTGAGGGAGAGTCTGAAGATAAAATTAGAGTAGGGGGGTAAGATCAGTCATCCCTGTGCCCTTAACACATGAGGTACAAATAGGGACGGATTTTGAGGGGAATAAAGCAACTACATTTGAATGTCAGGAATTTTTCTTCCAGTTGAAACCCTAAATAAGGAGTCGGTTGTGGGGGAACATCAGTGTCCTGTCCTGGCTGCTTTGGGCTGTATTTTAATTGTAATTGTGTTTGTGAGTGAAATTATGCCTTTATTTGAGGGACATTCTGCAGACAGAGTAAGCAGGGAGTACAGACATCCATCTTTTTGTCTATCTAGGGCTGGAATTTGGGAATGTTTTAGTGAAAAAAGTGCTGGGTAAGGTACAAACCCAGTCCTTTAGCTTGCAACTGGACCACATTAAAATCTATAGTACAGACTGCTGTCAAACCCCAAAACTCTGCACTTTAGAACTACTGGAAGCAAATTCTTCCACAACAGTCTGGTAAATGAATGAGTTGACCAAAAAACCCTAAATACAAGAACACAACAGCCATTACAGCCGTTAGTTTCAAATCTGCCAGTGGGAGTTCCTGTGCTACCAACAAATTGTGGCAAAAATAAAATGCTGCATTCACAAAGACATGAAATACTCAGTGGCTGTGTCTGAAAAAACCACATTTGTACCCAAAAAGGCTACAGAAATTGGCTGTTGGCTCTGAAAGTCATCATTTAGAACCATCGGTCAGAGTTGTCAAAGTGAGTTTTTGGGCACTTGGTTATTTGACAGCAGGATCCATTAACATGCAATTTGTTTTCAAGTATTGGCTTGATATTTCATTAGTGTCTGTGACCTGTCTTAATGTTCAGATTATTTCACCTCTCACTTCAATCCCATCATTTCTGGGGGCTGCAGGATGACTGGGTTTGTTTGGGATGACTTCACATGGAATTAATGGAGTCCATAACCCAGCTGAAACCAGGAGTCTGGAGATATCCTCCAGAGCAGACAAATGGGGAACTTTATTCTGCAGTTAATTTTAAGCATGTCTTTAATAGCCAATAAATTGATTCTTCACCAAATTGCTTGTCTCCCTTTCCCAGCTGCACAGGCCTGATTGATTTAGCTGATCCAGAGTTTTCTATTCCCACTAGTAGCTGGGAGTAATAATTTTAGAGATATCTGTGATTAAGAGTGACAACAACCAAAAGAACTGGATTTTTTTTTTGAAGCCTTGCTCAGATCCCGGTGTCTCCGAGGGGAACTCTCTGTGCTCAGCTGATAAAAGAACAGTTGAGCAAGGAGCCAGTTGTGGGTTAAACACTTCACAGGGAAGACTTTATAGAATATTTCTTGGTTTGTTTCAGTTTTGGTTTGGACAAAGTGTTGCCTCCAATTTTGGCTTGTTTAGGCACTGCCACGGCGTCGTCTCTGCAGGATTTTTGGATACTTAAGGAAACTACTGAGCTGGAGTTTCTCAGTTTATGGCTCGTGCTGTCAGGGGGGTAGTAAAGCCTTTGAATCTGAATTTTAGTTGCAGATGCCAATTACATGCAGATAATAGAGTTCAACTTTTTATCTGTACTTACTCCAAAGAGATGATTTGCTAAACTAAATATTTAAGTAATCACAAGCTTCGTTTTTCAGTTTTTAGCCTCGATTTGTTTATAAACTCGTGACTGATTGCCCTTAAGCAGCATCACTCTATGTGCGAATATGAAAATAAACTATTAAATAATAATAATAACTAAAAAGTGATGCACACAGAGACTTTAAGTTGGTATAAAATCTTCAGGGTAATTATGGAAACCACCAGTTAGGGGGTACAGATCTTTGCAGGACCTTCACTCTGCATCCCAAGCTCTGCAGAGTCACTGCTCTGTGAGGAGAATTACAGTGCGGAATTTCCAGACTGATTGGTTAATGAGGGGAGAGGAGATTTGGAGCTCACCTTGTAATTTCCATTTTCTCTCTGTCAGTTTTATGACACAGAAGCAGATTTGGGATGTGTTAATACGCAGAGTGGGCTTAAACTTTCCAGGTTCCAAATGCAGATGAAAGGCACAGATTTCAGTCCTTGGGTTTCCAGAGCAAGTGAAGGCTTTGGAGATGCAGCTGGAAACATCTGTGCACGTATTAAGAGCACGCAGGATTTTGTTGATGGATGGGTTGGCTTAAAATAATGCAGGGAATTGCAACTAATTGGCTTTTTGCAAGGAAAGTGGGAAGTGATGTGCAGCATCTTTAGGCTTCTGAATATTTCCAGGCTGGACATTCTGCTGAAAAATCCCCACTGCCTCAGATGTAATTTTTGTATGCCTAAATACCACCTTAAACCACGTACTTTTCAAAAACTATTTGATGTCTGTAAGTCATACGTGCATCCACGGAATATTCATCCAATTGTACTGTTAAAAATAAAGAGCAGAAAGAAACTTGGATTTACTTCATAGAAACAAATCCAGTATAGAAACCTAATGTTAATTCTAGATATTCCGTGCATTTTGACTCCATTAAATGAGGAGTATTTTTATTCTTTTCAAAGGAATCTAATTGTTAATTAGCTGACAGTGTTGCTATGTAAGAAACTTAAAAATTATATAGTATCATCCTAAAAGTAAGGTCCAGTAAAGAAGACTGTCGTGATATAAGTGTTGGAAAATACGAATTACCTTGGGCAGTTATTAATTATAAAAGTTGTTTGCAGAAACTTTGCCTGTTTAAGGAATAGAAAAGGACTGAGGATAAATTATGACTTCCAGATAAGTCTGAGAGTTGCAGGGTATTCCCAGTTTTTATGGGGTAGGAAGTACTCATGAGGATTATTAGGAAAACTGATGGGGTAGCCCAGCCTGTCTTCATTTCATCACAGAATTGTTCATGTAGAATAACAGAGTTAGCAGTGCTGCTAAATGTCAAACCAGTATTTTTTTTAACTCTGTTTTGAAACCCTGAGGCACTGAACTTGAATTTTCTCTCTCTTGAACTTCCTTATTTATTGCTCAACACCGAAGTCATCCTTACTGCTGCATTTCCGAGTGCCTTGGAAGTCTTCCTTTGGAATAAACAGGATCCTATGGCATTGGATTTGTCTTTTCCCCCCTCTCATCCATTGGCAGGCTCAGTAAGAATGATGTATAAAATCATAGCTAATGGCTGAGATACCCAATAAATGCCTTGAAATGCTCTTGTGAGCTTCAGCTTTAGAACTAAGTGGCAACAAATAAAATGTACGATTTAATAAGCCTGGAGACTTTCGATGAAACAGGAATCTACTGGAGGATAAACTACTTAAAATTTTCCTTACAAACCAAGCCAGTTTCCCTGAATGCAGCTGGTAGAGGCAATTCCCTTTAATTCTGGCATCTCTACTATGCTTTCTGAACACAAATTTTAATAATACTTAGGTTTTGTTGCTTCCTGTATTGTTCCGTGCATAAAATTAAAAGGAATCCATTCAACGTGATAAAATTCTGGAAAATAAGGGTTATTTTCCCCATAACAGAATTTTGCAAGGAATAGTACCATTAACAGGAGATTTGCACTTGCACTAAAACCAGTGTAGACTCACGGGGTGAGTTAATAACTCTTAACTTCCCAGTGGAACAAATGCAATGTCACAAGATACTCCCTGTGAACTCGTAGTGTTCTGATCTCAAACATTTGCTGGGATTTAGTGTACTGGAGAAAAATAACGTCACTGTTAAGAGAGCGACGCTGATTTTTCTCCCTGTGCTCTGCAGCTCTGGCTCCGAGGAACAGAAGAGTGAAGGTTTCTTTAGCATTATTTTGCCATGTAAATCTGGGCAAGGCTTTGTCCCTGCTCCGGGGAGAGGAGGAGGAGCAGGATGCTGCTGAGGATGGGTTGCCAGGAGAATCCCTAATAGTTCTGCTCACACTACTGGCTTGCAGGAGTCCAAAAGCCACAGGACTTGCACTGTGGAAGGCTTTTTCATTTTTATGGGACTTTCTGGTAAATAATTTAAAGGGCAAGCTGGTAAAAACAAGGGCTTAAAGGCAGTTCCTTATCGGCATTACTGTTGAATACTAAGTTTTAATTGTTCTTAGTTGACATTGATAGGTTTTGTGAGTGTTTAAGGAAAAAAAAAAACAGGCAAATGACAGGGGGAAAAAGCTCTTTAGCTTTGACCAACAGGGTTGTAAAACTGTCAGAGCTCTGCAGAGAGGGATTTGAGTGCTGAGAACACAGCATCAGGGAATGGTTGGGGTTGGAAAGGACCTTAAAGATCATCTCATCCCACCCCTGCCATGGGCAGGGACACCTTCCACTATCCCAGGTTGCTCCAAGCCCCATCCAACCTGGCCTTGGACACTTCCAGGGATGGCCAGACTGTGAGCACCTACAGGAACTGCAGCTGGTTTTGTTCCTTCAGCAGAGATTTTCAAGCGTTGGGTGAAGAGGGAAAAGGAGATGAGCAGGTCCCAGCTCCAGGCTCCGATCCTGCATCCTTAATTTTGCTGTGCAGATCAGAGCATTCCCCTGGGAATGCAGGTGATCCCATTGTGCTGGAGCTCCCTACAAATGGGACATGACAGTGACTTTCCTGGGGTCAGTGGTTGTAGGGCATCAGAGCCTTGTCAGCTCTTCCTGCTTGGATCAGGGTTCCAGGCAGACAAGCTTGGGAGGGTCTGAAGTGTTGTTAAACAACTCAGCTGGGTAATTTAGGTCTAAAACCTGACATCATTAGCAGGATGTTAATTGGGGAATAGGATCTGTCTGGGAGATGTGTTTTTGCACTCCACTGCTGGCAGCAGGCACCACCAAATAAGAGCTGTGTCATTTTGCACCTTTTTGAGGAGCACATTCCTGAAATTTCTGGGTTCAAGCAGGTTCTGGTTCTGCTGGAATTCTGAATTATCCACGTACAGGTGGATCTGAGTGTGCTGATGTTGGGGAGGTTGCACAGATCAGTCTGACTCCTGCTGGAGCACTGTACAAAAATTCCCATTAGTTACCCAAAAAGAGTTTTAGTAGAGCAAAAAGCTTCAGTTGCTGAGGGGAATTACAGTCCCTAAAGCTGCAAAGCTTCCTCAGAGCTGGTTCTAAGATGCTTTTGAAATACTGGGAAGGAAGAGCCAAAGTCTTGTGTGAGGGGAAGTTGTCTTAAACTCCAAAAATCCCGGGTTCTCATCAAACTTGAGGACTCTGGGAGAATGCTGATGGAAATTGCTCATTCCAGGGAATAGTTTTGGTGCCATGTGGGAAGAACTATGTGGGGAATGAAGAGGGAAGCAAATGCAGTGTGGAGTTGCTGAATACGTTGCTCCCAGGCTTTGTGGACCTGGGATAATGTGGAATAAGATCTTAAAATAAACCTGGTGTCCCGTGGCAGGGGTTGGAATGAGATGATCCTTAATGCCCTTCTAACCCAAACCATTCTGTGATTCTGGATTTTAGGATGGGTTGTTTGTGATGTGGATGATTAGGAAGTTTATTAAATGATAATTAAAGACCCTCTCAAGGATATTTTTTGGCTGGGAAAAGCACCACAACTGGGCACCAGACAGATAATTTGCATCACCTTTCTTGTGGCTTTGTGGGCTTTTATTACAAATTGTGAGTGCAGGAACGTACCACGCTCTTCTCACCAACTTGCTCAACTACAAATACCTAAAACACACGGATTCCTCTGGAATTCAGCAACTCCGGCTCAGTCTTCAGAAGGCATCAGTGCTATCACTGTTCCCAGGCAGTTCAAGCATAATTTCTGCTGCATTACTCTCTCCAGCAGTGGGATGTTTTATCTGTCTCTTTGTCAGCTCCGTAGAGATATCGCTGTGTTTTATTTGCCGATGGCCTTGATAGACAAAAATGTATTCAACTGATCCACAAGTTAAATTTCTGTACTTGTGGATATCTCTTCATTCATTTCTCTTCTCTATTTGCAGGAGAGGATAATGAATATAATACCAAAATGGGCATGAACAACCAATTACTAATGGTTGGAAGGAGATGTTGGGCTTGTAGATTTTGTGCTTATTCAGAGATAAATACACCAAAAATAGTGATTTTATTGAATTCCCTCTTCTTCCTTCTCCCAGGAAGCAACTGACCAGACCAAAACTACTTGTAATGTTACTAACTTTTAAAATACAGTCCTGAATTCACACTCCTGCTTAAATGGGTTTGTATGGGGCATCAGAGAGCCCCTGTTCCAGTTTTTAAAAAGTCATTTACACCATGGTTGGGCTTTATAAGCTTTGACCTCACCAAAATTGTTCCAAGCAATGTGATCACAACCTTGACATGAGAATTGGGAAAAAAAAAATGGAAGAGGAGAGAACGGCAGCTGTAAAACAAGCAGGGAAGGTGGGCAAGAGCACAAAACAAGTAAATCCTTTTTTTGTGAGCTTGTGACAATTCCTCCTCGCTCAGACCAGATGGAAAGAGCTTCCTCTGCTTTTGTTTTTAAACTGGTTTAATTTGGGAACTACGTGGGCTTTATTTATAGGCTTGCTACAGCAATCATGGGCAGGCAAAAATAACAGCAGCAACCTGCTTCTCTTCCCCATGGATGTCACAACCACGAGTTAAGGCTGGGGTTTGGGAGGTGTTTAACAACTATTTTTGATAAGGGCCGAGTCTGAGACCAGATATCAGCAGCTCTGGCAGCGTGACACGGTAGAGTTCCAGCACTTCCCTGCCAGGGCAGAAATCTCTTGTAACGATTTAGAAGCTCGGATCTGCACCCAAACGTAGCAGGACTTGGAGGCCTTCAGTCTTTGTAATCCATCTCTTTTTCATTCAGACTTTGAAAACAGCCCTTACAGTCCTCTGCACTCCTCTGTGTCAAACCCAGTAAATTTAGCTGGAAAAACTGGAGTAAAATCAGGCTTGGTGTCTTGTGCCACTAAAGGGGGAGAAAAATAGGCAAGGAGGACACCAAAAGTTGCTGTTTGATCCCCGAATTGTTATTTTTACACCCAGTTCTCTTTGCCTGTGAGACCTGTGCTGGGATGTCTTAATAGGAAGCAGTTTTCAGGCACTGATCACCCTGACACGGAGCTGTGCAAGAGCATGAACAGGGTGAACTGTTCTCAGGAGGATTAAGGAATCACTTTTCTGCCTGAACGTAGTAAAATTGGAGTAAATAGCCTTCAAATGGGGATGTGCCACTATAATAAGAGAATGCTCTGAGCACATTCTGTGTGGTCAATAACAATTTAAAATTGAGTGTCAATACCGAGGGAGTCGTACCTGTGCGTGTTCAGAGGTTATTCAGGATTTTCTAAGCAAGCACCAGTTTTCAGAAGGCTGAATGTGGAACTCCCACTGAAATTACCACTCTGAGATGATTTTTTTCCTTAAAATATGCTCACGATTTCATTTTCATAAAGCCTATTTAATTTGCAAACTGATGAGTAAAAGTACAAGGGAGTAGTGGGCTATAAAATAGATTTGTTGCTTACATGTTTTTAATATCTTAGACAAATTTTCAGCAGTTCTTTAAACCGTGCCTGTCATAAAGCAGAATATAAGAGCTTTTTATTAATAGCTAGTTCAGATAATCACGTGAATTTTTTATGGTCTCAGATATTCTAGATTTACTGTCATTTCCTCAAGTGGGCATGAATTATGGGACTATACATCCCTAGTTCTTCCTGTCCTATGCTCGGATAGGGAATGGCCTTGAGACATCACAGCTCAAGAGCTCTGTGGAGGTATCCTTACATTTTAGCAGGGATTTTTGGCAAGCTCACAGCTTTCCCTGGCTTCCTCTCCTACATCAGTCACAGCAAAGGACCAGCATGGCTAAGTTTGCTTTGAAATTCTCCAGAAGCAAACATTAGTGTTGGTATTTCCGTGCCTTCTGTACCATGTGTGGTTGAGTTTGGATTCCAGGCAGTGTGCTGGTGGTGACCAGTGGTGTCTGGTCACTGGTGGTGCTGGTCTGGAAGGTGACGCACACTCCGTGACTCGGCACTCGGGCAGCTCCTGGGCTTCTTCACCATGTTTTCCTTCCCTGTGTTCCTCTCCACTGGACTTAGCCACTCTTTTTTCTCAGTTAATTATATATAGATTAGAATGTAGAATATGAAATGTGTGCCCCTCATGCAGAAATGCCTCTGTCAGTGCAGTGGTTAACTGGGGAAAAAGGCAGCGATGATCCGATGAGCTCCTTGTTTGTGAGCTCAGTTAGTACCAGGGTGCACTGAATGCTAAGTGATGGCCCTCTTGATAAGGAACTGAACACTTTCTCTCGTGGTGCTCCTGCCCAGCTGGTTTTTTATGTGTCAGTCCCAGGGAAAGGCACTGATTCCATCCCTGATTAGAATTGTCTCGTGCATCTTGTTAAAAACACACATCGATAATAATGACGGAGTCCTAAAGAACAGACAGTTTGCATCAAGGGCATTGTGACATCCTTACAAAAAAACCCTTAAAAAAGCTGATTTAATATCAGCTTTCCCCATCCTGTGAGAGGAGGATGCTTTCAATGCAACAGCACCTTAAACTCTGGGGCAGGAATTTTATTTTAGAACTGTTGGAATCGGAACAATTCAGTCTGAGTCTCTGGATTAGCAATGTACATTATGGATTTCTCCTGGAATCAGGGACCCTATGCCACCACTGTGTAGCAGAATATCACCCTTCAGGTGATAAATTAGTAATACCTGAGCCCTGAGATATTTTCATCTGAATATGAATTTTTAATGCCAGGAGAAAATCCAGCTTTTAACTTAGAACTGTTATTTGTACTCGGAGGGAACAGATCATTGTAGCCCAGGTAGCCAGGCACGAGCAGGCTGGTGGAACACCAAGAGGCATCACACCAAGAGTGAGGAGCTACGTTCCTCTCCCTATTTCCTATTTTTACTATTGGTCTGCTGGCTTGGAATTTGACGTTAAATTAATCCCAGTACATGGCTAGGACATAGTTGCATATCATGTGATGATTTTTATTTATTTATTTCTATATTTTTAGCTAGGAGTTTTTCCATCTAGCAGGCAGATTTTAACCTTGATACATGCAGCATTCCTGGCAGCCCTGTAAATCTGAGCACGATCCAACACTTAAGCAGAGGGAATAAATTCCCAGTTTATGTCAGACGTGACCTGTTACTGGTTTGCCTTTCCTTAGCACTTGCCAGCATTCAGCTGGGGAAGAAGAAATGATTCTCCGAGGCTGGGAAAAACAGGTCTTCCCAAACTTCCCCGTCTTAGAGCCTAATGAGTTAAATTCTCCTCCGTGCAGGATTTTAAGCTGCTTAGACGCACAAGGTCAAAGCAAAAACCGCTCCATTCCCTATTCCGGCTCGTGGCTGAGACGGGGGCACAGCTCCCTTGGGACAGAGCCCTCGGGAGACGGTGACATAAGCAGGGAATATATTCCCTGCTTCCAGCAGTGCAAGATGTCCCTGTTTTGCTGGGGCTGGCGGCCCCCCCGCCTCCCCCAGGCAGATCCCATGGAACTGCAGTCCTGCATCCCCTCGCTGCCGTAACTCTCCGTAAACATGGCATTAAGTACAGGCGCTGAGGTCACGGCAGAGGGTTTTTACTAGAGAGGGAGGCAAGATGGAAATGCGGAGCGGGCAGATCGGGATGCCTTGCTGGATGCAAGGACTGTGACTTTGGGGATGGATCCCTGCTACCTTTTGTCCCGTTTTCCTACGGCGTTTCCACGGCATCCCCGATTTCTGCGTGTTCGGTGATGGTGATGGGGACTCGGCTGTGTTAAATCGGGAGAACCCTGCGTGTCGATAAGCACAGTTCGCTGAATAGCAGCAGCTTCAGTCCCCGAGGAGGATTTTTGGGTTGGTTGGGCTTTTAATGAAGTGCTGTACTGCAAGTTCAGGGATGAACACATCCCGTGTTCCTCCATCGCCGCTGTACGGACACTTCATTAGGACGGCTGAAGTTAATAAGCAGTGGTAGTTCCTCGCCATCAGCCATGTGAAAAGCCAAAGCACTTCGTGCATCCTCCAAAAATGCTCCAGCTACACCTCTCCCCTCCCAGCCACCGCTGGAAGGGGAGCAGGCAAAGAAACACTGGTGTTTTTCTAGAGGAAAGTCGCGTATCGGGATATTCTCTCATCTGTCACGAAAGTTATCGGATGCAGGAGCTGTTCCCAGGCAGGCAGATACGCTATTGCATAACCCTGGCGCTCAGCGCCAGCCTTTCTCCTCATCCCTGCGAAGTTTTCCGCCGGCAGAACCAGAGGACGGGGAATTTCGGGGGGTCGGGGCGAGCGAGCCGCGGCGGGGGCGGTCAGTGCCTTACCTTGTGCTTCCTCACGCAGAAGCGGCGGTCTGGNGGGCGGGGGAGGTGGGATGGAGCGATGCTCGGCGGCCGCGCACAATGAGGGGAGCAGCGCGGAGCCGCCTCTCTTAGGCTCGCTGAGAGCCCTCCGTTATTCCTCTGCTTCCTCTGCGCGGGGGTTCATTAATTACAGAGCCCTGCACGCCGGCCCCGCGCACCCCAGGTTTCTAGTCGCGCTACGGGAGCAATGGAGCAGCCGCAGAGTGGGTGATGCTGATCCATTGGGAATTTCAGCGAAGCGCTGGGTTAAAGCTACACAGCTGCCTTTTATTGGGAGGGAAAGTGTTTAAGGTGCTATAGGAGTAGCTGCTCCCATTTGCTTTTAAACCTTGTATAAAATGGACGCAAGTTCAGAGCGAAGCAGTTTGGCAGAGGGGATTGATAAACGTGATAATCTGCGCAAAACTTGAATCCCATCTTTCCTCCTTTTCTGTCATTTTATAGAGGGCTTAGCGGTGATGTTTTTAATTTAAAAAAAAAAAAAGTTCTAAGTTAAATAGGTCGTGTGTATTTAACCAGAGTGACAGACAGAAAATGCTATGAGAGGCATGAGAATTTGTCCAAGTTGGGAAGCAGTGGGTCTGTCTTTCATTCTGAGAATCCCGGGAGTTTTGATGTTCAATAAATACTTTCCAGCAGGAAACTCTCCTAGCCCAGGTGCCAGCAGGTGTGGGCCACGGAGTTCCTCTGTCACAACGCTGCCTTCAGCACTGATGTTGATGAGGGTTATTGATTTTGGGGGTTGACCCCTGATTTGAAGTGGCAGAGGAGAGCAGCTGGACCAGCCCAAAATGTTCCACCACGACCCCGACGCCACAGCAGGCAGGGACAGCCGAGCTGGGCACTGGATGAGCCCAGGCATCCATGGACACGATGCAGCAGAAACACTGGCTCGAGTCCTGGGTGTTTTCTGGAGTTAATTAGCTGGAGCAGCCCATTGCAGCACGGAATTGACGGTGCTGCCGCAGCGGCCGGGGCACCGCGCTGCCGCCAGCCCGGGCACGGGGCTGTGCTGGGTCAGGAGATCCGTGTGGATCCAGCTGTCACACAGACCTCGGCGTGGAGACGGACTCACGGAAAGCCCGGCCGGTTAAATCGCGGTTTGGCTGTGCAGGACTGGATCAGAGCAGCGTTCAGCAAACCAGACAGTCAGCAGAGGGCAGCTCCGCTGCTCTCCCTGTCTGCTACCTGCCCAGGTACTCCCATTGCCCTCTTCTCTCTGTTCCTTATCTCTGCTGCTGATCCCTGAACGAGGGTGCCAGGGCTGTGCCCTACACACCACCTGCTGCTCTGCCCTGGAGTAGGGACTGTGACACAGCAGTGTCACAGCTTTGATCATATTTAGCATCTCTCGTGGTATTTTATCAGAGATTTTCTTTTATTTTTTCCCAACGACATCATTGGGAAGAACTTAAATATCGACCTGCTTATTGATGCAACAGCAGCCACCACGCTGTTGTTTTTTTCTTTCTGTGTTGTTTTCTAGCAGTGCTGACTTTCTGTATTCCAGGTCCTCTGTGGATTTCTCTCTATGAAAATAAATGTGGTTTTGGCTGCAGCCTGGATACAGACGTGGGTAAGATTACATGGTAGGGTGACCACGTCTGAAATAACCCAGGCTACATCCTCAGAGCAAACAGATCAGTGGTAGGGGATGCTGTTGCTTTTTCACGAGCTGAAAATGTGAATTTATCCAGCCCATGATTACTGGAAGGAAATACTATTGCTCGATATCCTGAGTGACTTGAAAGGAGAATCTCTCTGACAGAAGCAGCAGTTAAACATCATTCTTGTCTTCTCCATAATGATGTTTAGAAGCTGTTGTCTCAGGGCTGATTAGTCTTGCACAGCATTATGCATATGCCCCACTTATAAACTATACAGCATCTTCTGGAGATTTTTAGGGAATTAGAAAGTACTTTCTTGATGTGGACCAGATTCATGTGTAACTGCTGACACCATTGGTGTACACAGGGATCTTTCTTTCCTGGTTATCATGCTTCATGTTACTGTAAAAGCACATAGAAGTAAATTCACTGGGAAATTGGAAATGCTTCATCATCCCATTTGCAAACTTTTTAGCCTTTNGAAAGTCTTTCCTGGTTATCATGCTTCATGTTACTGTAAAAGCACATAGAAGTAAATTCACTGGGAAATTGGAAATGCTTCATCATCCCATTTGCAAACTTTTTAGCCTTTAGAAATGCTGAGCACAACTGTTGAAGGGGTGAAGAGGGGGGAGAGAGGTTGGGCTTCAACCTGGGAGGATGAGAAGAGAAAAGAGACAATTAATTTTAATTGGTTTAGGTTATAAATTTATTTCTCTCTCTTGGAGTGTCCTACCTTCCCAGATTGGCTTTTTCTCCCTGTGTCTGTCAGGGAGGAGTGAGCAGTGCTTGGGGCTGCAGTGCTTCATTCGTGTGACATGTCCAGGTGGAAGTCCTGCCTTGGACTTCTGGGGGGAGTGAGAAAAGCACAGATTGGCGAGCACTGAGATGGATTTTCAGAGGCATTCTCTGGAGAAGTACAGTAAGGGCCCTTCTCCCACACTGCTAATTGCATAATAAAATCAGGGAGGCACCTGTGTGTGTATTTAGAAATATTCATCACACACAGCCTGGTGTTACAGACTTCAGGTTTTACTTTGTTATTTTTCTTACATTCAGCTTCTGGCAGAGTGTGAGGGGACAGGACACGTCTGGATGGCTGTGGGAGGGTCAGCCTGGCGTGTCCTCCCCACACTCAGGTTTTGGCTCAAGGACTGTTCCCAGTGAATGCTGTGCCCGGGGGGATGTGTGCTCTGAGCAGCTGTTTTGGAGGATTATGCTCCTCTAGAACATGCAGGTCCTGCAGTGGAACACTGAAGTGTAATTTTTTGGAACAGTCTGTGAAGTTCTTGTGGAGGAAACAAGCTCGGATGCAGCTCAGGGAAAAGCATGTCACACCCAGAGCTCGAGTTACCTGCCAGCTGTTTCCGTGACCACCAGCGTGGGGAAGGACGATGAAAAACCAGCACCAGAGGGATTTTCAGATCGACATTAAGTCAATTACAATAGAGGCATAATTTAAGTCCCAACACTACATCCCTGAGCTGGGTTCCCAGGGATAGTCCTCATTCTTTAGGACCAGGCTAATTTATGGCAGAACTTCCCAGCTCTGCTGGAGGTGAAAGAAGGGTGAAGTTCACTTGATTTGAAACAGAGCTGTGGACAAGGTTGTGCCTTTTCTCTCTTTAGTCACTTGGGACCAATGCTGTGGTTCTCTTTGCTAAAACCGAGTATTTCCACATTGCTGAACCTTCATTCCCATTAATTAGGTGGTTGTTTCCATGCCTTTGGATGATAACTGCCTGGCTCTCTGGGCTAAATTGGTTATTTATTTATTTATTTAATTTCCTCCAACCCACCATTGGAAGAGAAATGGAGGGATGTTAAATATCTCCTCTGCTCCAGCTGAGGTGAAGGCAAACTCAGCTGGAATTTCAAACAGGTCTTCATGCAGTCAAATCCTTGGAGGTGCTCCTTGCTTTGGTGGAGGGATATTTTCTGCTTGGCTGTGATGCCAGAGGAATAAGGTCTTGTGGAGTCATGTTTGGTTGAAATTTGGGAGATTTCCTGTAATTTCCTGTGTCTTGCTCTATAATAAGTCTTTTCCATGAGCTTGGACAATTCATTTGAGCTTATGCTAATGTCTGTTCTTTATCTAAAAAGTGCTAATTCCATATTTCTTTACTTGAAGGAACATTTTGAAGATAAAGTGGATTTAAGAATATGTGTATAATACCCATAATACCTGTGTGCAGCTGAAATATTAAACAGCTGATTGAGGGAACTGCTCTTTGTGGGTTTTCTGCTCGGAGAAGAAAAATGCTGAGTAACCTCATTAGCTCTGGTAGTTATTTCTGTGCTTCGTTAGGATAAGAATGAGCGGGATTTAGTTCTCTCTCTCAATTTCCCTTTGTACAGATCACTGGAAGAAAAATATAACAGTAGGTCTCACCAGCTAAAGCTGAGATTTTGGGTTCCAGTTGAATGCTGTCTCATCAGGAGCCCAAATTGCTGGAGATGTTTATCAAGAAAATCTGATTTTTCTTGGGATAGGAGTGGGAGTTTTTTCATATTTTCGCTGTGGTTTTAGTTCAGAAAAGTTCCTTTTCAGTACACAGATGTTTTTGGGAAGGGAACTAAACTGGTGATTGGAAATCCTTGTTTGTTCTTCCAAAGATGGGGATTCTGAGCTGCTCTCTCATGGTGTGGAATCACATCCCTGATAAAGATGTTCTCAGTAGGTGCCACGTTCTGCCCTGGTTCCATTTTCATGCAGCCTATACAGTTGGGAAATAAATGAGGGGCTGGGAGAGCGTGATGTATGAGCCTCTAAATGGCTGCATTTTGTTCATATTTGAAAGGCAGTTCAGGCTGTCGTCATTACTGATGACTTGTGCTTTTATAGCCCTTCTTTTTGCATTTCAGAAATCCTTTGTGCCCATCTGAATAATAAATCACCCTGTTTGATTTGCTCACTGAGAGCAAATGGGAAATTACATCCTTTTTGAGATGTCTTGAGGAACTGGAAGTGCGGGGGAATTTTTCTTAAAGGAACATTCTGCCAACTTTGTTAATATTTGGGTTCGTCTCGTTTATTTTATGACCTTCCCGAATTCCAGGGTTTTTTCTCCGACTGCTTTATGGCAAAGGGAAAAATCCCACCCTGCTTAAAAATAAAAAATAACAAGTCTGGTCATACTTCTGATTGCCTTCAGACAAATGGTTTCAGGTTTAAGCACCTAATGAAATCTGGGACGAGCATGAATTCCATCTTCAAACTCAAGTTATGGACAGAAAAAAGACAAATCCAACAAATAATGGGGATACTTGCGTCTGATTCCGATTTGCTCTTTGGTGGAATAATGTATTATTTATACAACATTGATTTCATTCGATGGAGGATTTAATGCAACTTTTCTGTCAAACTGGAGAACATTCGATGTTAAAAAGTAATGTAAACTCCCTAAACCTCAGTAAGGTTTTCTCGTTTGAAATATTGAACTATTTAAAGTTTGAACATAGCATCAAAATACAGACTTTTATGTGCTTTTACATGTTGCCTTCAAGCTGGAAGCCCAGAGAGCAGCCTGCTCCTAATGCATAATGCTTAACAGAAAAAAAACCAAGCTGAAATTAAATGTATTAAACAAGTGAAAAGTGAAAATCCTGCAAAATTATGGAGGAGAGAAATAATGAACAGTGAAAATAGAAGTAAATCAAGCTCACCATTTCCACTGGTGCTCTGAGCCTAAACCCAAGTTAAGTATTTTGGCCGTAATGTTCAGAAATGAACTCTTCAGTGTAGTTTCTAAAATCCCCAAGCAGGTGCCAAAATAAAATTGCTCTTAATAACTTTGATACATGACAGAGAAATATGATGGCAGTGAATAAAAAAGGGACATAAAGAGGCAGTTTGCAACATCATGGGCACCTAAAATTTAGCCATATGCTCACAATTTAGAGCTTCTCCTCCCTTATTTATTTTTTTCTAAATAAAATTACCTAGAAACTTGCCTTGTGCAAATAAGAATATGCTAAATTCCTGATTGACTGTGCAAAGACCTAATTCTTTTATGTATTAAAATGTCTGTGACTGAGTTTTACCTTAAGAAAGGAACAGAAGTTATTTTGGAAGTCCTAAAAGCACAGGATATTTCAAAAAGCTGTGTTACGAAAAATATGGGAAGCCTGATAATGACATTAGATGAGTTTACAATTGACAGCAGAGACCAAGTGAAGTCCTTAAGCCTTGGTCTGTGGCTCTTCAAAATACAGTGCAGTAAAAATGGCTCTGTCCTTTATAGCTTGGGGACACTGTATTAAAAAACATTAAAAGCAGCACCACATTTTGAATTTCTTCAATTTTTCAACAAGTTCAGGACTTTAAATATTAATACTTAGCAGTGGTTGAGGAGCATAATTAGCAGCTGTTTTATATCCAGGGGTGTCCATCAGCATTATGGAAAAGCCCAATAACTGGAAGGGCTGTTGGGGAGGAAAAGGATGAAATCTCTGAAAACCCAGAAATAAAGTTATAATTTGATGATACTGTGGCACTTCCTCAATTTACTGTTGGGAATTCAAAGCAGTGCCCTAATATTAGAGTGTCTCCACATCCTTCCCTTCTCAGCATCCTTCTGCCCAAGCCCTGATGGGGAAATTTATTGGATGGGAGGTGGAATGGCTGCTCCTTGTCTCCAAACTTTACTTCTCCTGACTTCGTGCATTCCCACGTGGACGTGCCTTTGCTGCCTGCCCCCACAACTTATGTAGGCACAACTTCCATCGCTCCCCGTGTGCGAAAAAGAAATGGCAGAATTAAAAGTCCCATCTCATAGTTGTTTGAAATTCATCTCCTGTTGGCTTCAGCAGCTGCCTCCTGGTTCTAACACAATGAAATTTGTGAGCAGCAGCTGTGCACGCCTTTCATCCCCACTGCTGTGGGTTTGGAATCCTCAGGAAAAGGTAAATCCATCCTCCCTGTGCCTTCTTGGGAGAATCTGGGACTTTGTGGCTCCTTCTCAGGAGGGAACTTTTCCATCCCTTGTCACGGAGTCACAGAGTGGTTTAGGTTGAAGGGACAGTAAGGCTCATCCCCTTCCACCCCTGCCGTGGGCAGGGACACCTTCCACTGTCCCAGGCTGCTCCCAGCCCCAGTGTCCAGCCTGGCCTTGGACACTTCCAGGGATCCAGGGGCAGCCACAGCTTCTCTGGGCACCCTGTGCCGGGGCCTGCCCACCCTCACAGGGAGGAATTCCTTCCCAATATCCCATCCATCCCTGCCCTCTGGCAGTGGGAAGATAAAAGCCTCTCTCCATCTTTCTTCCAAGCCCTCTTTAAATATTGAAGGCCATAAGAAGTTCTCCCTGGAGCCTTCTCTTCTCCAGGCTGTCACTTTGGTGGCCCTTCCCGTACCTCCTGCCATCTATGATGTCCCCCTCAAGCTGTAGAGACTCTGTTTATTTATTGAATTCCCTTTTACTTCCTGTGAGCTGATGAAAATCAAATCTTTCATTGAAGCCTGGTAGGGAACATCACCAGGGCTTTATTTGTGAGCTCAGCTTGTCCTCAGGACGATGAGCTGGGCTGATGAGCTAACGAGCTTTGTTTGGAAGTGTAATTTTGTTATTCCACGTCAATTACCAAGCAACAGATAAGCTTTGCAGCCATTGATTATCTAAATGAGGGGCTTGATATCCTGTGGGAGAGCTCCTGGGGACTGAAGGTGGTGATAAATGGGCAGGTGGTGGCATCGTGAAAACTGACACATCGTGTCACAGACGTTTCTGTTGGCTGGGACAAGGGACACCAGGTCTGCAGTGGGGGAAAAGAGGACAAACCCCTTGCTGTTGTCATTGTAGAATCCCAAAGTGGTTTGGGTTGGAAGGATCTTTAAGAGCAACAAGTTCCACCCTTGCCATGGGCAGGGACACCTTCCATGATCCCTGGTTGCTCCAAACCTTATCCAACCTGCCCTTGATATTCCATAGGAGCTCATTTAACAGACAATTCATGATGTGGGGTTTTTCATAAAATTTTAATTTAACAGACTTGAACTTGAAAATCTCTTGTTTTGTTTTTGTTTTTTTTTTTTTTGGTTTTTTTTGTTTTGGTTTATTTTTTTTTTTTTTTTTTTTTTTGGTTTTTTTTTTTTTTTAGCTTTTGGTTTTTTTTTTATTTCAGGCATTATCAGAAATTACAAGGATAAGATTCCTGGCTAGAAAAAAACCCCAGTAACTGGAAAAAGCAGAATGCTTGTACGTGTTAATTTTTCCATTTGTTAAGGAAAGAAAGAGTTTTAATAATTCACAGGGATGCAATGAGTATTTGCCTTATATATATTCATATTTATCACTTGGCTTGAATTGTAAACATATTAATTCCTGCCTACCAGTTAATGACTTTGGGTAATGTTTGTACTCTCTTTATGCAGGAATTGTCCATATACCTCACAGTTACTTATAGGGACAGCCTAATCAGTGCTGCTTCCTCGGCTCTGAAAAACATTTTGTCGTGCTCTAAGTAGCTTTTCTGAGGAATTTTTAAAGCATTTTTTAATAATCCGTAAATTTACCTCCTCAACAGATGATGAGTATTTTTCAGCCGTACCAGGAGAAGTTACAGATCTCATTTTTACCAAATGTCAAGAGTGGGATGAGTGTTGTAGGCTCTGCCATAACTCGGGGTTGATTTTCTGCTGTGGTTTCAAATGTTATTCCCAAAAAGAATTAGATGTGATAGTTTTGAATGCATGGAAATTATGCCAGGAAAGGTATTTCCCAAATAATGATACTGTTGCATTAAAGTAGGAATAGAACATTTCACTCAAGTTTTCAGATCTGAAGATGGGCCCTGGGATTAATTGGGATGTTTTGTTATTTTTTCTTCTCCCTTTTTTTGTATTTTTAGTTTATCTAAGTAGTACTGTAACATACAGAAATATAGAAATACTCGAATTCTGTGATATTTTAATCATAGAATCACACAGTAGTTTGGGCTGGGAGGGGCCTTAAAGAAAATTTAGTTCCACTCCCTACCACTCCATTGAGGTTTTGCAGTAGCCTGTGCCCTGATTTTAGGTTTTTTTAATTCTTTCTTAATATTTATTTTATATTTTGAATCTATCTCCAAGCTGCTTTGCCAGTGCTGGTTTGATTTTACTTCACCTTGGGACAGATTCCTGGGTCTCCAGGACTGGGATGGGAAATCCTGGGATGGGAAATCCTGGGTGCGTCTGGGCATGAACCTGAACATCAGAACCTGTAAAAGAGATTCTGCTTAGTCCTGTTGTTACTGCCCAGATGGGAGGAAAAAATCTGGAGAAAGGGATGTGTATTATGGGATATCCATGCATTTTCTTGGAATGGTGTAGGAAGGGTGAGCTGAGCTCTTGGAGCAAACCAGCCGCTTCCCAGGAGCATTCCCTGTCCTGCCCCTGCAGCCTGAGAAGCTGATTTTCACTTTGGAACATTTTAAACCACTGATTTTAATCTTGGTTTGGATTTAATTGCTTTTTCCAAGGAGAGATTAGTTCTCATTTAAGTGTGGATGTGTAATTAAAAAACATCTCTCAACTTAAGTTGCTTGTGTTGCCCACACGCCGGGGCCGTACGTCCGGCAGAGCAATTCCCGAGCTGAATATCCATCTCTAATCCCATTGTTAGAACATGATAAACGACTCCTTATTTGGGAGGGATTTACTTCTTTCCCTTCTGATTTCTGCCAAGATGAAGTTGGGGAGGAAAATGAAATTCAGTTATAAATCGGAATTTATTTTGGTGGTGGAAAACCAGCACTTCAAAATGTTTTGTTGTTGCTGGAATATATGGAGAGTGTGGGATATCATGAGGAAAATTGTCAAAATGTGTTTTGCACCTTTGGTGTAGCGAGAAAATAGAAAATTATTCTCCTGAAATATTTTAGGAGAGTTTTGGTTGACTTGCAAGTACAGAGAAACCTGAATTAGCTTCATCTGGAAGCAGCAGAGCTTCGTAAGAAAATGTTCCATTTTTTCCTTCCAGGATATCCCTGGAAGTGTCCAAGGCCAGATTGGACGGGACTTGAAGCAACCTGGGATGGTGGAAGGTGTCCCTGCCCATGGTGGGAGTTGGAATGGGATGAGCTTTGAGGTCCCTTCCTACCCAAACCAGTCTGGGATTCTATGATCTGGGCTTTTCCATGGCGTGGAGAAGGGAATGAGATGTGTTTAACATGTTCAGCTTGTTTCTTACCTTCCAGATATATGTTATTGATTGAAATCAATATAAAAGCAAAAATTGTGTGTGGGAGAGGAAATTCCTGTGCCCACACTGGTTTATTTACCTCAGAAGATTTGTCCTTTACCTCGCCGATGGTCTCCTTTCGTCCTGCTGGGGTTGGATTTCTGCTGAGTTCAGGGAGGAGCAGGATAAAGAGCCTTTTATCAGCAGCATCCTGTTGGAGCTTATTCTGCTGAACGTTTTGGTCATCGTCCCAAATCGTAATAAAAGAAGGGTTTAATTAATTCACTTTTCCACAATAAGGAAGTTCATGTCCTTTTGCTTAGATTGCAGCTTAGAGATTGATTTCATATTCTTTTCATGAGGCACCTTTGAAGCTCTTCTGGAGACTGCACGTTGTTTAGCACTGGGTTGTCTGAGAGAATCCCCCAAAGTCTTCTGAGTTGCTGTGAGTTTAATAAGAAATAAAATCCGAATTTAATAATGTTCGGGAAGAATTGGGTCATTCCTGGAGACTCAGCCCACATATTCTCGTGTTCAGGTTCTGCAGATGAGGCCTTCCCTGCTCCCTTTAATTAAATGCAGAGTATTAAACAGGTCTGTGTTCCTTGAGAGTGCATAAAATGCAGATATGGCTGCTTCTCCAAACACCTGCAGACAGCTCCTGGAGAATATAAAACCTGGGCTTATGGATCTCTCTTGGAAAAGGGAAATGCTGTGGAAGTTTTCCTCTGCTCCTGGCAAGCCTTGCATACATTTTATAAAGTGGAGCAACCTGGAGAAGTTACAGGTAAGGTAAAATTGTGCAAGAGACAAGCTGTGCATGTGGGACAAGGATAAAACTCCTCTCCTCTGGAGGCGGGCTGCGAGAATTGGGATTGTTCACCTGGAGAAGAGAAGGCTCCAGGAAGACCTTAGAGCCAATTCCGGATCCCGAAGGGGCTCCAGGAGAGCTGGAGAGGGACTGGGGACAAGGGCTGGAGGGACAGGACACAGAGAATGGCTTCCCACTGCCAGAGGGCAGGGATGGATGGGATATTGGGAAGGAATTCCTCCCTGGGAGGGCGGGCAGGCCCTGGCACAGGGTGCCCAGAGCAGCTGTGGCTGCCCCTGGATCCCTGGCAGTGCCCAAGGCCAGGCTGGACATTGGGGCTTGGAGCAGCCTGGGACAGTGGGAGGTGTCCCTGCCATGGCAGGGGTGGATGGGCAGGGTGTGATTTGGGAGCCAAATTCCAAGGGAACAGACAGGTAAGGTGAGGACATTCCTGTAGGCAGAGAAGAGCAATTTCACTCCTGTGAAATCCCCTGCTTGCTACTACTGGGTGTTAATCTTTTCAACTCCTCTTATCTGTCAATATTGGAACAGAAATTCTCACTTGAAATGTGACCTGTCTGGAAATTGTATTTCTCTTATTTACCATATTGATACATGCATTTGTGTAAATACCATTAATTCTGCTGCCATAACATAAAATATCACGGGAAACTGAGCTTAAGTCAGAGAAGTCAGAACAAAGGAGCAGCCCCTTATCAGTCTTGGTGTATTTCATCACTTTCTCTGCTCTTTGGGGAGGAGGGAATGAGAACATTGCCTGTGATGAGGATTTCGTTTTGATATCATGCAAATGTGGAGAGAGCCCTGCCTTTATTTTTCCCAGTGATGAGAGCCTGCCAGTAATTCCTGTCTGCAAGGACTGGGTCACCTTCTGCAGCTCTGAGAGCTGAGAACAGCACCACGTCAGAGCCTGCTTCCCATAAACCTTCCCGTATCCACTCTGTTCTGTCCCAAAACCTCGTGAAGGGAACAGCCCCCGGGGTATGGTGTGATGGTTGATGTGCTGAGTGAACCAAAGGTAGGAATTAATTACAAAATGCAAAAGCTTCCCCACAGAGACCTCCTCCTGGAAGGAGCTTTTTAATCCAGGGATATCTGAACTGCGTGGTTTCATCAATTCAATTTGGATTGCACATATTTCTTATCTCTCGGGCTCGCTGAGCCCCTCGATAAACCAGTTGCTAAATAATTTACGTTAAAACAGGTGAAGGAGAAGCACCAAAAGTGGGATAATTTGTCTTCAAAATGGCTGTTGCTTTTAGGAGTGTATTCATCTGGCAGCATCACCTGTCTGGTGTGAAGATTATCGTTTAAAAGATCATTTATCTTCCCTCTTATTCCCATGATTTGTCACAGTGATACCTCAGCGCTGCAGAGACAATATCCCAAACGCCTGTGGGCTATCCCAATTTCTGAGATTGCCGTGCATTCCAGACTGGGAATGCCACTTGTCTCCAATTATCTTTTCCTTGTGTTTGCAAACCTTCAGTTCTTTTCCTGCTCTGCATCAAAGTTCATTTATGTGGCTTCCAATATGATTTGTGTTTGATAAATAAAATAGGGTTTCTCACTGCAGTAGGTTTGCTTTTATTTTTGCTCCTCAGTGACTTCTTGAAGGGGATATCTACAAGGGTATGGAGTGACAGGAAAACAGGGAATGGCTTGGAAGTGAAGGAGGGGAGATTTAGATTGGATATTAGGAAGAAACTCTTCCCTACGAGGGTGGTAAGGCCCTGGCACCAGAATGGTTGTGTTCCCATATTCGGTGCTGCATTTTTGCAAAATTATTTTAAAAACATTTTTTTATGGCTTTTCCTTTTTATTTTTTTACTGTTTGAGTACTGGCCCTTCCCGTAAATACAGTTGTTTTCTGTACTTTATGACTGTATTTATAATTTTATTATCAGCATTAATAGATGTGTAAACCAAGATACCTGAAACAGATTTATTGAGGGCAGCTCTGTAGATTTTCAGTGAAATTATGTTTAGTGTAGCAGAGGGAGGGAAAAAAAGCCGTGAGGAAAGGCAATTGGATTTAGAAAACCAGAAATAAATGTACTGACCTTGAGAACTCCTGAGCGCTGTGGGTTCCATTGAAGGGCACTGTTCAATACTGACACTGTGTGCAGCTTTTAGAAGAGAAGCATTTTTTGGTTAAAATGGACTTTTTTTTTTGAAAAAGAGCCTTAGAAACGTGATAAATGATGTTGCTAAAACATCTCATTAATTTTTTTTGCCTGCTTTTTACAGAAGTTGGTGCAAAAGCACTTTTGAATCGGGGAGCTCTTTGTGTCTATTCCCATTGTGTTATCATCAACTTTCTAACAAGTAAACCTTCTGCAAAGTGAATTTCAGTTGAGCTGCTGTGCTCTTGGAATCACAGAATCATGGAATGGTTTTGGAAAAACCTTAAATCCCATCCAGTGCCACCCCTGCCATGGCAGGGACACCTTCCACTGTCCCAGGCTGCTCCCAGCCCCAATGTCCAGCCTGGCCTTGGGCACTGCCAGGGATCCAGGGGCAGCCACAGCTGCTCTGGGCACCCTGTGCCAGGGCCTGCCCGCCCTCCCAGGGAACAATTCCTTCCCAGTATCCCATCCAGCCCTGCCCTCTGGCAGTGGGAAGCCATTCCCTGTGTCCTGGCTCTCCAGCTCCTTGTAAATATTCTCTCTCCATCTTTCTTGCTGGCTCCTTCAGGTCCTGGAAGGCCACAAATAAGGGCTGGGTTCTGCTTCTGTGTTCTGTGATCTGTGTGAAGACCCTTTTGCTCTTCTTCCCAAAGGGACTCAGTGCTGGAAAAGTTTTCCTTTTAAAACGAGTTTTGTATTGACTGAGACTGAACTGTCAGAGATCAGATCAGGATCTGTAAAATACTTCTTGAGGTGAAACAAGGTTTGAAGACTAAATAAACTGATACTCACCTCTAAACTCCCCTATCAGCACTCTGCATTTTGCATGGACTTTTCCTGCCTTGACCTAAAATAGGTTTTGCTGCTTAGGGAGGCTCTGAGCTCTTTAAGTCACATCAGGTAAAGGAGGTGGCACATCTTTTCCGGGAGCTCTGGAAGCAAAGTTTGTCACTGAAAATACCCTACTGCGTCCTGATGGGCGAAAAGGTGCTTCAAAATAATGCTTGTGGCAGCAGGAAAACGCCCAGATATTTATCATTGCCGTTATTGCAGATGGGAACTTCTGTTTCTGCAAGGAAAAGGGCTCCCATGTTTTATTCTCGTGTTCAAGGGGCAGGATTTGGCCTAAGGAAACGGAAAATTCTGTGTATTCAGTAAAAAACGTGATAAATGGGAGCAGTTTGCACTTGTTTTTATCCTGCTGCTGTAGCCACGAAATAATTTTGTCTCTGAAGGTGTTGCTGAATTTACTGTTGGATTTTCTGTTAGGAGAAAAGAAATGTTTGTTTTAATGCTGGGAGAAATCCATGTGTGAATTTCTATACGTGGAGATAAATTTATGTGCCTTAGGGGTGTTCTGCTTTGTTCTGGTTCTTTTTCCTGCCCTTCCTGGTGTGATGCTGCTGGGAAAAAGTTCAGGAGTCTCTGTCAAACTCCCTTTAGGATGCCCTGGAAGCTGAAGCTTCCATCCGGGTCTTTGTCTATTTTATAAAATAAAATATTCTTTAAAAGAAGAAATGATGGAAGATCCTCTGCCTTATCCATGCTGGGTTGTGTAATACCTTTATACTATAAATTGCATAAAATATATTATTGAAGTGAGCAAACTCGTCTGCAGACAAATCGGATTTTACATTTTCACATGGCAAAAAGATGAAATTTGGGACATTTTAAAGATGGATTTTTGTCTTGTGAGTCCATAAGTGGTAACAATTTAATGAGCGGCTGCTAGAATTGATAACAACTGATTTTTAGTTCTTTAGTTGTTGCTAATATAGAGAGAATGCAAGTTGTAAGCAGAGAGAAAACTTCATTTTTTTTATCTTTACAAACTCTCTGGGAATTGCGAGGAACTTAAATCCTTTTCAGCAAAATAAATTCTATGGAAATGTTCTGAAAGCCAAAACGTGGTGAATTAATTCAAGGGATTTTGTTTGGGTTTTTTTATGATATATTCATCCATTTATTTATTTAGCTATGTAGTCTTTTAAGGCCATGTAAGGAAACTTTAATGGAAAAAATAAATGAAGCTTAGACTTTTTCATCTATTCCTGACCGTGGTAACAGGGACATTTTAATGAGACATCACTTAACTGAGTGTAGGTTTGATTTCTCTCACATTTTCTCACTATACTTAAAGAGCTTAATATTTCAATTTAAATATTTCACTGGGAGAAAATGGACAAGCCTGTTTAAAACAGGATCTTTTATCCCTGAGGGAGAAAAGTGTTGGCGTGTGTGGTCTCTCCTGCAGGGAATTCTCTTCTCATTCTGAAATTTCTTAGTGTTAATGTTACTTGTGGAGATTATTTAAAACTAAAATTTCCCTTCTTGTATCTGTTCACGAGCCGTTTGAACATTGAGTGTTTTATTTTAAAGGCGATTTAGGAAAACGAGTACTTTTGGAGCATTCCTGTGCCTCTTCAACTTTTCCTTCAGGACTGAATTTTACGGAAATCGGAAGTAGTTTTACGGTTTGGAATTGCATATTTGTTTTTTTTAATATAAAATATGTTTCTAAATAATCAGGCATCCTTTCCAAAGAGAAAAGAGATGCTTTGGTGTTGAGTTTAGGTATGTTTTCTTTTAACGTAGCTGAATTTTCAACTGTCCTGCTTGGGAGCTGGATCTGGCTTCCCTTTGGACAGGCTTGCAGCTGTGCTGGATCCCATGATTTTGCTTTGGGAATACTTTAATCATAGAATAGAATCATGGAATCATCAAGGCCGGAAAACCCCTCTAGGATCATCGAGTCCAACCATTCCCTCAGCACTGCCAAGGCCACCACTGCCCCGTGTCCCCAGGTGCCACATCCACAGGGCTTTAAATCCTTCCAGGGATGGGGACTCCACCCCTGCCCTGGGCAGCTGTGCCAGGACAGGATAACCACTTCCATAAAAAAATTTTCCCAGTATCCAGCCTTAGCCTCCCCTGGCCCAGCCTGAGGCCGTTCCCTCTCCTCCTGTCCCCGTTCCCTGGGAGCAGAGCCCGACCCCCCCGGCTGCCCCCTCCTGTCAGGGAGTTGTGCAGAGCCACAAGGTCCCCCCTGAGCCTCCTTTTCTCCAGGCTGAGCCCCTTTCCCAGCTCCCTCAGCCGCTCCTGGGGCTCCTCCAGCCCCTTCCCAGCTCCGTTCCCTTCCCTGCACACGCTCCAGCCCTTCAATGCCCTTCTTGTCCTGAGGGATCCAAACTGACCGCAGGATGTGAGGTCCCTCAGCAGTGCCCAGAACAGAGGACAATCCCTGCCCTGGGCCTGTGGCCGCACAATTCCTGGTCCAATCCAGGTGCCAGCGGCCTCTGGCACAGCTGGGCACAGCTGGGCTCATTCCAACCCCTCAGCACCCCCAGGGCCGTTCCCACCGGCCGCTTTCCAACCCCTGTGGCTCCGGACCCAAGGTGACCCTCAGTGAAGGTGGTTTGGAAAGAAACAATCCAGGAGAGCCAGGAATTGTAGCAAACTGCTGGCAAAGGGCTTCTCCAGGGTGATATTCTTTAATTATCTTCCTCTCTGTGTGACCACCTCATTTCTGAGCCTTGCAATAAGGAAAGACTTCCAGGGTAAACCCTGACACTATTTCAGTGAATAAACAGCTGATAAATGCCCAGGACAATGGAAACCCCTGGCAGGACTGGCTGGATAAACACAGCTTTGCAATTATTCCTACGGTTCAAATTGAAAGTGATTTTTTTAGAGAATTAGGTACCTTTTTTCTATATATTGCTTCCAGTGCTGGGCTATAGATGATGTCAGTGATCTCCAAATCCAACTAAAGATTAAAAATGAACTTAAGATTAAAATCTAATCATGTTGTTAGCTATTGCTAACTAGTTAGTAGAGCATATTAAAAACATCTCCAGTACAAATATTGCCTCTAAATAATTACAAATTTTTATTAGCATTATAATTAAGAGCGGGCTGGCTGCAGGTGATACCTCACAAAGAAAATGAGGCCTGGTAGTTGTACTTTCTTCCTGATATTAAGTAGGTTTTCCTTCCCAGCAGGGCCTTGAACAGTGGTTTGCAGGTGGGGATCTGCAGATAAATGTTGGAGCAGGGATGTCTGTGTGTGATGCAATGGTGGCTTCAAGGAGCAATTTTGTATCAAAGGAAGGGGTTTTATTAACAAGATAAGCACGAAGATGAGCCTGAATCATTATTTTATGCAGAGAAACAGGAAGAGGTGTTGATAACTGGTCGAAGACCCTCACCCAGTCTGTTGAGCATCACTTTGGGGGCTCAGCCTGAGCTGAGATGACAAAATTTAACAAATTTCTATAATTTTAACTAAAACTTAGAGCACTACAGAATCCCCTCCTGTTCGTGTTCCGTTTCTATTTGCTTATTGTTTATTTTCCTGGGGTTTTTTTTTAACTCCAGCAGCCATTCCAGGTTTTTAGCCAGCTCTCCTATTGGCATTTCCACACTTGAACGTGGACTCAGAGAGTTTCAGCAGCAGACGTTCAATGCTGTTGTTCTTTTCTGATTCCCACCGTGCTAATTAAGGAGATATTTTTGTGTAATCATCAGGCACTTCAGTGACACATCATTTCTGCTGGCTGGGGACGGTCAGAGCAGCTCCCCCTGTGCAGCCATGAGCTGCTCCCAGGGATTGTCAGGATGTTGGAGGGATGGAGGAGGGGACAGGGATCACCAGGAGTTGCAGAGGAGATGGTAATCAAATTATCCACTCCTCTGGCTGCTCCTAAAAATGAACATTAAAATGTGTTTGGAAGTTTAACAGTTGATCCACGCCCATGGGAGTGTTCACCTGGAGAGGAGAAGGCTCCAGGGAGACCTTGGGCCTAAAGGGGCTCCAGGAGAGCTGGAGAGGGCCTTGGAACAAGGGATGGAGGGATAGAACAAGGAGGAATGGCTTTAAGCTGAAAGTGGGGAGATTTAGATGGGATCTTGGGAAGGAATTCTTCCCTGTGAGGGTGGGGAGGAGCTGGGATAGAATTCCCAGAGCAGCTGTGGCTGCCCCTGGATCCCTGGAAGTGTCCAAGGCTGGGTTGGACATTGGGATTTGGAGCAGCCTGGGACAGTGGAAGGTGGCCCTGCTCCTGACAGGGGGTGGAACAGGATGAGCTTTGTAGTTTGTTCCAACCTAAACGCTTCTGGGATTCTATGATTGTTTTTGCATATCAGTTTGCTTTGAGAAGTTCCTCAGTTATGAAATCCATCTTTTAACTCTTGCAGCCGTGTGTATTAACTTCAATTACTCCCCAAAAAAGGCAGATTAACACGAAAATGTGACCAAAGCTCTCAGGCAGTTTTAGAAATGAGTTTGTTGGAAGCAGAGCTGTTGGTCACCTGGAAAGGGCTGGATTTGCCAGCGTGGGGTTGACGTGAAGAAAAGTAAAACTAGATTGATGTCTTTGCCAAACAGTGGAGTTGGAGGATATTTAAGTGTCTGTGAAAAGATACCATGGGCAAAACAAGGCTTGTCCCAGCTCTCCTGAGCATTCCTGAGCCATCCACAGAGCTGTGATGGACTGAGCTCCATCTGCAGCCTAATCTGAGGCAAGCAATTTAAAAAATTTATAATTCTGACTGCTGCTGGCACATCACTGTGATTGATGACATCTTTAGGGGAAATAGGAGGGAATGTGGGCTCTGGAATGTTTTCTTGTAGGCATGAGCCCAGTGTTTGTTGTGGCAGGAGCTCGTTAGGCGCTGTTTCGACAGTTAATGTTTGGATTTTTGAGATGGTCCCGTCTTATTTCCATTTCATAGGAGCAAACATTGTCTTTGTAGAGCCCCAGCTTCTGTTCTTGTCAGGGGTTGTTAGAAAGTTCTTTTGATGTCCCAGAACAGCAGCTTGGGTGGCCTTTCCCTTCCATATTCGTGGAGTTTGCAGAGCTCCCATCAGGTATCTCGGCATCCTCTGGAAAATCCAATATTCCCACGTGGATGAAATCAGTCCTGCAGGAGTTGAGAGCTCCATTGCAGGAGAAAAGCAGATTCCAGGAGTGCTTATCAGGCGGAGATTGGGGATTAACCTGTAAATAAGAGGGCTCAGAGCACACGCAGGTGACCCGGTGTCATTTTGGGTTTAATTTCAATCACTTGGGCTGATGTGGAAATAAAGATTTTAAATTGAAATTAATGCTGATCTGACAGGTAACAATAAAGGCTCTGGGCCTTTATGGAGAGAAAATTCCTGAGTGTTCTCTTGGGCCGTAGCATGGAATAACCTTGGAAACAGCACAGAAAGGGGAATTTGCAATTTCATCAAACCATAGAAAAAATCACTTCTTTTCTAAGTCATTTTGCTGGGGTTTTTTTCCATTTTTTAATGTTTTTCCTCCTGCATTAAAGATCAGAAAAGATGTGGGTATCATTAACAGGCTTTTAGCAGATAGTCTGAGAGGGAGGATGGACAAGAAGCTCCCGTTTATGGGATTTTACTACATCTAGGAGCACGGGAATGGGTTGGAGTTGTTACTACAACACTTTCACACACCAGAAGGAAAAGCTAAACTTTCTTTTTGTCACTTTTTACTCTTTCTGTGGTTGGAGAGAGATCTGGATGGTGCTGCTTTTCTGGTTTTACGGAATTTACTGGGTTTGGGTGGTGTTTTTTTAAGCATCACTGTATCTGAAAATACCACGCAGTGAAATTAAAACTTGGGGTTTAGCTGGGATGCTCAATATGATGATTTTGAAGAGATTTCTTCCTTGAGCAGAATATTGACTTTCCAAATGCAAATGCTGATATTGTGTGATATTTTTAGGAGTGCTGTTTATTACCTTGCGAAGCCTTTAATGTCTGAGCAATTTTTTGATGAAGAATATGTTGCAAAAGCTTCAGTGCTAAACCCGTGAAATCGGAAATGGAAACGTTTCGAGATGGGGTTTCTTTTTTGTTTCCTTGACAGAATTTTGCGCATCCATTAATGAATTTTAATGATGGAATTATCTCGCTTGCATTCCGTGGTTCTCTCTAGCAGTGTTGTGTTTCGATAGCCACTATTATGTTGCATTATCCTAAAGAATGGATTCTTGTCCTTCGCTTTTTGCCAGGGGAGTTTCGTGGCCTGCATGACAGCCATCCTGAGGCAAATGGAGGATTATCACTATGCCCATTTAATCAAGACTTTTGGGAAGATGAGGTCGGATGTTGTGGTGAGTTTAATTTGGTTTATCTCTTCATAAGATAGCTCAGCTTGTGTTTGGTTTGTTTTTTTTTCCTGTTACTGGTCATTAAATGCACTTGTGAGAGGTGAACGAAATGTGTTTGGCATTCCAGATTTAATACAAAATAATTATTTAAGAACCGTGACACACACTGGAGTACAGCTGGAGCTGTTCAGTGTTTTAAAACATGAGGCAGTGGATTGCAGGCAATTAAAGAAAGCAGTAAAAAATAATAGTGATGAGACATTACTAAAATCTGATAGGGAAAGAAGGAAAAAAAATAGAAAAAAAGGCTTTCTTAGGAAAGGAACTTTCAATGTTAAATCTTCCAGATGTCCTGATTTCGTTTCTTGAAGTAGCTTTTGCTCAGAGATCTGCTCACTTTCCCTTTTATGCAAACCACTTTAACCTTAAAGGTGCCCTTCGTTGTTAAATAAGCAATAATAATTGAAATTTGTCTGCTCAGAGTCGTTGGGTAGCCTGGCTAAGGCAACAACCCAAGTTAATTACAGCATAATAGAAGGGAGTTTATGGCTGAGGAGATAACTCTGTAATAACCTGAAACTACCACTGCCATATGGCCAGGCAGGCCTGGGAGGGGACACCCAACTCCCTGGCTGAGCTCCAGCAATCAGTGGTGACCCAGAGCCTGCTCAGCTCTGCCACATCCCCTCTGCCTCCCTGGGAATGCTCCAGGCAGCTTCCACCTGGATTTTACTCCTTCTTCAGCTTCTCTTCTCTGTTCAGACCCACCAGAACAACTCCAGGGTCTTTCTTCTGTGTAATTTTTGTGTTTGGACTTTCCAGTTTGTCTTGAACTTGTATTATTCTTCTTTCTGCCTGTTTTGGGCAAGGTTTGAGCTCTTTGCCCTGTTCCAGTTTTCAGGTGCTGAAGCCCCTTTTTGCACCTGCTTTGGCATCTCTGAAGCTCAGAGCTGTTGTTTTAAGAGGGGGAAGGCAAAGTCCAGCTGCAAATTGCTGCAGATGGGATCACTGCAGTGAAAGGGCTGCTTCCCACTCGGCCTCCTCTGGGACCTTGGAGCATTTACATGGATGGGCACTGAGAGCAGAACATTCCCAAACTAAATGCAGATAACGGGCTGAAAAGAACGGTTACAGCAGAGAGAAGAGAGGTACTAAGGTTTATAAAGCCAAATCTCTCTCTAATTTTAAAGCAGTTCAAACCATTTGGCTCTGGAAAAGGAATTCCGATGGAGAAAGGGAAAAGCAGTTTGCTCTGGAACGGTGGTGTGGTTTATCCCATCACTTCCACAGCTCAAGCAGGAGTTGGAAGCTCCGTGCTGGAAGTGCTGGAGGAAACTTTATGGTCTGTGTTATGTAGGTGGCAGGTTTAGATTATTGTAATGGTCATATTTGGCCTCAAAAGTCTGCGAAAAGATGAGGTGGAGTGCAATAAAACCAGTCGTTTACCTCTCTGCAGAATAGAGAGTTTAGATTTATTAAGGAATGTCTGTTCAAAGAGGAATTCCTTGCTTTAAGATCCCTTCCAGCACAAACTCTGCTGTGATTCTGTAAAATCAAAATCTGTGATTCTGCTGTCATCCTGAGATGAAACGTTATCTGAGATCACTGAGGTTATTTCTGGGACTAACTGATTCCTCTCCCCTTTCTACTTGGTAGAAAATATTTTCATTTGAGACATGTGTGGTTTAGTTGACAAAAAATGCCAGTTAATGTTCTGCCATGTGGAGAACCTCAGGCTGAGCTCAGGCTGTTTCCTTTCCATCAGTGGATGGGAATTTTTGAGGGGTCTTACCTGCTGTGAATTCTATTTCCTATTAAATAGGATTTGTAGTTGGAGAGAGAGCAGGAGTTGTAACCCTTCCTCCTTTAGTACAGGTTTTTATGTTCACAAAAATTTGTCCTGCTTCCATATATATATGGAAGCCTTCCATTATACTGAAAATAAACAGGTTTTTCTTGTCCTAGTGGCTTCCCTCTCTTCCCAGCCCCTCCAAAATCCTGAGTTTTCCTCATAAAATGAGGTTAATTCATCCAAACCATTTGCTTTTCTATGAGAACCATAAAATGGAAAAGAGAGCAATATTATGAATGCATAAACCCCAGGTGAGGATCAGGAGCTTTTTATTTGATCAATAATTAGCTGAGTTGTTACAGAGCATTATTTAAAGTACCTGGGTGAGTGTGGGGTTATTAAAATGTAAATATCAGGGGATGGAAATGTGGAGCTGAATCAGCAAAGTAGGTCAGAACCCCCAGGGTCAGGAAGGAACCAAATCATCAACAGTGGAATTCTTTCACCAAAACACAGGAAAAATGAGCGGGGAAATCACAGTTTGAGCTCTTAAATGAAGGCAGATTTTCCTGAGCTAGAGGAGAGGCTCTGAGATGTGTTTGGCTTTGCACAGTGGTGACATCTGAAGCAGGAGCAGTTCCAGACTTGCTCTCCATCCTGTTAAATCCAAAGCATCAGGATCTGGTTCACTGGGCACGGTAGTGTTTGGTCGGAGGTTGGATTTGATGGTCCTGGGGGTCTTTTCCCACTTTAATGATTCTGGGATTCTGTGATCTCTCCTGATGTTGTGTGGTCAAATAACAGAGGAGTTATTTCACCAGGAGTGCTCTGCACATGGTGGAGCCCAGTACCCTGGAAGTTCACAGAATCCCAGAATCCCAGGATAGCTGAGGTTTGAAGGGACCTCTGGAAATCACCCAGTCCAACCCCCTGCCAGGGCAGGATCCAGGTGGGTTTGGAATGTCTCCAGAGAGGGGGAAATTCCACGTTGCTTTGTGAAATAAGAAACGTGGAGAGAGAACGTTTGCAAGGGCTGGAGGGACAGGACACAGGGGAATGGATTCGCACTGCCAGAGGGCAGGGATAGATGGGATTTTGGGAGGGAATTGTTCCCTAGGAGGGTGGGGAAGCCCTGGCACAGGGTGCCCAGAGCAGCTGTGGCTGCCCCTGGATCCCTGGCAGTGCCCAAGGCCAGGCTGGACACTGGGGCTTGGAGCAGCCTGGGACAGTGGAAGGGGTGGAACAAGATGGGCTTTAAGGTCTCTCCCAGCCCCAGCAGTCTGGGATTCTGCGATCCTGGATCTCAATGCCAGGTCCTCAGGATCTCTGCAGCTCCCTGCATCCACTGACTGGGAATTTCTGAGCCAGGGAAACATTTTAACAGCGCAGTGGATTAAAAGATAAATCTGCTGAAGATGCTGGCTCTCACTCCTGAAGAAAGACTGGTGAGAGCAGGGACTTCAGATTCATTTCTCACTGAAAAGGTTACACAGAAGCCAGTCGTAGTTAAAAGTCCAGTCGATGGAACATATTGGGGATTTTTTTTTGTAGGCATTTGACATTTTAAAGATAGACCAGATAAATACCGTTATTGAGAAACTGTATCAAAGGGAAGATATTCTAACCTTGGAATAAAAGTTCATTTTTATCTCTGTGTGAAGTGGATCAAGGACTTTCTGCATGAAGTTCTCTTTTCCCCTTTATCTTTCTTGCAGCATTCGATATTACTGAAATTGTTAGATAGCAATTACAGATTCCCAAATTGTAGGAGATGATTTACATTATAAAGTACACAAACTTTCTGGTCCAAAGAATTGTTTGTTTATAGCTGTGTGGAAATAAATTGGTTTATGCTGTTAAATTAACTTGTTCATGGGCAAGTTTTCACTTGCAGAAGCAATTCCTGCTGCTCCCTTTAAGGGAGGGTCTCTCTCAATTTTAGGATGTCCAAACCATTGTTGTCCTCGACCCCAGATCAGGGTGATGAATCCCGCTTTGAGCTGGAACATGTTTTTATTTTAATACATAAGTAATCTCAATTTCAGGACAATATCCATGAAGGGAGGGAATATTCATCACCTGACTCCAGGGAGTATTTTTAGTGCAATCATAAGAGTTAAATAAATATTTAGCTTTGTTTTTTTCCTCTTTCCACGTATCAGTGTGCTTTTATCAACTTCCCGAGAGTGTGTCACGACAGGTGTGTCACAAGACATGAAGAAACTGGGAGATTTTGACCATAGTATGGAAAATAATGATTGTTTTTCCAGCAGAAACTCCTTTTGGATAACTGGTGAACCAGTGCTTGGCCTTGAGTAATCCCATGGGTTGCTTCAATGTGGGATTACTGTTGTTATAATTTCTGAAATGGAATTATTGTAGGATTTATGGGCATCATGTATAAATGTGCTTTAGTAGGATTTAGGTGTGTTTTTTATGAAAAATGGCTTTTTTAGGAAGCAGAACACAAAGCCCCCTTTGGAGTCCAGTCATTAATAACTGCCACCATCCCGTGCAGTTTTTTGGTCTGGCAGAGCAGCCTTCTCCAAATATTGTCTCTTCTTTTAGGATTTCCTGATGGAGACATTCATCATGTTCAAGAACCTCATCGGGAAGAACGTCTATCCCTTCGACTGGGTGATCATGAACATGATGCAGAACAAGTGAGTACAGAGGGAAGAGCTCCGGAGCTTTCCCGAGCCGGCGGCTTCGGCTTTGCTCCGGAGCAACGGGGTTGCTTGGAAACAGCAGCCACGAGGCTGCAGCCAGCCTGCCCTGGCTTTGCCTCCCTCTCTGATGCACAGAATTATTTAAAAATTGGCTCTGGAGGAGTGTTTTAGTGGCCTGCTTCAGGGTTCCTGGAGTCCACCAAACATTAAGGGTGGCATCAGTCTGAGAACCCGGATTTTGGAGCCAACTGCAGGTGCAGTAAAATGCTATGCATATCTTATAATAATTCAGTTTATTCTTTGGAGGATGAATTGCATGTTTTGCATATGACCTCAAATTGGGGGTTATTGCATGGAGTTGTATGTCCAGGAATGATTTCAGTGGTGTTACAAGTAAGAATTAAAAAGGCTTTTAAATCCAAATTCCATCACCCCAGTAATGTAGAGAGAGGCTGAAAATGTTTCTAATGCTCATTTTTTTTCCTCAATAATTGCAGTTCTGTCATTATTTAGCATTCCTTTGTGCAGTGTTTTATGCTGGTGACATTTTATTAAGTGTGTCAAATGCTTTTATGTGTACTGAGATGAAAGTATAAGGGAAAAACATTATATTTACCAGTTGCCTGGAGAAATCTCTTCAGCATTTACTGGAAGCTACCACGGCTATAAAGTTGTCAGCGTTTCCTTACATAAAATCCTGAACCACAGCTCCTGCTCTCCTTATAAAAATGCACCATAACTTTAATCTGGGCTTCTGAAGTCTCCTTAACTCCCTAATAAAATCCATTCTGAATAAATAGGAGTCAGGAGATTGAGCCATCTTTGGGTTCTTCCTGCTGGTTTGGAATGCTTGGGAAGCACCTCGTGTTTGAAATGAGGAGCCCTTTGAGAGCTGATGAGGAACATCTGAAGCCTCTTGGATTTATTTCTTTTTTTATTAATTTTGAAAGTGGTTTTGCTTCAACAACTCCGAGTGTCTCTGGAGCCGTGTTGGGAAACCCTCCCAGCGTGTGTTACCTGTGAACACGAGAACTCTGGGGTTCCTGGGTTTTGGGAGGGATTGAAATAGGATTGGGAAGGTTTGTGCTTGGACATTCTTAATGCCTTAACTGGCATTAATAAGTGGACACAGGGCAATTACAGCGTGGTTGGTATTGCAGTGAGTGTTGCTTGAATCAGCCCAGCACGGGAGGGACAGTGAGCTCATGGACAGGATCCAGAGGAGGCCATGGAGCTGCTCCCGGGGCTGGAGCCCCTCTGGAGCCAGGCTGGCAGAGCTGGAGGTGCTCACCTGGACAAGAGAAGGCTCCAGGGAGAGCTCAGAGCCCCTTCCCGGGCCTAAAGGGGCTCCAGGAGAGCTGGAGAGGGACTGGGGACAAGGGATGGAGGGACAGGACACAGGGAATGGCTTCCCACTGCCAGAGGGGATATTAGGGATAAATTCTTGGCTGTGAGGGTGGGCAGGCCCTGGCACAGGGTGCCCAGAGCAGCTGTGGCTGCCCCTGGATCCCTGGCAGTGCCCAAGGCCAGGCTGGACAGGGCTTGGAGCAGCCTGGGACAGTGGAAGGTGTCCCTGCCCATGGCAGGGGTGGCACTGGGTGGGATTTAAGGTCCTTCCAACCCAAACCATTCTGGAATTGTGTTACCTTCACACTATTGCCAGATGACCTCTCAGTGTTCATTTGGGTGGGGATTTCACCTTGGTTTTTATTTGGCACTGTGAAATCCTGGCCATACAAATGAAAGAGCAAAGGTACAAAAAGAGCTTTTCCCTGCCCGTGGTTTTTTCCTTAAAGCACAAAGGGATCCTTACCCCAGGCAGTTCCTCACGGAAAATTTGGAGCAATACAAAGCACGATGGTTCACAGTTAGGACAGAGGCTTGGAATTTTTATCCTTAAAAATAGTCTTGTCTTTATCCCGTGCTGAACATCAAGTTCTGAGGAAGCAGAAATGGGATGTGTTGATGATCTTTGATTCTTCCTGGCTCACCTCAGTGTCTGAATATCTGAGTAGTATTTAAAGTTAAAAACAAAAGTGTTTTCCAGTCTTTCTGGTGTTGATGAGCATCTTCAGATGTCCTGAGGGGGGTTGTTCATCCCTAATTACCTCATCCACTCATTCCCATTGCACCAGCTCCTTTGGAAATGCTTCTCCACTGATTTCCCTGCTTTTCATTTTCCTGTTGGAGTTAACATGGTTTCCAAAACCAGAAAGCTGCCTTGTAAAATACCTTGTTTTGTCCATCTGCTCCATTTATTTCCACCCTTATAAAGTTTTATTGAAGAAAACAGGATGAAATTTAGAACAGATTCTGCCTTTTAAGTCTGTGGTGTCCCCTCCATAGAAATAACTCCGAACGTGCAATTTTGTGTAGTCTTTGAAAGCACCTCCTTGGACAGTTTTTGTGCCATGAACCAAATCAAGGATTTTAACTGTATCCACAATTTTATTTATTTCCTGCATGGAATATATCTGGTAGTGTGAAACAATGGGAAAAAGAATTAAAATAGCTGGAAAATAGAGCTCTAATTCCCCTTTTAGACCAGTCCTTTGGGAGGTTTCTCCTAAAGCTGCTCTCCACTCAGTGCTTTGCTTCCAGATTAAAATACTCTGGATTAAGCAGTGGATTCAAATATACTGGATGAGAAAAAGTTGTAGCCATGGGGGAAGAGGGAAGTGGAGAAATGCCTCTGAACGACTGGATTACAGGGAATATTTGCAAATATAAGTTTAGTTCCAATTTAGTATTACATTTGTTGACCTTCACTAGTGGGATAAATATATAGAAGTATATATTTATTATTTCTTATGTATATTATAGATACAAAAATTCTGCACACTCAGTAACAGTGACAGAAATGACTCTCAGTTCTTTGCCTGCATGTTTTTGGTCCAGTGCATGAAAACATCAGGGTCCTCTCTCTTTCCTTCCTCCCAGTATTGCTGTGCCTGGCTCAGGATCACATCCCGTGTTTGGGATCACACCCCATGCTCAGGATCACATCCCATGCCTTTGTTCCAACACCACAGGGAGTCATGCTGTGTTCCCATTTCATGCTGAAATGGACACAAAAAATCTTCATATCTAACAAGAAAATTCTTCCTTTTTTGTGGAATGCTTTATTTACTGACTTGTCTGATTTAGTAAAACTCTGATTTTAGCAAAGCAATTTGTTGATTCGGAGTCCAAGGTTTTGGTGTCACCAGTTTGATGGAATTGCCACCAGTGTGTTCAAGGTGACATCGGTTTGCAGGTGGCTGATCAGCATTTGGGGGGTAAAAGAATTCATTTTGGCAGTAAAAGAATTTATTTGGGGGGTAAAAGAATTCATTTTGGGGGTAAAAGAAGAGAATATTCAAACTGATGTCGTGGCTTTTGCTTTCACTTCCAAATTTTGGTCCAGATCAGTCCCTGGTTTGCTGTAAACAACAATATCCAAAGAAAGGAGATGGAAAAAACCACTGAGGGATGACAGAGATGGATAAGAGACCATTAAATGTACTTTTGAAACAGCTCCTTGTAAGGAGGAGTTGGAAATATCTTATAATTCCTTTTAGGGCACTTGTCCACCTTTAAATTACAGCTGATACAGGGTTTGTGTGGGCCCACATTTTCAGGAAGAGTTATTCCTAGTACAGCCATAATACCTGTATTTAATAGTTTTAAGCAATCAGGAAGTTTCCTGTGTTTCTGGACAGGGCTGGGAAGTGCTTTGGAGGCAGATTCTTCATTCCGGGCAGCTCCTGCAGGAAAACACCCGCGAGGAGTTGGAACTGCAGAAGTAGTTACAAAAAAAGGCAGGGATTTTGTCTTGTTTACATTTCCCCCATCGAAACCATGTTTCGAAATGATTCCGAAATGTTTTAGAAATTGTTTTTAACTTTTGTCAGAAGCTGACAAGCTAAACTTAGGTTGCTCCTAAACACATAACTCAGAACATGAAAGCAGTTCCTCCCTACGGTTCCGTAAATGAAAATAATTTAGTCTTTGGTCTTACTTTTGGCATTTGAGACAATCAGTTCCTTTGGTAAGACCTTATGATATATTAATTTGTAGCTGCTACTTTCATCTGCATCTGTGCCACTGGAAGCTGAGTTGCCTATGAAAAAGGAATTTGATGTTTGCTGTTCTATTTTTTGTTTCTAATGTCCACATTTACATAAAATACCTGGTTTTTTTTGCCTTTTTGAAGTCGGAGAGAAAGGAATGAGATGCTCTCAGTGAAAATGAGGTTTCTTGTCTCTGTATTTTTTTTTTCCAGAGGAAATAGAGCTGGCCTGGGGAGGGATTCTGGTGGGTGTAACCTGTTGTGTCAGGGAGGGTTAGGTTGGATATCAGGAGAAGGTTCTTCCCACAGGATGGTTTGGCGCTGGAAAGGCTCCACAGGGAATGGTCACGGCAGCAAGCTCTGCTCAGCAGCAACAGAAATATTCCTGTATTATGCCCCCTGTTCCCAGCACAAATCCAAACCACCACCCCACACCTTCCATGAAGAAAATGCCCACAACTCCACCTCAGCCCAGGATCTCGATGAATTTCCTGTGTGAAAAACAAAAAAAAAGCCTTGCGAAGAGGAGGACAAAGGATAGGGGAGACACACCGGATAAACATGTCTCGGAATGTTTATTTTTGGAGCTTCCAGGGAAATGTGGGCAGTTGTGCTGCGTGGTTGTCATAGCAGTACCTGTCAGATCCGCGCTGTGCTCTCAGAGTTACCTCCAGTGATGTTTGTGACCATCCATCAGGAGCGGGCAAACCCTGACGTGCGTCAGGAACCGCAGCAACTTCTGCGTAACTCGGAACCTTCAAAAGCAGCCCAGGCTTCAGCAGCCTCTGAGTTTATCCTTCCTGACAAGTCACCCAAAGCCAAACTAAAACTGGGGTTTAGCTTATGGAAATTTGGCTTAATTGCAGTATTCTGCTGGGTTTGAGGCAGGCTTATGGAAACAAAAGCAGGATGGTTTTAATAAATGTATGAAAATAGGCTCTTTGCACTTACATAATTGACCAGTCAAGTTGCATCCATCAGATGAGTGCAAGTGCAAAAGCTCTTTTTGAAAACCCATCCCGAGCTCCTGCTGGGTGAGGTGTAGTTTTCATAACAGGGAAAAAAGAGGCCAGAAGGATGGCAAAGATTCGAGATTGAAAACTACAGGAAAAGCAGGGACACGGCACAGTTTCGCAGCCTATCAGGTGTTATTAAATCTGTGAGATTGGGGTGGAGGGAGCAGAAAAAAGCTTTAAAATCATGATTTCATTTCCCAAACCCCTTCATGGGTTCAAGCCTGTGTTAATTCCATGTTCAGAAACGTTATTGATGGCCTTAAATTGCTCCAGGGGAGGTTTAGATTGGAGATTAGGGAAAATTTTTTCGTGGAAAGAGTTGTCAAGCACTGCCCAGGGCAGTGGTGCAGTCTCCATCCCTGGAAGTGTTCCAAAAACATGTGGAACAGGGTGGGTTGAGGGTTGGACTCAGTGACCTTAAAGGTTTTTTCCAACCTTAACCACTCTATTTTATGTTTAGTGGCTGCGACTTGACAATCTGAGTTTATAACTAGGGCACTGATCATTAAAATATTTCCTCAAGACATGTTTTAGTGGAATATGGTAGCTGGTTTACATTCCCAAATTGGAACTGGGATGAAGGAAGTGTTTGAAATGCGATTATATTTCAGGAGGCCAAGGGATGCATTGTTTCAAGAGTCTGAACAGTACAGAAAGCTTGGATTAGAAGGAATTGCTGCTACTTTTGCTGACTATTAATGCATTTCCTATAGGACTCTGTGCTTACTTAGGAAGTTTAAGAGTCCAGACATGCAGCTTGAACAATCAAATAATTTAATTCAGGGCTGGAATGCAATAAGACTTCAAATGGGAGCAATTTTGTTTTTCTTTAGCTCTGAATATTTCTCTGTATAGAAAAACCTCCTGCTATTTCCCATGTATGGACTGAGGATAACAATTTTCAAAGGATGTAACTTCCTTAGAAACCAGTTCTCAAAATTAACTCGTGTGCCCCAAAGTTTGCTTTTCCTCTGGGAAAAAAAGACACGAATGCACACTGATAAATCATCTAAAATTTCTGTACATGCAGGGATTTTTTTTTTTGCTGTCCATAAAAAACCCTGTTGCATAATGTACTGACCTTTTCAGGACAGACCTTGCAGGATTTTTGGTTTAGCATTGTACCTGTCAAATTAACTGCACCTGGGAGGAAAATGAATCTACTTGACTGTGTTTGAAATAACAGGGTATTTTCTTATTCAAAGAGCTGAGATTCCTTGAAGGAATATTCTTCCCCAGGTGCTCTTTTCCCTTGATGGTTTCCACCCCATAGCAAGTGGTTTTCTCCCAGCCTTGGAGTTAGAAATGTCTCTGGCATTGGTGGAATATTGATAATGCTGTGATTGTGAGAACTGATAAACTTGGGGCAGCCCACTGGATTTAATGATCTGGTTTTCTCCTTAATTTCTGTAATCTGTGATCACTTAGGATGGAGAAGTCATGGAAGGAGGGCAGGGTTAGATGGGATACTGGGAAGGAATTCTTCCCTGTGAGGGTGGTGAGGGGCTGGGATGGAATTCCCAGAGCAGCTGTGGCTGTCCCTGGATCCCTGGCAGTGCCCAAGGCCAGGCTGGACGGGGCTGGGAGCAACCTGGGATGGTGGAAGGTGTCCCTGCCCATGGCAGGGGTGGGAATGGGATGAGATTTAAGGTCTTTCCCACCCAAACCAGTCTGGGATTCTGAGAAGCACCCGGTGAAGCTGCCAATGTTGGGATGTGGGTGTGAGATGTCCCAGCCCTCCCAAATCCATCTGCTCCTTCTCTGAGCACTCCTTCCATCTATTTGGGTCATGATTAATGTCCGCTGGAGTCTAGAGGTGGAATAATGATTTCCAGTGCTAAAATAATTACCTCGTTGATCATAATTGTATCATCTTAATTACGGTTTTCGTGTGTTTGGAGCCGTGTTGGGTTTTTGGGAAGATTTCCTGCAGTGGGGTGAGCTTGGGCTGGTGACCATGTCCAGCATCTGCTGTGATGCTGCTTGCCCTGGGTTTTATTGTTGTGCTTCCCTTGACAAAGATATTTTCCTGTCCCTGAATGTGGATGGGATTTGGTGTCCTCCCAGGAAGGGAGATCTCGGAGCCATGGCAGCTCTGTAAAACCAGGAGAAGGCTGTTGCAGGTCCTGTTCATCCTAAAGCACAACTTGCTTTCAATTTTGCTTCCAAAATATCCCGGTGGAGCATTAGCTCCACCTTCATTGCTCAGTAGCAACCCCGTGACACTTCAACCTTTGATTTGCCATGAGAAAATTCCAGTGACCTGGAAGCCAAGAATTGTGTGTTAGGGAACAGCTCTTCCTGCACTAGGAAGAAACATAGAGGGATAAAATGATCCCAACTGCTGCTGTTCTTGAGTTCAAGGGGAAAAAGGTGAACTAAGGGTTTTTTAGAGTTTTGGTTTTTTTTATCTTCTGTCAAAGGCCTTGCTATTTTTGGCACCTTGCAAAGTTGTAGGTAGCGAGGCAGTGCTGAGGTTTAGGCCTGGAAAATTCCTGGCCGTGAACTGGTTGTCCTCCTTGGAGTGGGGGCAAATTGAATCTCTTCAAAACCTTTTGAATGCTCCGTGTGTGTTATAAAGCTTGAGAACTTCAAGGAATCTGTGGATTTGTCATAGAATTGTTGAGGGTGGGGAAGAGCTCTGAGATCAGAGTCCATCATCAACCCAGCAGCACCACCTCATCCCCAAGGCCCACATCCACACATTTTTTGAACACTTTCAGGGATGGGGACCCCACCATTGCCCTGGGCAGCTGTGCCAGGGCTGGACAACCCTTTCCATGAAGAAATTTTTCCTGATACCCAACCTAAACCTCCCCTGGTGCAACTTGAGGCCGTTTCCTCTCATCCTGTCACTGTTACTTAGAATAATCTTTAACCCAGGGGCCATCTCATGTTACTGCTGTGAGTTTTCCACAGAGGATATTTCATGGGGAATCACCAGCAGGAGTAGCTGCTCCTCCCAAACACCAGTCTGCTCTGCTGGTTGTCTCCCCTGGTGGATTTTACCTGCTCTGAAGTTATGAGCGGTTGAGAGGCACCTCCCAGTCTATCATTTCCCAGAGTGGCTCAGAAATGGGATACCTGAAGGAAAAATAGGGCACAGGAGCTGCACACAGCTGAGCGAAAGAGGCAGCTTGGCTCAACTGCTACACTAAGAAAAAGCAAGAGAATGTTAAAAATGGCTTTTTATTCCTCACTTTCTGGAACCATCACCCACAGGACGCTGTGGATGCCTGGTTTCCCTTGTTTTTAACGAGATCCTTGGAAAGCCAACTCATTTTTTTGGCTACTTGCCCTCTTTTTTTCCCCACTTGCATCTTTAGAGTGTTGAGAACTGCTGGGTTTAACACGTTGTTCTGAAAGAAAGCTCTGAGAGGTTATTAGCCTGTGTGTCGTGGTAATTCTCTGCTAAGAGCTAATTGAGACCTGAAGAAGCCTTGCCAAATTAATTTCAAATGGAAGACAATGATTCCAGTATTATTTTCCCTTCTGGAATCTAAACCTGGGTTGACATTAAGGTGCTTTGGGATGACTGTACTCATAAGCATTTTACCAGCCAATATATTTATCAGTTTGCATTTTATGATTTTTTTATCAAATTAAGCAAGAAGAATTCAACATACTGTGCACTAAATGATGGATAATAATGTTGTTACATGTTTTTGTTTTTTGTTCTGTGCTCTCATTACTTCAGGAGTAGCAGAAACCCTTGGCAGGTTACATATCCTCAGATAAATCCTTTAGTGTAATCCTTCCTTTAATTTAAAATTTTCTTACAATTTCCTAATTACAACTGAAAAACCCCTTAACTGTCAATTTAAATTTTACATTTTATTTTGTGATTCTCATGTTGTTTTCTCCGTTGCTGCCTGAACCCACTCCAAAGGCCCTGGTGTGTAGATACTCAAAGTTTAGCTCTCTCCAAGATGAGCTCATGAACATTTTGGTACATATTATTGTGCCAGTGTGGGTGTTTGGGATGAAGCTGCATTCCGAGTATTTGCTTTCTCATTTCATGGAGCTTTGGGGACTTTTCCAGCTTTATTCCGCTTTTCCTGGCTCCTCACAGCCAGTTTTGGTGCCTGCAGCACCACATTCCTTGGGGCCACCCGGAGGAGTTTTGCTCCTTAGCTTCCCACAGGAAAAATGATCCCTTGGAAATGTGATCAAAACCAGGACCGAGCAAATGATGATGGTGCCCTTTGGTGTTGGGAATCCAAAGACCATGGAGCATCCTGGTGGCACCTGAGGACGCGGGTCAGTGGTGGCTTTGGAATGCTGGGTTGGACTTGATGATCTTAGAGGGCTTTTCCACCATCAGTTATCCCATGATTCTGTGGTAGAAGGGAAGAACGTTCTACCTTAGCACCCAAACCCACCTGGATGTGGTGTTGCAGTTATTAATTGGAATTCTGGTGCCCTGACTGCTCAATTTGTGCACATTTAACCCCCCCAGGAAGGCTGTCCACGTCACAGCCCCAAATACGAAAGTTCTGGGGTTTTTTTAGCACAGGATGTAAGGCATGAACACGATGTGGGAACACTCGGTGCCTATAAAAGCAGCGGCGTGAAGGAGGTAATTAAATAAAGCTGAAGGTGTTAAATCCCAAAGCAGGGCTCCATTTTTACCAAGTCAAAGCTAACACCACGTGATATTTATTTTTAACAGGGAAGGTGTAGCAACTTTCACTTAAAATCGTTATTTTTCCACATCAGCATCATTTCAGTTACTACCATTGCACATTTAAAAATACCCAGGGAGTGAAATATGGGCTGCTTTTTCACACTTGGGGTTTATTCATCTTTTCCAGTATTGTAAAAAAACCCGAATATTTCAGTCTTGAGAAGTAACAAAAATTGGTTGTTTGGATATTATAAATGCATTTTCAGGCTTAAATGGTTTTTTTGGCTGTTAGTCTGGAATTCAGATGTCTGTAGTGAGCTTTGCACTGAAATTCTCTGGGTTTGATTATCAGTGAGTGACTTCAGGATTTTCAGCACTTAGAGCAGCTTGACTAAACAGAGATATTATTAAAACAATATTATAAAACAATACTTTGCTCTTAATGTATTATTTTTTTAATGATTCACAAGAATAGTGACCAGCACAGTTGTAAATTTAATACAATTTGGGTAAAATATGCCTAAAACCCTGTTTGCTTTTACCTTGCCAACACATTCCTTGTCTGAATTTTCATCTTTTTCGATGACTGACAGTGGTGCAGCATTTTGGCTTCTCAAAACAGCAATCTCGATGCTTAAAAAGCCAGCGAGGCCTTTTCTGGGGTTATTAAATTTCAGGATCGGAAATATTTCATGAACATATTCTAGAAAACAAGCTTTTCCAGTTGAGTGTGAGAAAGCACAGCCACTGCAGGTTTTCTTAAAAAGAAAGAAATTATTCCTGCTCTGATGTAACAGATGGGTGATTGTAGGGCAGGAAGAGTTTAAAGCATATTTAGCGAGAAAAGAGGTGCCAGATCATTGGCTATCACCAGTTTGAAGGTTTATATCACTGAATATAAGCACCGAAAAGTCATCTTCTCTCTCTCTCAGTGCATTGCAGGCAGAGTTTGAGCTCAGCCTTTCTTGATGGATATTTCTGCGCTTTTCCGTCAGTGTTACAGGAAAGCAGGCACTTGCAGGTAGTAAAACAGAGATATTTCTAGATCTTGGGATGAACAGGCTGAACTGAGAAGGTAAATTCATGATTTTTTAATATTAACCAAAATGAGAGCCCCTTTAGTATCCAGGTGATGGATACAGATTATCATTGGTGTTAGAAGATATCCATCCTGGGGCACACTCTCTGCAAATCCTGTTCCTTGAGTGGCTGAACTTTTAACTTCCAGAATGTTTTTCATTTGGGATGTTCAAAGCAATAACATGAAAGATATTAAAAGCAAACCTTTTCCTTCTTTAAATTCCTTGTATATAAACATTCACCAAATGCCTGGTGAGCTGCAAAGGGAATTTACTGTCAGTGTGTTCAGGGATCTGTTTGGATTTGCTCTGCCTGGGACAGGAGTTCTGTTCTCCCAGCTTTTTCAGATTTTTTTGGTCCTGGATGTGTGGGAAAGGCTTCCTGCTGCCCCTTCCATCTTCCCCTGAGCCTGTCCATGTTCCCTCTGCATCCAGGCACTCTGGAAATGCCTTTGCTGTTCCTGCTCTGACCTTTCCCACCCCCGCCTGACTGTTGGGCTTCCCTACGCCCTCGCCTGGAGATTTGGGAGAGTATCCACCTGCCCTTTGTGGGAGTTGTTTGCTGCTTGCCAGGACTCCAGGAAAAGAAAAAGCGTAGTAATGTATGGCTGCTGCAGGAGGTGTGAAAACTGTCATTTCTCAGGTCACCGTGATTATCAGTGACGTGAAAAGTTTCTCCCTCTCTGCAAGTGGCTTCAGAAAGAGGGAGCTGAAACGGAGCATCTGATCCCTGATCCCATCTCTGCTCCGATTGCCTTTGGAGCTCCCGGGTGACAGAGCCACCTCTCCGTAACCCACAGCGCTCCTGTGGTACAGCATCATCCCCTGGCTCAATTTGTTAAGTTTTGGGCACTTTAATTGGTTTGGGCAGCTCTCTGCTGGCTCAGGTGTCACCTGGCTGGCCTAGAGCACTAAAGCTTGGGGTGCAGGTGCAGCAGCACGTAGGTGGGAATGCACAGGGCAGGAGAAGTTGTCTTCTGGAACAGGAACACTGAAGTGCATCGCAGCATGGGGCGAGTCAGCTTATCCTCAAAAACTCTGGGAGTCCACCAGATGGGCTCCTGCACAGCGCTGAGTGCTCAGCAGAGCCCTCCTTCACAGGGAGGCATGGATGGATGGATGGATGGATGGATGGATGGATGGATGGATGGATGGATGGATGGATGGATGGACGGATGATGGATGGATGGACGGACGGATGGACGGATGAACTGCACAGGAAGCAGGGAAGGCTTCAACAGTTGTATCCACCCCTCCTGTTTTCATTTAATTTCTTTTTTTCTCATCTTCCATGTGAAAATATATTTTGGTTCCTGTCACAGACTGTGAGAGCTTTGTGGAGGAACAGGTGGTTCTGTGCTAACAAAAAATCACCTTTACGACATTACATATTTCTTAATGCTGGAATTTTCCTTCTGAGGGCTCAGGCACTCCCTGGGTTTGTTCCTCTCTGGGTTTGACCGTTAAAGTGTATTTACTTTGTATGATTTGCCTGTAGCTGGCCCAGTCACATCTGCGCTATGTGCGGTGTAACAAAAGTACTCAAAAAGAAGATGTAGGAGAAGATAAGTGATGATTTTCTGACAGTTCCCTGATAAAGATATCCAAACAGAAACATTTCTGGGATGAATTTCAGTTGCATGTTCCCGTCAGTGAGTTTTTAAGGGAGGTGTGATACTACGACGGCTTTGTGAGGATTCACTCTCTCTCCCACACTTGTTGTCTCATGCTCTTCCTTCTGGACTGTTTTGCATCTTCTCATGCAGAAACCACGTTTCATTTTTAAAAATCAAAGTGAAATTGCCAACTGTCAAAACCAAACTTGTTTCCTGTAAGTTCTTCTCGAACATGGACTAACATTTTATTTGTCAGACTGTTTCTGACAACGTGCTCCTTCAACAACCACTTCAGTCATGTTTCCTCAAGGAAAAGTTTTCTTAAGGAAAAATATTTCTATCTTTGAGATATGAATCATAGTTATTACCTGATATTTGGTATCATGTTGGGATGCACTTTCCTGGTTTTGGTACAGCCTCAAGCACTTTTTAGACTTAGAGATGTGCATTCAGCACTTGCCAGTGTTTGTATCCCTGAAAATAATATTTCTTAGCCAGAGTTTTTTTGATCTGCATAAACCTGTAATTTTCAGTGTTTTTGACATATGAGAATTTAAGGATTTTATTGGGGGTTCTTTAAGACTTGATGTTCATCTTTTCCAATTTTCCAAAGCTCCAAAGCTCATCTTTCCCTCAGCGTGTTCCGACACTGCTGAGGGAGGGAGCGGGGCCCTGGTGCTCCTCAAGGGACTCACTCTTGGCTCTTCTGGAACGTCTCTTGAATAATGTCATGGAGTTACAGGATCCATGCTGGAAGGGCATCTCAAGGATCATCTGGTGTATCTTCCTTGGGAAAAGCACAGGGAGATGCTAAGGAAGGGAGTTTAGTTCTCCTTGGAGAGCACGTTCTCAGCTCTGCTGTGATTTTCTCTTGATGAGAGGATTCTCATTCTGCATGGAATCATAGAACCACAGGATGGTTTGGGCTGGAAGGGACATTAAAACTCATCCCCTTCCACCCCGTGCCATGGCAGGGACACCTTCCACTATCTCAGGATGCTCCAAGCCCTGTCCAGCCTGGCCTTGGGCCCTGCCAGGGATCCAGGGGCAGCCACAGCTTCTCTGGGCACCCTGTGCCAGGGCCTGCCCACCCTCCCAGGGAAGAATTCCTTCCCAAAATCCCATCTAACCCTGCCCTCTGGCAGTTTGTACCCATTCCTCCTTGTCCTGTCACTCCAGTTCCTGGTGAATTGTCTCTGTCCAGCTTCCCTGTAGCCCCTTCAGGTTCTGCAAGATGCTGTGAGGTCTTCACATCACCTTTTCTTCTCCAGGCTGAACAATCCCAGCTCTCCCATCCTGTCTCCACAGGGAAGGTGCTCCAGACCCCTTATCAACTTCATGGCCTCCTCCGGACTTGCTCCAACAGTTCCATGTCCTCCTTCTGTTGGGGGCATCAGCCCTGTCCACAGTATTCCAGATGAGAATCCATTTCTTCATTTTTCCTGTTTTAATTTGCTATTTTCTGGTCTAGTCTAATGAAAAAAATGCACCATTGCAGTAATAAACTCTTGCCTCTTGATTGCAGAGGGTGAAAATCCCCCTCTCTCTGCTTTGCTACCGACAACTCAGTTTTAATGAACAGGAATCCCATAGAAGGATTAGATGGAAAACCCAGGGGAGTTGTGAGATGGTCGTCATCAGCCAGTCAAGGGTGAGGCAGGGGTTGAAATTCTCTGTATTTATCTTTGAAAGGCCCTTGCACTCTTTGCTGTGTGCTCTGGGTGATCTATAGCCTCACCCAGGGCTTGTCAAACACCACTGGAAGGAGGCAGTTGGCTTAATTAAAGCAGATCGATGTTTTTACAGCTTCCTATATTTTAGTTTCTGCCAAGACAACTGACAACAAGAAACGAGGACTTTATGAAGGAATCATGAAAAATTTATGCTGGCATATGAGATTTATTCATCCAGCATAGAAAGTGTGCTTTAAATTCTGACATCAGAGCTGCTAATAGGAGATTTGGAAATAGGATAAAACTGTTGATTGTTTAGTATGAATGTGCAGATTCCACACTGCTGTTCCATCCTGTGCTGTGCTTTGTATTTCACAGAACCGTGGAATGGTTTGGATTGGAAAAGACCTTAAATCCCATCTCATTCCACCCCCTGCCATGGCAGGGACACCTCCCACTGCCCCAGGCTGCTCCAAGCCCCGTCCACCCTGGCCTTGGGCACTGCCAGGGATCCAGGGGCAGCCACAGCTGCTCTGGGCACCCTGTGCCAGGGCCTGCCCACCCTCCCAGGGAACAATTCCTTCCCAAAATCCCATATAAATCTACTCTCCTTCAGCTTAAAGCCATTTTCCCTTGTCCTATCAATGCAGTAGTTGTTGGATTTCTAACTTAAAACTGAGTTTGCTTCACTATTAGTCAGGATTTCAAACTCATTATGTGCATTAGTCAAAACTCCTGGCATAGAACCCCTTAGAAGAAAACTGGAGTATTGCCAGTGACAAACTTACATCAAATCCTTCAATATTAAATCTTTAAAAAAACCCCAAAACCTCCACCCAACACTCACGTGCATTTCTGAAAAAAGAAATGGTTTAGATATTTATTTTTTAAGCTTTGCTGAGCACTTTCTCGCTATTATCTTCACAAAGCAGAACTTGGTGTGTGGACGTATGAGTCCACGGGGAAAATAACAGCATTTTCCTCAGTCTCATTTCAGCTCGACTCTTGTATTAATTTCCTTTATAACTTCTGACATCTGTGGCACGAATTGTTAATTTGTTTGGTCAGAAAGTTGGTGGGGAATAACGACTCCACTGGAGCCAGAGTGCAAAACCACTGTTGCATTCAGTATTTTTTGGTTCCCCTGACGTGACCGACTCCTCCATTTTGTGCTTAACCTGGATTTGATTGAAATTTGTAAACTTTGCCCGTACATGGAGTTTTGTATCAGAGCTTGCTGTTCTCTCTGCTGTAAAATATCTAATCCCTTTTACTTACATGTTTCTGTTAAAGCTGTTCCCTTGTTCTGACATGGAAATCCTCCCTGTGCAAGTGTGATGGATGAAACGCAGCACTTGCCTTGATTTAATGTGGGGACTCGGAGAGGTTTGTTAGAGCTGATAAATAGAAAGGGGTTGTTTTAAGACACCCTGGAGTGGGTTTTGGGCAGAGATGTGGGTGTGGGATGAGCAGAACGGCTCCGAGACCTCGTTGATCGTGGAAATAATTCTCCAAATCTGGGAAAACTCAGTTCAGTCTGTCAGAGACATCTCACAGAAAGCACGTGGAGTGAGATAACAATGCACTGCAATTAACCTGAGATGGGCAGCTTGAGATGAGACAAGGTTTACTGGCATGTGAGCTTTTTCTAAGTTTTTCAGCTCATTCAGTTGAAAATCTGGAAGGGCTGGGTTGTATTTTGTGCATAGCTCTGTTATATAGCAAATAAATGCTGTTAAAACTTGGTGGGTGCCAAGGGCAGGTTCTTGTGCAGTAGAAGAGATTTGCTGGGTTAGGGAATAGGACAGGACAGGTGGGAATGGCCTTAAGCTGTAGGAGGGCAGGGTAAGGTGGGATATTGGGAAGGAATTGTTCCCTGTGAGGGTGGGCAGGCCCTGGCACAGGGTGCCCAGAGCAGCTGTGGCTGCCCCTGGATCCCTGGCAGTGCCCAAGGCCAAGCTGGACGGGGCTTGGAGCAGCTGATGTAGGATTCTGTGATTCTCTGATTGTTAGGAAAAGCTGAAGCTTCTCTTTTCTCCGTTGGAACTGTGCGAGATGTTCAAGGGGCTGTAAACACGGCAGTTGTGTGTGGTCAGGAAGAATGAATCCATAAAATCTTAGAACTGTACTTCCAGTTTACAGTGGAAAAGCCCTCCAAGACCATCGAGTTCAATTCCCCCAGCACTGCCAAGGCCACCACTGCCCCATGTCCCCACGTGCCACATCCACACAGCTTTTAAATCCCTCCAGGGGTGGGGACTCCACCTTTTCCCTGGGCAGCTGTGCCAAGGCTGGACAACCTTTTCAGGGAGGAAATTTTCCCAATATCCAACCTAACTCTCTGCTGGTGCAACTTGAGGCCGTTTCCTCTCGTCCTGTCTTGTCCCATCCATGTTCTCAAAGAGTTACCACCGACTCATTTCCAGCTGTGTTAATAAATGAAGCTGCAGTGATACTGAACCAGTTTGCTTTAGGGTTTTAGGGGTTTTTGCCTCCTCCCCGGTGCTCTTGAATAATAAATGAATTCTCTCCATGCAGTGATAAGCCTTTCGGGATGTAAGTACTGCAATACATCTTACAGAGCCAGGGCTGGATTTGGGAATGCTGCAGGTTCTGTCAGGAGCTTTAGGCTGCAGAGGAACAATCCTAAAAAGTCTTTCTTAAAATAAAAAAAAAAGGAGATTTACGTGGTTTGGTTTCTTTATGCTTCAAGAGAAAATCACGTAAATGTTTCATCTTGTGTTGCTCTCTCGTTTTGTATCACGAAGTTTGGTGCATGAATTAGGAAATTCAGGGTGAAGGAGGCACTTAGGATGCACCAACAGCAGAAAAAGAGGTTTTCTGGTGCTGGTCACTCTTTGTCCACTGGAACACTGTGATAGCCATTTAAATGTCTGATTGATCTGATCATTGTGCGGATTTAAATTTCCCCACACAAATTCTTCAGATGTCACTGCGAATAATTTGACTTTTGTTGGGGTTTTTTGTTTGTTTATTTGTTTGGCGTTTTTGGGGGTAGGTTTTTCTGGTTTATTTTTTCTTTGGTGTTTTTTCCCCCTCTATATATTGATTAATTGCTTGTGGTTTGATTTATGTATATATTTATTTACTCTCAGAGTGCTGCCTTTTGGCTGTTGAGTGCATGAGCAAACTGCTTGTGGTACAAATCACAGAATCGCAGGATGGTTTGGGTTGGAAGGACTTTAAATCCCATCTCATTCCACCCCGTGCCATGGGCAGGGACACCTTCCACTATCCCAGGTTGTTCAACACCCCATCCAAGCTGTGCTCCAACAATAATCCTAACCTTTTGTTAATATTATAACATACAAAATCAAAAATAAATATCAAGAATTAAATCTTGGTCACCCATTTTTTCCTCTCCATGCTCAGTTTTTCTTAGATTAATCTCTCTGTGTTGATTACACAGACTTAAATTTCAAACCTAAATTTATGAGGTGTTGTTACCTCACCACGTAAGTCTTTCTGATCTGCAAACAGGAGGATAATTGAAATGTCATGTTTATGAAAATGACTTTTTTTCCTGGCTGGGATATTTTACAGTTCACTTGCCAGCACTGGCTCTGGGTTTCCAGGTGAACGTTGTGTCCTTGAGCTCTCCTTGACTGCGCTGAGCAATTGCTTGGTCCACTGTCAGCTCACAAAACATTAAACATTCCCTTCTTTCCCTGAATCATAAATTCCCTGGCTCTGGGAGCGCTGTCAGGATGGGGGAAATGCTGAGGCCACTGAGCTGCCCCGGAGCAGAGCACAGGGAGGCAGGAGGGACACAAAGTGCAGCTCCTTCCCATCCATCCAGGGCAGAAACACCTGGAGTCTGCACTTTGCTTATTTATATCTGAGTCAGGGCAGCTCAGAGATTAAAAGGAAAGAGGAAATTAAAGCCCAGGTTTTGAAAAGAGCACATGGAATTTGCGCACGGTGTCCGACTCCACGGATCGTTGGAGGGGGAAAAATGGGATTTTCCTTGCTCTGTGATAGACATCCCAGCAAAGGATTTGGATTGGGATGGGATTGGGATGGGATGGGAAAGCTCTGCTGCCTGCCTTGCCATGGAACTCAAAGAATCCCAGAATGGTTTGGGTTGGAAGGGACCTTAAAGCTCATCCCATTCCACCCCCTGCCATGGGCAGGGACACCTTCCACTATCCCAGGTTGCTCCAAGCCCTGTCCAGCCTGGCATTGAACACTTCCAGGGATCCAGGGGCAGCCACAGCTGCTCTGGGCACCCTGTGCCAGGGCCTCGCCACCCTCACAGCCAGGAATTTCTTCCCACCACTCCTCGGATTCTGTTTCTTTGGCACTGACCCTCGTGTGCACCTGATGGATCAGAGCACCCTGTCACATCCAGCAGGATAAAAACACCGTGCCTGATTTAATTGGTTGACCTATATTAATTCCAGCTTCCTTTTTTAAAGCTGTAAACATTTTTGCAGAAGCTGGTTTTAACCTATTTTAGATTTATTTCGCAAGTACAGAAGTAAGATGGTGCAAGTGAATAATTTCATGCTTTTTTCTCTTTTTATCAATAACTCAGTATAAATACTTCTCTTTTGTTGTGCTGAGATTTTGGTGAGTTATATTGATGTGAAAGAAATCTAAAAAGTAGCACGAAGTTCCACCAAAAAAGTTTAAAAAGAAGCAACAACTTGTAAAACTTGCTCATCCCTGCAAGGATTTGTGTCTGTACATGCCTGAGCCAGTATTCAGGAATTTTGCTTGAAGACAGGCAAGGAATCCAATAGAAATGCAGGAAAACTACTCAGGGAAGCAGATTCTGCCATGCAAATTCTCCAGGTTAAGAAGGACGTGATTTGTGAAGGTTTTAAATTTGAACCCGTTTTTTTGAGTTCCTCGGTCCATTTTGGAGGCTGAGTTACAGCAAGGATAAGAAAGGGACAGATTTAATGTCAGGATTCAGGTATTTTAAGGCACAAACCTGGAGAATTTATACTCCAGGTGTCAGGAGGGATGCCAGCAGTAAAGTCACGGCAACGTCAAGAAAGCAGCCAACGTTTGAAATGTGATGCAGCTCATTTTGGGATGTGCTGCAGGCTCTGACAGACACGGGCTTCCAAAAAGTGGGTATAAATTGTCCAGACAGATGTTGCTTTTGGGCCCAGGGGCTGCTGCAAGGGGATGTGCCGTGGCAGATGTTGGGAAAAGGGTTTGTAGCTCGATTTGGGGGCTCACCCAGGAGATCAGAGGGGTTTTCCTACCAGGGGTGGGGTCACTGCCCGTCCTGGAGCACGGGAGAGCAGTGATGTGAACAGAGCAGGAGATTCTGGTACCTGCAAGTGATGTGAAAATAAACACCAGGATGATATTTCCTGATATTATCGAGGCTTAGGGAAGAATTTCTTGGTCTTTAAAACTCCCTGACAGGAGGGGGGAGCCAGGGTGGGGTCGGGCTCTGCTCCCGGAGAACAGCAACAGGATGAGAGGAAACGGCCTCAAGCTGTGCCAGGCGAGGCTCAGGTTGGAGATTTGGGAAATTTCATTACAGAAGGAGCTGTCAAACATTGGAATAAGGTGTCGAGGGCAGTGGTGGAGTCCCCGTCCCTGGAGGGATTTCAAAGCCCTGTGGATGTGGCACTTGGGGACGTGGGGCAGTGGTGACCATGGGGGTGCTGCTGGTCGATGGTTGGGCTTGATGATCTCCGAGGCTTTTTCCAACCATATCAGTTATGATTCCATGATTCTGGGAGTAGTCAGGCTGCAGTTTTGATTCTTTTAATTTACATTTCAGTTTTCCTTCAGTCTTTGAACTGATTCTGAGACTGCGGCAGAGAGTTGGGAGTGAGCTTGGTGTAAACTCAATCCTAATGTTTATCTAAATTTCATGCCAACATAAGTTTCAAGAAATTCAGTGATTTCTTTATCAGGAATTCAGCATGTGCTTTTCCATTTTCTATAAATTTTAATCTATGATGTGCTAATGACCTTTTTTCAAGAGCGTTTTATTATGGCACCTCGTTTATCATGCTAAAAGATTTTTTTATATTTTATATGGTGTTAAAAGTCGCACATAAATTTGATCTTCCATTCACAGTCCACTTACTTAACTGGGTATTTGATTTAAAGGTACTTCTGGCTTGAACACAATTTAAAGGTACTTCTGGCTTGAATTCAGTTAACTTTAAATATTTTTTGAGGTAATTGCAACACAAATATCAATGGCAGATGGGCCCAATATGATCTTATGGGCAAGAAAATATATATGTATAATTTTATTCCTCCTTTTTATACTGAAGAATCACACGTTGGATTTGTTACTCAAGCAGTCGGGCATTGTGGGAAAATTAAACTTGGCCAACTTGTTCAGCTCTTCTTTGCTAAAGGGCCATTGTCAAAGATGCTTTGTTTGCCATAAAGAAAGATTTGTAGTGACAGTTTTATATAACAACAATAATATTAATTTGAATTATTTTTGGAAGAATCTCAGAGCAGCTGGGGAAGATCATCTGCATTATGTTGACCTTACAGATGTTCAAGTTGATTCATGGAGGAATTAAGTAATTTGCCTGTGCCCATGCAGGGAACAAGCAGCAGTGAACAATAGAAGTCAGCTCATAGATTATTTTCACATGAAATGTTCAGCTCCATTTTGATAACTTGTGCATTTTCCCTGGGAATATTAACCCATATCTCTGCTGAGACAGCACAGTTCGCATCTTGGGTGCAAAAGCTGAAGAATTATTCAAAATTTTACGCAAAATTAAGGAAGATTAATGTAATAAATACTTAGTTTTTTAGGGTCAGCAAGGTGTGGGCAAACATCCACCCCAAAGAACCCGTAGGATTGTGTACTTTTGGAGAGTTTAACCTTGATGGTCATGGAATTGTCGGAGAATTATGGAATGGTTTGGGATGGAAGGGATCTCATCCCGTTCCACCCCCTGCCATGGGCAGGGACACCTCCCACTGTCCCAGGCTGCTCCCAGCCCCAGTGTCCAGCCTGGCCTTGGGCACTGCCAGGGATCCAGGGGTAGCCACAGCTGCTCTGGGCACCTTGTGCCAGGGCCTGCCCACCCTCACAGGGAACAATTCCTTCCCAATATCCCATCCATCCCTGCCCTCTGGCAGTGCAAGGCCATTCTTGCAGTTTTAAACAATAGGTTAAAACTCATAAAACTGAAACTGAACCTGTGGGAAAAGCTCTGCAAAGGCTCCTCGTGGCTTTTGCTGGGGAAGAAGTGCTTTTGGAAGAAACAGACCCCTTCTCTTGAACCCCCTCTCCAGTGGATCCCATACCCTGGCACAGCTGGGGAGCTGCCCTTCCCCTGCCCCTCCATGAAGGTGATATTCAAGGAGGGCACTGTATGTGTTGGGTTTTTTTTAAATCTAAACTCTTAAATGTGTAGAATGATCTCAGCGTGCCTCTCTGCAAGAACCCACATCCAACCTGGAATACCCCAGCCACGGAGACTTGAAGAGAAGAGCAGAAGAAGCTCGACTCTGTAACATTTATTTCAAATTAATTTTCTGCCATCCAGCTCCAGCAGTTCATTTTTCCTACTGAATGGGATCTAATAAGACCTAATAGGTGATAAATCAGTTTCCCCGTTTTGGGCATTAAGGAACTGCAGTGCTGTGTTCTGCTAGAGCAGGAAGGTCTCCAGCTCTCTGTTCCACAACAAGCAGGGCATTAAATAGTCTTAAATCATCAGCCTGTCCCTTCCTCAGCTCCAGGACCACTCCTGAGGCTGGGAAATTTCACAGTGAGGGATCATTCTTTATGGCAAACTCTGTGGCTGCGAGCAAAGCAATTTAAAAAACACTTTAGGAGAGTGGTTCCTACATCCTGCTCCCGTTACAAATCACTTGGCCTCCGTGTTTACAGAATCTGCAGTTTAACTAATACAGATGGGTTATCAAATTATCCTGATGTAAACAGATAGAGAGGTTGTTTCCTATCAACAGATCCATTAGGAACTAACAACAAAATGGGATTATTTACTCAGCATCTATTCATTCCCACTAATTTGGCACAGTGTTATTAGCACTGAAGCTTTACATGCAAAACACTCCAATTCTTGGGGTAATTTGATGATGCAACACACGTTCCTGATCCGTCTTTTTATAGGATGGATCCTATAAACCTGTGTTTTAACAACTCAGTCCTTATCCAGCTCTTATATGGCAAAGCACATCCATCCCAATTAGGAGCAACACCAGTTCTACAGAAGGTTTAGATGAGCCTGGGTTTAATATCCTTGGGTCTCTAACCCGCACTCCAAAGGCTTTGTTGTTCCAAGGGCTCTTTTTTTCCAAGTTTAAATCTGAGCAAGGCTTTAGGAAGGTTCAGAGCTGCTGGAGCTCACAGCAGAGGGGTTCACCAGATCCGCTGGCCAAAATCAGCTGGGTTATCTTGGCTGGTTTAAGTCACACAAACCCATCTGAGCTCCTTTTCTCTGAATCCAGTGGGGGGATGTTTGCACAAGGTGCTTTTTTGCAGCAGTACTTGGGAACTGATAACCTCCAGCAGAAAGATGGGGATCAGGAAGGATCAGTGTTCAGCCTGGAGAGGAGAAGGCTCCAAGGAGACCACAGAGCTAATTCTGGACCCTAAAGGGGTTCCAGGAGAGCTGGAGAGGGACTTGGGACAAGGAATGGAGGGACAGGACACAGGGAATGGCTTCCCACTGCCAGAGTGCAGGGATAGATGGGATTTTGGGAAGGAATTGTTCCCTGTGAGGGTGGGCAGGCCCTGGCACAGGGTGCCCAGAGAAGCTGTGGCTGCCCCTGGATCCCTGGCAGTGCCCAAGGCCAGGCTGGACGGGGCTTGGAGCAGCCTGGGACCGTGGAAGGTGTCCTTGCCCATGGTGGGGGGGGGAATGAGAAGATCTTTAAAGTCCCTTCCAGCCCAAACCATTCTGGAATTCCACAATTTTATGGTCAGCAGAGTCCTTGCACGTGGGACTTGTCAGGCCAGGCCCACCATGTTTTGGATGGTATTCCCCTGGGATGAGGAGTTTCCCACGTGTTTGTCCTGCCCTCCTACTGCCGAGTCAGATAATCCTCTCTGGGCAGTGACGTGTCCATTGACTGCCCTGCACATAAAAGGAGAAAATATTGGATTCAGCTGGAGCAGAGGAAGGGAAGCAGAGCTTTGCTTCTCACCCTGATCGATCCCACTCCTGTGGGTGCTGAGTCTTCTTAAAGGAGAAAATGAAGTTTCAGTTGTTGTCAGAGGCAGCAGTGAAATTACCTTTGCAGTTCCAGCTGAATGAACGAAGTTTTATTTATTCTCTAAAACCAAACAGGAGATAAAACGCTCACACCCTGTATTTTGTTTGTACATCATCATAGCAGCATTTTCCTGCTCAAGGATTAACACCAATTGTGCTTGGATTTGTTATTTACAGGTTTCACCTGGGGGCACGTTGCCTTTATTGAGTAGGAAAATCAGAAATTGGCCTTGCATGACCATAAAGGCAGAGCTTTTAACATGGGAGGTCGCTGGCTGCTCAGTGGCATCTTCTGATGTACAAAATGGGGTCAGCACAAAACGTTTCTATCTCAAAGACATTCAACACCCTGCGAGTTCCAGCTCTGCCAGACCTCTACCCTCACCTGCTGGGGCATCCCACACCCACTGCAAGAGGGACGCTGAGGGGCTGGAGCATGGCCAGGGAAGGGAACGGAGCTGGGAAGGGGCTGGAGCCCCAGGAGCGGCTGAGGGAGCTGGGAAAGGGGCTCAGCCTGGAGAAAAGGAGGCTCAGGGGGGCCCTTGTGGCTCTGCACAAGTCCCTGACAGGAGGGGGCAGCCGGGGGGGTCGGGCTCTGCTCGCAGGGAACAGGGACAGGAGGAGAGGGAACGGCCTCAGGCTGGGCCGGGGAGGGGCAGGTTGGATACTGGGAACAATTCCCTCATGGAAAGAGTTGTCCAACCCTGGCACAGCTGCCCGGGGCAGTGGTGGGATCCCCATCCCTGGAAGTGCTCAATAACCGTGTGGATGTGGCACTCGGGGACATGGGGCAGTGGTGGCCTTGGCAGTGCTGGGTTAATGGTTGGGCTCCGTGATCTTGAGGGCTTTCCCAGCCTCCATCATTCCATGAATTTTTATTCATCTTTGCTGCATTTCCCTGGCTCCATGCAGGGCTGGAGCAGGAGGAGTAAGTCAAATATCATTTATAGAATCATGGAATTGTTTAGGTCGGAAAAACCCTCCAAGACCATGGAGTCCAATTCCCCCAGCACTGCCAAGGCCACCACTGCCCCATGTCCCCAAGTGCCACATCCCGCTGGCTGAGTGCTGTTCCTGCTGCTGTTGTCATTCATTTAGGCAAAGCAAGGTGCTAAAATGTTGTTGTGATTTCCAAACCTGCCCCTGTAAATGTGTTTTAAAGGAATTCTGAAAGAAACCAAGTGACCCCCCAACTTCCTGTGCTGTCCAAAGCAGCTTCCCAAAAAAATCTGTGTTTGCCACAACCTGAAAGTCCCTAGCAGGAGTCAATTTAAACAGCTTGTGACCACCCCGTAATTAAGATTTGTCACAGACTAATATTTACTTTTTTGATTCATTTAAAACCCATTTGTTTTATGGTGTACAAATTAAGAACAAAGTGTCGTGTTGGTCCCTGAATGCATAATTGCAATTAAGGTGGTGTCTTGCAGAAATAATATATGGAGGGTTAATTTGGACCACGAGCTGGTTTTAATTCTGGCTTTGTGTTTCTCTCCAAGTGAATTATCCCAGGGTGGCACAGAAAAAATCACAGTTATTTGTAGCTGGGCTGTAATGTTGGATTTTTAATGAGAGTATTTTTAATGAGGGCTTGTGGCCTGACTTGTTGATGAAAAGCAGATTAGTTCTGTTTGCTCATTCCGTGAGAGGTGAGAGGCTCCGAGCAGTGTTTGTGGCCCCAGTTGGGAACTCTCCTGAAGGAAATTAGGGAATTTCTGATGACAGTGTCAGCACTTGAAGAGTTCAATCGCGGGAGGGCTCTGCACAAGTCTCTGTTTCTCCCTTTTTAGTGATATTTGGCTCTTAAAAGATTTGATGATGCCTTGGGAATAAAAATATTGTATATTAAAATATTAAATATTTTGTTGTGAATGTCACCTAAATGAACATATTCCCTGTTATAGGAACAGCATTGGAGTGGTGGCATCATCTAATTCTCTCTTATGTTTTGGACTAAATCACCATTTTTGAGGCCCAAATTTTAAATTTTAAATGCTGTATGTGGGGTAGAAGAAGCACTTAATTTTTAAATATGAATAAAGTGAGAGTTTCCCAATTTTAATACAGCAAAATTAATATTAAGGTAGTTACAGATTGAATAAAAAGAAAGGATAATAAAAAACCTTTCACTGTTTTCCCCAGTAAAAGTTAAATGACTCAACCTAAACAGCAAGGGGGAGAGGCTGTTACTTCAAACAAATTGAGAAAAAAGGAAAAAGTTCTTAAAATATGGAGAAAAAATATCTCAGATGACACTTTTGGGGGGAAAAAAGTATAAAAATGAAATATTTGCTATAATTTGTGAAACACATATTGCATTTTTTTTAAATACCATTTTTAACTGAAAAGCAGGAGGAAGAAGCAAATTCCTGAATTTTATCAATCCCTAATTCCTCAGCAGTGACTCTCAAACCTCTTTGGCCTCCAGGTGTGCTCAAAAGCAAAAGCTTTTTGAAGGCTTTTGTGTGGTTCATGGAGCACTAAAACTTTGGATTGTGACACTATGAATTCTATCCCAGGTTTTGTGCTGCCACTTTTAGTGTCCTTCGGGATCAGTTTTCAGGGATCAATGTTTGGATATCGCTGATGTTAAAGATGGAATTACTTAAAATCTGGACAACCTGCGTGTGCCATTCTGCTTTTAATTTCTCTGGAAAAAATCCAGGAGTTGGTGCTTTTTACCTTATACAAACCTTTGATCCCATTGATCAGTGCTGGCCTAGATCACTCCTGGCTGGTGCCAGGCTTTCCATAATATCTGCTGCAGATGGAGCTGAAAATTCTGGTAAATCTGCTCTGCGCAAGCATCAACATCCATTGGAAAAGCAGATTTTTCCTTGCCCTTCGTGAGTCATTGAGTGCCAGCATCCTTCTGCATCCCGGTGTTAGTCCCTGCACCCCGCTCAGCTCATTCCCAGCTTTGTTAGTCCCTGCTTTCCTGGTATCCTGAATTTTCAGTGACCAGGCAGTGCTGCCCATCCCACGTGGATGTTGCTGCTCAAACCTCACTCAAGCCAAGGATGAAGGAATTGTGTGTGGGTGTAGTGAGAATCCGTGGCACAGACATCCTGGGATGGTGAGCTTGGAGCAGCCTGGGCTAAGGAAGGTGTCCCTGCCATGGAATGGGATGATCTTCACGATCCCTTCCAACCCAAACCGTTCTGAGACTCTGTACTATAACCCTATAAAATGAGGATGGCTTTAGGTGTTACTCCATACACAAGCACTGGGTGAAAAAAATCAGCGTGACCATTTGGTTTGGTTGTTTTTTCTGGGTGAGAAAATCTCCTGTCAGGACTAATCTGAATTTTTCCCCACTTAGGTTTTTTTGCTTCTATGAGCCCATCAAATAATTGCAGTCTACTCCCAGAGAAGCTTCTGGCTTTCAGTGCCACTGGCATTATAAATGATCCATCTAGAGAGAGCCAAACTGTGGAATTCAGGCCAGGGGAGAACATAAAAGGAGCAGAAATGGTGCAGAAATGTTATTTGGGCCTTGTGCCCAACTCCACTTTGCCCCAGTGAGGGAGAAGCAGGCCAGGGGCATTGATTTGTGTGAAGGGACTGCCTGGTTGTCTTGTCCTTGTGAGGCTCAGGAATACATTCCCACGCTGGGATTAACTTCCCTGGCCCTGCATCACCCCGTGTGCACTGTGGGATTGATGGTGCTCCAGTGTGCTGGTGTCCAGCAGTGCTGCTGGAGTCAGGAACTTCCCAAGCAAGGGTAATTCCCAAATTCCAAGCAAATTGGCCGTCCCTAGTTTTGGAAATTCACTTATTGCTGTGTCCACATTAAAGCAAACTTTTCCATGACTCTGCCTTGGGAAGGTGAGGATTCACCCGAGGGCAGCTGTACCTGGAGGTTACTGCACTATCGCAAACTCACCTGTCAGAAATCAGATTTTAGTCTTGTGGTGCTCTAAAGCACTGTTTGTATTTCCAAATCCAGAGAATTTCCTGTAGTTTTAAAAGTCATTTATCCACGCAGCATAATTTAGTAGTTTAAAGAGCTTTCTTGGGATTAACAGGGGGACTGAAATTAAAGTATTGCATAAAAGAAATTGCAGAGAACCTGCTTTCATAGAATCCCAGAATGGTTTGGTTGGAAGGGACTTTAAAGCTCATCTCATCCCACCCCTGCCACGGCCAGGGACACCTTCCACTGTCCCAGGCTGCTCCAAGTCCTGTCCAGCCTGGCCTTGGGCACTGCCAGGGATCCAGGGGCAGCCACAGCTGCTCTGGGCACCCTGTGCCAGGGCCTCCCCACCCTCCCAGGGAAGGATTTACATCCACAATTATATTTCATGACTTGTTTAATATAAACCAGTTTTTATCCAAGCTTTTGTCCCATTGACACACTTGGCGGTGTTTTTATGACCCCGACTGTGTTTGCCTCTTAGGCTTTGATTCCACCAGGCACAAACTAATCCCCAGCTGGAAAATTCCAGGAAGGATTGGCGTGTCCAAGCCAGCACCGAATCCTCCCTGGCCTTGCGCCCATCCAGAGGCTGCACTGCAGCCCCTCGCGCCTTGGGGTGATCCCTGCTTCCAGGCTGCGAATGGATCTGCTTGTGGGGTTGGGAACGTCCCTCTGCTCCCCTGCAGTCCCCCTGGAACAGAAAAACCCCACATTATTAATGGTGTTATGTGCCCTGCAAGGCTGATTTTTGTGCTGGATAATCTGGGACTGTTTCAGCGTGTAGGATGATTTAACCCTTCCCACACGAGCCAGAAATCCTGCTCGGAACCACGGAGAGGCTGAGCTCCCATCGTGCTGGGGGCATTCCTGTCACTGGCAGGATTCCTGTTACTGGCAGGTATTGAAGCATCCTAGTGAAGCATTTATTCCACTCCTGTCTCGCTGCTCCAAGGATCAGGCAGGATGCTGAGGGAGAGGTGGGAAGAAGAGCAAAGCAGGGATCTTGTGCAAGGGTTGATAGCTGCGTGAGGCGGGCAGCAGCGGCACAGGAGGCGAGCGCCGCTCCTGTTTGGCTTGGCTCCCTCCTTCACACACCCCACTGCCTCCCTAAAACGTTTTGCGTCACTTTAATATCTGTGAGCCACCCTTTGGATCAAACACAGGCTTACCTAAAGCTCCAGCAAGATTTTTTTTTACACTGCCAGCATTAGTGTTCCCTTTACAAAGCTGCCAGCCCCATAAGCAGCCGTGGCACAGCCGAGCAGAGCAGCTGCTGCGGTTTATCCCGCTCATCTCTTACAAGAAATCACGTTTTAACCTCTTCCCAGGGAGTCTCTGCTTGCGTGTGTCTGCTGGGGAGATGGAGCCCAGTTTTGTGAAGGTGCAGCTCTTCTGGGCAGTGTCTCTGTGCTTGGGATTGCTCGTATTAGAAAATAAAAGGCGTGGTAAGGCGTAGGGATAATTCAGCTCCCATGGAGAGTTTTTGTCATCAAAATGAACTTCACTTTTTGGGGGAATCTCCAGCAAATGGGATTTCTAAACACACCTGATTGGTGACCCCAGCACCGAAGAGGTGATAACCCAACTTTTGGACACCATCTGCAGATTGCTTTCTTTTTCCTCATTGCTATTCTCTGGTGGAATTTGATAAATTAAATACCCGCAGGAAAAAACAGAGATTCTTTTCCAAGCAACATCACGACGTTTGTTTAGGCAAGTGCAGTTGCCTTCCCAGTTGATGGCAAGATGGATGAGAATGCCAAATAATTTGAAATGTAGCAGATCGATTCTATTGATTTATCCATAAGTAGCTAAAGTGGCCTTAATCACCTCCAGTATCCATGGAAATGGGGAAGGAGCAGAGGCCAGAGCTGTCAGCACAGAGCAAGGGAGGTTCCCCTGCTGCAAACCGTGAGGCACTGTCAATTATTTGGAAACACTTTGCCAAATTCAGCCGTAACTTGCACGCTTCGCAGGAAAATTTGCCTGTGATGTCTTTCCCAACCTTTCCATGAATTACTTCTCTTGTAATTATTTCTCTTTCCAGGCTGAATGTTTGTGTGAAAAGCAGTGCAACAGGAAAAAACCATCTTCTGCTTTATTGATTCTTACCACTGCAAAAAGTGGCTGAATTCCCATGTAAAACCAAATCAAAACGAGAACTGAGGTGACAAGTTGGGTGGAGAGGCCCTGGCACAGAGCAGCTGTGGCTGCCCCTGGATCCCTGGCAGTGCCCAAGGCCAGGCTGGACGGGGCTTGGAGCACCCTGGGACAGTGGAAGGTGTCCCTGGCCATGGCAGGGGGATTGGAACAAGGTGTTCTTTGAGGTCCCTTCCCACCCAAACCAGTCTGGGATTCTCTGATGTTTCCAGAGGGAAAGGTGATGATTTCTGTTCCCAGCGAAGGCGTTCTGCGTTTTATGGAGCATTGCACTACAATGAAATGCTTGTTTAATAACTCACCTGATGGCAGAGATCCCTTCCAGCAGCACTACAACAAATTATGTTTGTTTTAAATTACAAGCTCTGCTGTGAGGTTTTGCCAACTGCCACAATAGAGAGTCTCCTGGAATTCAGCAAGTCTGCTTCCTTTGGAATATTAACTTCTGAGTAGAGGAATAGTAACGTTGTCCACTTGCAAGAGATGCTACTTTACCAGCATTGTAGCCTTAGCTAAAAACTCCTAAATGAAACTGTCTGCTAGCATTTCCATTAGAAAATGCGATTTCCAAGCTTTTACTACTCTGCCATGAAATTCTCCAGGTGCTAAAATTGAGTGTGGATGGTTCTAATAATGGAGTTGTATCTTAGAGAAAATTCCAGGAGGCAAATTTGCTTTGGGGAAGAGGATAGAAGGCTAAAGATTCTTTCCTGCGCTCAAAGCCATCCAAAAAACACAGCTGAGGCTTCAGACACATAGTCAGGAAAGGAGAGTGAGAGCAGTCAGATCCAAGGTTATCCGAGCGGATCCCAATCCTTGGAGAGACTCAAACCCCACCTGGACACAGCCCTGAGCAGCTGCTCCAGAGGCACCTTGGAGAAGCAATCCACTGTGCCTCTTGCAGGGCCCTGGGTATTGGTAGTCAGCCCACAAGTTTGTCCTTCAGCGTTTTGTAACTCCGTTATTTTTCATTCATCTGTCCCCTTTGTTTTAGAGGACGCCCGGCCCGGAATACAAATGAGGGGAGAGCTATCAGTGATTAGAGATAATGTGCCAAAGCCGGGGCTGAAATATTTGTTAGAAAATAGGTTAATAAAGTGACATGGAGCACCTGTGCTGGTGTGGAGCAGGCATTATGAGGAGATTATGCTAATGTGGGTATTTAGTAGCAAGTCTTCTTTGGGATTACTCTCTGCTATTATCATCCTCAGCCCAGGAATTGTAATTCAAAAGGCAGCAAATGATCAAGGATTTAGTTTCTTGGTTTTTTCTTTTTTTTTTTTAAGTTTTGACTGCTCTTTAGCCTGCTGAATCAGAGGGTGTTGCAAGGAATCTTTTTAACACTTGAAAAATGTTTTTTAAGTGGAAGAAGTGGGCTGGGCAGGGATGTGTAAATATAAAGAAGTGTTAAATGAAATTCATTTTGGAAACCATCGTTGGTGGTGGGCAGCTGGCAGGGCTGGAGGTGCAAAGGCAGGTGAAGAGGGAAAGAAAAGAGAGAAAATTTGGAAAAGGAGAAAAACAGGAGAGATGCAAGGATACCTTTGGGCTGAGTTGTTTAAATGACTTTGAGTTTCTTTTATGATGCGACACTGGTGAGGCACATCACGTTCTGGGGGTGGTTTTGGACCCCAAGACAGACAACTGAGGGGCTGGAGCGTGTGCAGGGCAGGGAACGGAGCTGGGAAGGGGCTGGAGCCCCAGGAGCGGCTGAGGGAGCTGGGAAAGGGGCTCAGGCTGGAGAAAAGGAGGCTCAGGGGGGCCCTTGTGGCTCTGCACAACTCCCTGACAGGAGGGGGCAGCCGGGGGGGTCGGGCTCTGCTCGCAGGGAACAGGGACAGGAGGAGAGGGAACGGCCTCAGGCTGGGCCGGGGAGGGGCAGGTTGGACATCAGGGAAAATTTCTTTTTTTAATTCATAAGAAAAAAGCTGTTTAAATCCTTGCTTTGCAAGAGGGAGGCAGTGGAGGTGATTGAGGTGAGGGCTGTTCAGAGGAGGCTTTGCTGTGCTGTTCACGCCTCCCTGAGCATTTGCTCGCGTTTGGGTTCTGCGTTGGGATTTCCAGGTCTGGGGCTGTTGTTTCCCACACAGCCTGACAAGGTAAGAGGAGTCTGTCTCATCTGAGCACACGGAATTTGTCTCTCAGAGAAGCAGGAGCTCAGGCATGGAGAGCAGGATGATGTGCAGGATGTGATGAGCTGGAATAAAGCATTCATTATCCTTCCATCTAAATTAACTGAAATGACATCATAATAGTGCCTTTTAGAACCTCACTCCAAATTCCCTCTCTTTTATCAAATTATCAGCTAAGCCGAAATTATTTTAAGCTGTATCTGTTGTATTCTTGTTTAGATAATGATTCTGCCATTAAGGAAGTAATTTGTTCATTCTTTTTTCTTCTTTTTTTTTATTTTTGATGTTTGCTTAAGGAAAACTAGTGGGGAGGACATTGCTATTTTGCATTGTTTCTTATTTTCCTGTCAGAAATATTTTGCATAAACACTCACAGTGTAAATCCAAATCCCTGGGTACTGGAGCTAACTAAATAATGTGCAAAATGGCATAAGCTGTAAAAATATTTCCACTTTTTAAATATTTCTCAGTAGATGATTTCTCCAGAGCAGTGTTTCTGCAGAGGTGGTTGGACGTGTGCTACCTGCTGGGAGAGGTGTGCTGCAGCATCCTGCACCCAGCTTTCCTCAGCTCCTGGAGCTTCCAACAGTGTGAGAAGCTGAGTGAGAGAAAACGGGGCACAGAATCCTTTTAAACATGAACAAATCAGGTCACTTGACTAATTAGGAGGGAGAATGGTGGAAGAAAAAGCAACTGAACCTGAGAAAGAGCTAAAAAAAATGAGTTGTTTGGCACAATGACTCCTGTTCCATTTATAAATCGAATCCCTCTGTCCCTCCTTCATTTACAATTGCCACTGGAAGTCAGGATTTGATGTATGTTCCCAGCCTCCTGCAGGCAGTGAGGTTATTTGGAGGGAAAAAAGGACCTTTTGGAAAACTCCAGAATCAAACCGTTAATTTTTGCTCTGTTTGGTGGAGCAATCTCTGCATCCACAAACCAGTTAAGCACCTATGGGCCTAGTGGAAGTGAGTGATAATCAATAAGAGGAAAGATTCCCACAAGTCAGGAGTTGCAATTGAAGTTAGTTCCTGAACCAGCAGCACGTTCCTGGATGGATTAACTCTGGAGTGAGAGCCGTAAATGGGGAGAAACTACGGCAGAAATTAGTCCTGCCTAAGGCAGGGCAAGGTGGATGTTCCCAAGCAGGTCACTGAGATTTGGTAACCTCGCTTTTTGGTTTGGTTTTTCTGAGAATTTCTGCTTTTTATGGCCTGTATTTCCTAAGGCTGACCTCTGCCGTGGTTTCTTCCCTCTCCTTTTCCCTGGCTTCCGTCACCTGAGCTCTCAGCCGTACTTCTAGGTCGCATTCAGAAGGTGGTGGGCAATTCACTGTTCCTGCTGGGTCGTGGAGAACTGATGCAGGTGTCTGGTCAGGAAATCCATAAACAGGGATGAAATACTGAAAAATCCTGGTGACAGAGAATAGCTTTGGGGAGACCCTAAAGTCTCTCTCAGAGGCTCCAAGAGAGCTAGAGAGGGACTTGGGACAAGGGATGGAGGAACAGGAAAAAAGGGGAAATGGCTTTGCACTGCCAGAGGGCAGGGATAGATGGGATATTGGGAAGGAATTGTTCCCTGGATCCCTGGCAGTGCCCAAGGCCAGGCTGGACGGGGCTGGGAGCAGCCTGGGACAGGGGAAGGTGTCCCTGCCCACGGCAGGGGTGGCACTGGATGGGCTTTAAGGTCCCATCCGACCAAAATGCTTCTGATTCTGGTCTGTGGAAGGTCTCTAAACACAGAATAAGAGGACGGTCCCTGTCTCAGAGGCTCAAACTACAACAGAAGAGACAACAGAAATCTGTGGATGCCCTTGGAGCCATCCCCATGCCCCCCATCCCCAGGGCTCACACACAAACCACCTCTGTCCGGGCGTTGATTTTGTTCTTTGGTAGATTTTTATGCGCTTCTTTCTTCCACATATCCTAAAGTGACTTCCTTCTGTAATCATATCCTTTCTATTCCAATCACATCATGGGAAATGTTAATTTCCTTCTTTTAATTGGGTTGATAAAGTCTTTTGTCTCACAAATCTTTCCCAATACATTTGGATCAGGTTTTGTTGTCTCACACAGCAGCAGAGTCCATTGTGTTGGGTTCCAGGCTCTGAACTTCTCCCTTTTTCAAAGTTTAACTTCTGTGGCTCTTCCTGACATGGATAATAAATTCTTTTGTTCATTGAAACTGAATTTCAAGAAGAGCACTTCTTTTTATGTACACACAACTGGGAGCCAATCTTTGTTATTAATTACAGCGAGATAAGGGCTGGCACTGCAAGGGATGCTCTCCGTCTGAGAGTTTGGATTCTTTGTCTCTTGGCCCAGTGATGTCCAAGTCCACCTTTTCTCCTTGAGAGTGTTCCAGCAGCCGATTTCTTTCTTCTTCAGTCCAGAGCTGTTGCTTTTGGGTTAATTCCACTTATTCTGAAGAGCCACTTTTTGCTCTTATTTTCCCTTTTCTCTAACTTTTGACAGTGAAGTTACTGAAAATTGTCAGGACCTCCTTTGGAGGAGGAGGACAATTTAACTAACACCTGGAATGAAAAATATTTCTGATTCCTCTTTCAATTCTTATTTGGGCATAAACCTGAACCATTTTTATATTCATGAGTTGCAGCAACTTCCCAGGTGATAACAAAGCATTGCCCAGGTTACGGCCAAGAATTCATCCAGCACAATTTTTTACTATTGAAATTCTCTCTTCGGAGTAGTGATCTTTCAACTTGCTCCTTCTTACTGCCAATATTTTAATATATATATTTAAGATTAACTTCGTCAGATAAAAATCATCTTAATTTTGCTGTTGCTCTTGCTCTTGGCACTGGAGGTGCTAAAATATCCTGAAAAGTGCTGTGAGGTTTGCCATGACATTTGATTTGCAAATGAAGATAGACTGGAATAATAATAGTAGTAATAGGAGTAGAAGTAGTAGTAGTAGAAGAAGAAGAAGTAAAAATAATAAAAATAATGAAAATAATGATAATGATAATAATAATGATGTTCTGTTGACTGGCACTGGGATTTCTCCACTGACCTATGTTAGGAAGTGTTTTATCCAGTCACAGAAGGATTCATCAAATCAAATCAAAAATAAATTGGGATTTCAATAATTCAAAAATCAACATTAAATCTCTCCATCTCTCCTTTGGGATGTTCCTTTATGGAATATTGGAGGAATTCCTGGCTTCCTAAGCCCCCCTGATGCCCAGAGGTTGTTTAATTCCAGCTCCAGTTGAACACATGTTCTGTGCTCTGCTCCTTTCCCAGTGGCAAATACAGCAGAATTTGTGTTATTTGTTCTTTGTTGGTATTCCCTGGGATTAATATAAGGGAAAAATGAGAGTTACAATTTAAAGTAAAATAATGGTATATAAAGTAATGAGATTGTGCCAAAGCTTAATTAGATGGAGTAGATTGAATACATTACAGTGATGTCTTGAGGCAGCATAATTAAGTTGCGGGCACAATCCTGCCCGAGTTGGAAGCATTTTTATCTCTGTGAGGGAAGCAGCTTTGGATGGCCCCTGTACCACGTTAAACTGCGAATTCTGGATCTGAATTACAGATCCCATTGTATTACCAGCCTTCAGAAGCACAAAGCAAAGCAGGGGTAGGGCAGAGGATAAAACTGGTGATTGTCTGATGGCACAGATAACTTGGGTTTCAATCTTAGTACGCGCTGCAGCTTGCGAATGGAACCATAGACCTCAAATCCTTGTATTTCAGGCTGTTCATTTGTGTGCTGGATTCAGCTCATTTATAACATCTCCTAATGAACTGCTTTCCCAAAACACTCTCAGAGGTGCTGAATATGGGCTGAAGGGCTGAAATTCCTCCTTGGGTGTGCCGGGTGCAAGTGCAGAGATGCCTCTGTCACCTTAGTTATGAAGAATAATGTTATAAACCACACCTGCATATATCTGTGTGTCGCCCTGAGTTTTGCAGTCTTTTGATGTTTTCATTTCTGTGATGGAGTTCTCACACACTTTCTGTAAATACAGTTGTGTTCTCACGTACTTTCTGTAAACATAGTGGTGTTTAGCTAACCGTCCTCTTTGTTTTCATTCTTTCTCCTGAGGCAGAGAAAGTTTGATGGTCTTTTCGTTTGACCAGTGTGGTTGGAGCGGAGGTAACCTCATCCTCCAATCCATGGTCATTCCTAGAAACAGATATATATGATGTTAAATAAAGAATGAGGCTTTTGGTGGTTTCGGCTTCTGACTTGGACCAAGCGGGGTCTGTGTGGTTCCTTTCGTGTCTGAGTATGACATCTATGTACTTGGTTTTTATGTATATTTGCTTATATTTTATATATACTTTCATTTTTTTTCTCTATTTTCCTTTCTAAATTTAATTTTTATTTTCCCATTTGGATCCTTTTTTTCTCCTCCATAATTCTTCCGTGGGGATGATCTGATCTTATACTACAGATACATCCCAGTGGCATCAATTTTTTCCCTTTATTAATTTATTTCGATATATAAATAAATAAATAACCTCTCTCAGCATCCTGATGCCTTTATCCATTTATATAAATACATCAATATGTACAGAAATAATCTCTTGGCAACATGTTGCCCGTATATAAACATATAAATATATAAACATATAAATATATAAATATATAAGTGTATATATATAATTAATGTCTGCTGCCATCCTGTTGCCCGTGTGTTATCTGGAGGTTTCATTTCTCTTGGATACCAAATTTTCAGCTAAATAGTAATGTTTTTTTCAGGAGAGATCATTCAGTATCTTAAATTCAGTACAAACCCTTTCTAGTCGGTTTGTTTTAAATAATTCTGGCGCCTTTTTTTGGTCAGCCTGGAGGAAAATCAACTTTTTTATTTGCAGTAGTGAACTTTCTTTTTCAAGATTGGTTTTGGGGTGGGGAAAAAACAAACCCAGTACATGTCAGGAGGCGTTTTCATAATTTTTGACGCTCTGAGGAGACACAAATCTCTCCCCCAGCCTGCTCCAAAGAGAAGCTCATTTGTCTGGGCATTAGCTGGCAGCTGCACTGCATAAATTTCAAGTTTGCAGGGGGAATCTCATGTTTGTTTTGAAAATGGAGATCAGGCTACCAAGGAATAATATGTTTATTTTTCAGCACCATGAATATGTAGTGCCCTACTTCTCCTGTGCCATTTGGTTTTCTCTTTCAAGCTTGTCAGGCCAACTCCTTTTGCAATTTAAGAAGCGTTTTAGAAACTCCATGAACTACAGTGGGTACTGAATTAGCATTTTGGAAGTAGAGCGGTGAACCATGTTTTAAAGATTGTCCTTCAGCAGCATTTCTGTTGTGCCATAAGTGGAATTTTTTTTTTGCCTCGTGTGTTTAAAAACGTGTTTTTCTTGACCCTAAGGTTAAAATACAACCAGTTGCAGGTCTGGGTTAGATACAAAACTGTAACTTTGTAAAAATATATAGAGAGTGCTAATAAACTGAATTTTTAATGCTCTCTTGATTATGAAAAGATATTTTAAAGACAAGTGATTTTATCCCAAACACTCCCTCTGTTTCTGCATATGCTAATTTACTTGATTAATTTGGAGAACATCTGCATAGAATTCTGTACACTTACCAGTGGTGAGATCACACTGCTTTTCAAGTAACAGCCTCAAATTTTACTTTCCAGACAGACTCAGATTTTGTGTCTAATTGGGATGCCAAATATACAAAGGTACCCCAGAAGAGTGTGTAATTATGTAATTTTCTCTTGATCTTTCAGAGTCTTCCTGCGAGCAATTAATCAGTATGCAGATATGCTAAACAAAAAATTCCTTGATCAAGCCAACTTTGAGTTACAGGTAAGAAAAAACTCCCAGTTTTAATGGAATAAATGATACTAATGTAATCAATTCCTGCCCTAAACGTGTAGTTTTGGTGAGTTTATTCATCACTGTGAATCCCAGTTATCCCAGTTAAGCCATTCCAGGCTCAGCAGGTGGTGTGATCCATTCCTGGCTTGTGGGTCTTGTCGTGGAATCACAGAATCACAGCGGGGTTTGGGTTGGGATTCTGCTTGAATCATCAAAACACAAAGAATTGGGATTTGTAGCTGGGAAATATTTGTTGGAAACATAAAGGCAACGAGGAGATGTATTAAGAATTTATCAAGAAACACCATCTCTGTGGTGTCTGTTCTTTTCTCCTTTAAATATTTATGTGCATAATTTAGAGGCTTTTAAGTTGTTTTGTAGGTGTGTAGAGAAACATTCCAGAGAATTAATGGAATCTCTTCTTGTCATTTCGGGGGCTTTCAGCTCTGGAACAACTACTTCCACCTGGCTGTTGCTTTTCTCACGCAAGAATCTTTACAACTGGAGAATTTTTCAAGTGCTAAAAGAGCAAAAATCCTTAACAAGTAAGTCCAGCTCGTCATCTCAATCATGGCCAAGAACTCGAGGTCTATTGCCATAATTTCAGTTTAATTTCTTAGCTAAATCTATTCAAATTGAGATGCAATCAGGAGCTAATGAAAGGTTGGGTTGGAAAACATGAATGAAGTGTTGCGTGTGTTTCTGCCCCGGCATGGAGCTCTGAATTTCACGATTCATTATTGATGGAGACAGTGTTTGCTCCTGCAGGATGTTCAGAGAGTCAAGGTTCTCGGAAGTGTGAACGTGTTATAAAACTGCATTTTGAAATCACTTGAGCTTTGTGCTTCTTCTCATCTCATTTTATGTCTGCTCTTTCTTGCTTAATCCTGGACGGCCTTTTAGAGGGAATTTTGGGAGCTCCAGCCACTTCCGCTGTGCTGTCCCTGAAGGATGGCTTGGGATAAGTGCAGCATTCCCGGTTCTAAGGGATTACATTCCCTGCCTCCAATCACCCTGCTGCTGGTCAGAATCCCACAGCAAAGGAAAGCTGTCAAAAGGGGGAAAAAATCCTGGAAGTAAGAGTGGAACATGAAGATTTTGTTTAACTAGGGTGATTAAGGGTGGAAAAGACCTCTAAGATCATGGAGTCTGAGCATTAACCAAGGCCACCACTGCCCCATGTCCCCAAATGCCACATTCTTACAGCTTTTAAATCCCTCCAGGGATGGGAACTCCTCCTGAACAACCAATTCCAATGCCTGACCATCCTTTGAGTGAAGAAATTTTCCCTACTCTCCAATTTAACCTCCCCTGGCACAGCTTGAGTTTTCCCCTTGACCCATTGATACTTCTCCTGCTTTCTCTTGGTGTTCCACAGTAGTGACCTTATTATTACTTAACTAAACACCAAGCTCTGAAAAGAGCCAGTTTTGGGATTTCAGACAGAGTGTGTGGATTCTTCTTCTGTGGCATAATATTTGGGAAGAGCAGCTACAGAAGCAGGGTGCTCCCATAGGCAGTGAGGTCACAAAAATGGGGAATTTCCAAGCTGTGATTCCCTGAACAAGCACATCTCAGGCTCCTGGTGTGTACAATAAATAAAATATGTCTACATAGAGAGAGAAAATGCATTTTGTGTCCCTTCACCTTCCCAATTCAGGCCTTTCTGTCTATTATTATGAGGAGAGAAATCCCAGGGAGAATGGGGACAGTTCATCACTGCTGCTCTGACTTGATTTTAAAGGCTTTTTGCTTGTGTGGCTTTTAGGGTTTGACCAGAAAATTCAGGAAGGGCTCCACATCCCATCCCTTTTTTTAGGAGCCAAGTTTTGCCCTTCAAATTCAACTTCTCCCTCCTGAGTTTTGGGGTGTTTCCTATGGAAGCTGTGCTCTACCTGAGCCTTGAAAGAGAATTTGAAAGCAGTGTAGGATCTGCTCTACCTGTGACTCGTGGGGCTTCCTTGATGAAACAGGAATATTTACAATTTCAGTGGGAAAGTGGTGTCAAGCAGAGCTCAGGGTTTGGGGCCTGTGCTATAAATACCAGAAATAACATTACAGATAAAGGTTTTTTTAGGGAAATTGAGCTGGTAGTGCAGAGCCAGGTATATTTTTTTAAGGAAATCGAGCTGGTATTGTAAAGCCAGGTATATTTTATTTAAGGAAATTGAGATGGTGTTGCAGGTAAATTTTATTGAATTAAATTTAGAATCCCTTTGCTCTCTGTGCCCAGTGTTAGTGAGCACCTTTGTGAGCATTTTAGTTGGGATCAGGCTTCTGACCTGAACAAAGAGCCAACAGCCAAGCTGTAATTGGGCTGGAAATTGCTGTCAAATACATTTGTGGACTGATAATTCCTCTTTGTCAGGATGGGAACCACGGGCACAAATTTTCTTGCAGTGATTTTTATATTAAACAGCGCAGTTTATCTCGCTGAAGGAATTCAAGGAATCAACAGGCATTTCGCACTGCTAATAGAAGTAAATAGATTAAGTCACTTGAAGTGGTTGCTTAATAAAGTTTGCTAAATTGTAAATCTTTGTTTATAATGAATTTGCAAATTGTTATTTTCAGTTTAATCATGTTTTGGAGACAGGAATCAAGACAATAAATTCTTCAAGATGCAATAAGTGCATGGTCTGGAGGCACTTTCATTGCTGTGTGAAGGCACTTCTGTGTCAAAAGGGATATAATTAATCAGTTAATTCAATATCACACTCACCCATCTTTTTAAGTGTATATTTCAATTAAAACGGCAAATATTTAATAATTAAAATTTAATTATTGTAATTTGTAGGTTTTGCTAAACATTGCATTTAAGCATTAGATAATAACAGATTCTTAATGATGCAGAAGATTCTCTTTAATCCATATTAATGACAGGGTGTCTCACTATTATCCCTCAGAAATCCCACAAGTTGCCAGATATTGCAGTTTTGCTCATCTTGTTATTTAAGTAATGATCTTTAACTTGCAAATATTCCATGTAGCAAATGCATCCTTGGAGCTCATTACGGTTCTGATCCCATTGTTAATGAAGGCATTGGGATGATTTCCACTCATTAAAGCTTTCCTGGTGTTCATGTGGAGAGGGAGGGGAATGGAAGACTGACCCTGATGGGAGATGGGAGGTGTTGGTGCCACCAGCTTTGGGGCAGGGCTGGTGGTGGATGGGCTCCCAGGCCTGCCTGGGACCATAGAATGTTGGAATTGTTGAGGCTGGAAACCCCTTTTCTCCAAATTTTGATGTTTACAGATGCACTGCTGAGCTGGTGAGGGTGAGCCAGGTAATCTTAGTAGGGTGGGTCTGATTTGAGAACCTGTTCTGGACTTTCTTCTCTTTTTGAATGCCGTGAATCTGATTTTGAAATGAGATTTGTCTGCTTGTAGGTCTTAGATTTATTTGGTTTTAATGCTGGTTTTGTTTTTCTTTTTAAGATACGGAGACATGAGAAGACAGATTGGGTTTGAGATCAGGGACATGTGGTACAACCTGGGTAAGTATCCTAAGCATGTGTTGCCTTCAGTGTTGCCATAAAACGATTTAGAGGGGTATTCTTGGAAAAATTCAACGCCAGGTTGGATGGGACTTGGAGCAGCCTGGTCTGTGGAAGGTGTCCCTGCCCATGGAATGAGATGGTCTTTGATGTCCCTTCCAACCCAAACCAGCCCATGACTCTCTAAAACGAACTTGCTTTCTCTTGAAACAAAGGTAGGCCTGCAAAAAGCTTTTAAAAATCAGGTGATTTAAGAAATCAGGCCGCCTCTGCAAATTGAATTCACCATCTGGGAAGGCACATCACTCTTGTTAATATTTATGTGTCTTGTGGTTTCTGTGGGTTTCAGCCTCTTGCTAAACACAAAGCCGTTGTTACGGTGATACATCTTCAATGGAGGTTTTCTCCCCTTAAAAATATCTGTGTACATACATATTTATATTTACTCACTTGAGGATGCAGCACCTGGGTCTGTAGCAAAATGGACGTGTCCAAGGGTTCTCAGTACCTCAGCCTGGAAATTCTGCTTCAGCTCTGCTTTTCAGTCTTGCCTGGCTCCATCAGTGACTCAGTAAAGACAGGGAAGTTGGAGCTCCCTCGAGCTCGTAGGTGAATGAGGCATCTCTCCCAAATCTCCAGCCTGGGCTGCTCTCTGCGTATAATTGGGCTATACAGGGATTGAATTTCATGAGAAGCTGAGTATTTACTGTGACCTGAGTGTACTCGTCTGCCAGATTTCATTTTCCTGAGCTTAACAGCACAGACACTTCAGTTCTTCTGAGTTTTATCAAAACTTCCTTAAATGATCAGAAATAAATGCGTTTGCCACTTCACTTCTATCTCTGGCTGAGCTGTTGTTGCTGAGAGTTGAAGAAACCCCGGCATCTCTAAGAGAAGGGAGTGCCAAGGGTTCATAAGTATTTGATATCACAGAATTTGCATCCTATCTGCTGGAATGATGAGAAAAGGCTTCGGAGAGCAGCTGAGTTCACTTTTTATTAGAAGCATCTTTGGCGAATTAAGTGTCTGGAGAACAGATTAGAGCTTAGTGCACAACTGAGATGTGACTTGACAGGCAGGTAATAAAATCAGCATCGTGCCTGCTGCTGCATCGCCCAGCGTGGGATGCTGGCAGCCTCTGGGCGAGTAATTAGCCAAATCCTTCCCTCTTCCAGGCCCACAGTCACGGAGTCATGGAATTGTTAAGGCTGGAAAAGGTCAAGTCCGAGCCAGCACTGCCAAGGCCGCCACTGCCCCATGTCCCCAGGTGCCACATCCACAGGGCTTTAAAATCCCTCCAGGGATGGGGACTCCACCCCTGCCCTGGGCAGCCCCTTCCAGTGCTTGTAAATCCTTTTAGTGAAGAAATTTTCCCTGATGTCCAACCTGAGCCTCCCCTGGCCCAGCCTGAGGCCGTTCCCTCTCCTCCTGTCCCTGTTCCCTGCGAGCAGAGCCCGACCCCCCCGGCTGCCCCCTCCTGTCAGGGAGTTGTGCAGAGCCACAAGGGCCCCCCTGAGTCTCCTTTTCTCCAGGCTGAGCCCCTTTCCCAGCTCCCTCAGCCACCTTTTCTCCTCACTAATGTTTCTGGCCTCCTTGGATTCTTATGGATTCTTAAACTTTTCCCAGAATTTACTGGACTGAAAGTAGAAAGTTTGATGTAGACTTTTGCATCCAGCTGGTTTTTTTAACTGAGGTTGTTTTATCCAGGCTGGGCTTTGTGGAGTGCATTGTGCCTTTCACTTCTGCTGCTGTCACTGCCTGCTCTTTACAGGTTATTTAGTGTTTCCAGGGTTCAGTTTCTCACCATTAACAAGGATAATATTTTCCCCTGGAGTTTTGGGAATCGATTGGCACAAGGGGTAGTGTTTTCTTCAATATTTCTTTCTGTGCTGTCATGAAAGCCTTTTCTTTTTCATGGATTTTTTATAAATGGAGGTTATCCAGGTAGATACCTCTGTGACCTCCTCAAGCTCTGTCTGTGATTCTCTAAGATCCGTTAATGCGATCATTAATACCAAAATTTCCCATGTGGAGGGAGTCAGGAAATTGCTGCTCTTCCCAAGAAAAGATGGGAGAGAAAGGTAAAGGTGAGGCAGGACCCCAGTGCAAGGCAGCCTTTGTGCTTCTCCTGAGCAGCACCTTGCTTTTCCTCATCTTGTCACACAGAGAGTCCGTGTTTAACTCATGCATCATGTTCAACTCATGGATCGTGTAACACAACTTCTGGCTCTTCACCAATCTCATCCATGTCACAGCATCAGTTAAGAAGGAATTCCAGCTTCCCACTGCACAGTAATCGATTGGGGGCTGCCTGACACTTTTATCTTGGAAGTTGCACCGCACTGATCAAATTATTCTTGTGTATGTTCAGAAACCAAATCAGAAGTGAAAGGCTGGAATTCTGGAATGTGCTTGAGCACAGGATTTTTATGTCTGTGCCATTGTGTATGAGATGTGGTGGAACCAAACCACCCCGACTTTTGATTTATGGATTAGAGGGTACAGAAAAGCCTCAAAAATGAGTATCTTGTCTCATCAGGTTTTGTTTCTAAATACCGTGATTAACACACGGTGCCTGCTGAGTTAAAACTGCCCAGCTGGGAACAAGGCAGTCCTCCAGCTATAATGCACATTTAAAAGTATAATTTTTTTTCTGAAATTAAATAGTAAAATAAGAATTCTTAAAGTTTTTACTTGTCTGCCTGTTTCTGATGCAGGGGGGGCCTCAATAGTCACCTATTTTTATGAGTAGCAAAACCTTCCTATTTTTTATGAGTAGGAAAAAAACCTAAAAGAACATTTATAGTGCAGAACAGCACTTTATAGGCTTTTTTCCTTCCATACCACAACCTGAACTTTAAAATGTGTTATTTTGAGTCACTGTTTTGTTGAAACTGGGGCTTTTTAAACCTTGCTGAGACATTAAGCATCAAAAAAGCATAAAACAGGCCGTGGCCTCTCTGTGAAATGCAGGAACTCAAAAACCACGCGTTGTAAAGCGTTTTGTGATGCAGTTTAGCAAACAGAACCCAGGAGTCTGACGCGAGGTCGTGTGCACAGGGCTGCGGTGGTTAATGGCTCCCACAGTTCCGTGGTGGAGGAATTGCAGTGACATTTCAAATGACATCCTGGTGGGAAAGGTGGCCAGGGAAAGGCGGCTCGGAGAGCAGCGCCGTTACTGGTGACGTCTGAACCAGCCGGGGGGCAATGGAGAAGTTCCTCAAGGTGAGGGGGAATGGTTGCTGGTGTCCTCCAGCGAGCTGCCACCGTCCCTCCCAGGGCTTGACGTCACCAAAGGTGTCTTGACAGGGCTGCTGATGTCGTTGGAGGGAAGGCCAGGGTTAAAAATAGCCCTGAACTTTGGGCGTTACATAAATAGAAGTCATTACACATCACCCTCTCCGGATTAGTCAGGCGTGTTCCCAGCTGGCCCAGGGGACAGGGGAGGCTGCTGGCAAATTACTCAGGGGTTTCTGTGGCCCACATTGAAGTGGGAAGAGGCTGGGACATGAAAATCACATGTTCTCCAGCAAGGAGAGCACCTTGGCTTTGGTTTGTGATGAGGTCCCTTCCTGCTGTGCGAGCACATCCCATGGCCAGGCACAAGACACTGCAAGGGGAAGTTTTTGTATGTTCAAAGGTGGCTTTTTTTGCATGTGGTGGCTCTTAAAGCAGCTGCACAAGTTGGTTTGCAGAGGAGACTCCTCAATTTTCTTCCAGACTTGTCACATTTGGAAGTCTCTGCGTGGGAGTTCCCACACTCCCGCGGAGAGGAGAAAGGTGAATTCCTTGCTGAGTTGTTTATTAGACAGGGGGATGGATGCCCTGGGGAGCCAGGGTAGGATTGTTTCCCTTCCTGCTTTGCTCCCATGCTTGCTTTAGTGGCACAACATCTCCCAGGATCACGTTGTCACAGCAAACCCGTGCGTGCGCGCCGTCACCCTTAATGCGCGTGGGACGGACGTCACCCAGGGCTCCCACCTCATGGGCTTCCCCCAGAGAGCAGCAAGCAGATCATCATCAAATCAAAGATTCTAATCTTGTGAGGGTTTTTCATGCCTCAAGTTGAAAAGATGTTCCTCTTCTGAGGGAATTCCTGTGCTTGAGGCAATGGAAAAACCCACCGTGGCACAGGGAGAACTTGGGGCGTTCAATCAGCCCGTGACAACCAACTTTTGTCACCGTTATTTGTTTTCTGCAGTATTGACTCTGACACTCTTCAGGCGTAACACAAGAAATCTGTCACCTGGGAGGCCCAATGCAATAATCCTTGTAGGAGAGACTGAGGGAAGCTTTAGGCCTCTCACTTGATATTCCTGAGCAGCACCCAGCACTGCAGCAGCACCCAAAGTCACCGTTTTCGTTGAGTATTAATTTGCTCTGATCCGATTGCTAATGCTAATAGGATTCAGGAGTTTGCCAAATCAAGGAACTTAAATTATATCCGCTGAAAAAAGGAGCGTGTTTTGGTGGTAAAGGATTTTTCGTGATTACATTTGTTGAGATTTATGTTAGTTCTGGTCAAAAGTGAAACTAGCAATTAAAGACTTCACTGGTTACTGTCACAGTGGTGTAGTGCAGAGGAATAAAAATGAGTTGAAATCTGTTCCTGTCCTTTACTACTGGTAACTGCAGTGGGAAACAAGAGTTTGAGGACTGGAGGAAACTGAGGGCTCCCTAAATTAGCTGGACTCCAAAGAATCTGGTCTGAAGCACAATACTGGGTATAGAAAAAGTGTTTGAACCTGGTTGTAAACATCCCTAACAGGGCATTTGTGAGAAACATCTCCAGTTCTGTCCTGAGGTCCCGGTGGATCCCAGCCTGTTGCTGATGGAGAAATATATTTGTGTTTTCTAAACTTCTGCCTGGAGCTCTCAGGGCTGTGCTGCTCCAGCACCACTGTACAATGAGGTGATAAAACACCGGCACAGATTTCCCAGAGAAGCTGTGGCAGCCCCTGGATCCCTGGAAGTGCCCAAGGCCAGGCTGGATGGGGCTTGGAGCAGCCTGGGACAGTGGAAGGTGTCATGGCAGGGGGTGGGATGGGATGCTCCTAAAGTCCCTTTCATCCCAAAGCATCCTGATGATTTTTCCATGTACTTATTCACCAGATAATTTGCAGCACGTACACTCTGCATCCATTTAGCCAATAATATAAACAATAACCTGCTCTTTTTCCCTCGTCCAATATTTATGAGGTGCCACGCTCCTGCTAAGCTTTAATTTCCCTTCCCTGTGTGCAGCAGAGCAGGGAGGAGGGGAGGAGCAGCTTCCTCTTGGGAAGCTAAACTGAAATCAAGTTTTGCAGGCAGCTGAGCTCCGAGGAAAGGAGACATATTGTGGGCTGGCTGAGCTGTGCTTTCATGTCTCGAGGCTCTGTTAGGCTGCACTCGTGGTGACACTTTGATAGACTGACACCGAGAACATTTTGTTCACACAGGAGTCTAAATAAGTTAATACAAGTGATGTGCCTTTTAGCCTCCCTCTCTGCCAGCCGCACATTGTGTTTTAAAATAAAACCTGGAAATTGGAGTGTGAAAATTCGTAGTGGGAAATGCGGCGAGTCCCAGCTTGACGACTGATTCAACAGCTCCTCTTGGTCTGGGTTTATACACTACCTCCCCTCCTGTGGAATTAATAATAATTCTTATGATGATGATGGTCATCATCATCATCATTTAAATAAGAAAAATAAAGAAGTGTTTCAGTAGAGCCAGATATTAAAACACACTTTGTTATGCTCCACGAGGATTTATTGATACGATTTTATATCTTCTACCAAAGCCAGGGGCTGTTTGTTAACTCTTAAATGCACCTTTTCTCCTAAAGGTCAGCATAAAATCAAGTTCATCCCAGAAATGGTGGGGCCTATCCTGGAAATGACGCTGATCCCGGAGACGGAGCTGCGGAAAGCCACGATCCCAATCTTCTTCGATATGATGCAGTGTGAATTCCACTCCACCAGAAGCTTCCAGAGGGTAAGCAGAGAGCTGCAGACATTTAAAGTTTAAAGTGAGGAAGATTTAGCTGTTCTTCGACAAAACATAAGGAGTTTTGTTCTTTCTCATTTTTCTAAGGAATAATATAATTATGGATTTGCTTATTTCCTATAACTCCTGAGGGGCTGTGGAGTTTTCATCTGTTGGTTTGAAATGGTTATTGAAGGAGAAATTTGCATGTAGTAAATGAAACCTTTGGTTATGGCACAGGAGCAAAGACAGATGTCTTAAATTGTCACTGTGACTCACACAAGGAGCTTGCTCCTGAGATAAATTGGACATAAAGGAAGCCTGATAATGTGGCAAAAGTATAACCTGTAAGGATTTATCATCTCTACTGTCTTATAATTTTGATTTTCCCTACGATTTTATGGATTTTGAACGGCAAAAACCAATCCAGCACTGTCAGTGCTTCTTCTTGCTCTACAGGCAATGCAAAATCTCAAATAGTAATGGAGCATTTTTATTCTATTTTATTTTAATGTGCTGAGAGGAGCCCTTGAATACACACACGCCATCTTTTCCCGATAGCTTCAACTTTTGAAAGACAAGTGGAGTGAAAAAAAGTTTCCTGACATCATTGGTTTGACATTGCTTCCCTTGAAACTTTGCTCACGGATTGAGTTTAAGACTAGTTAGGCCAGGTAGGGTTTGGACTAAGCCAGTGGAGCTCCTTCCCACTGTGAAATTTCTGTCAGTTCAAGGTATGACCTTGTGAATTTTGCAATAAAGCTTGACATGTGTTGTTTGCTTTTTTCCCTTTATATTGGCAGGTTTCTTTCTTGGATGAAAAACCTTATCCTTTTCCATACTTTCCTTGTGAACTGCTATTGAGAACCAACTCTTAATAAATCTGTAGGCAGAGTAAATGAAAATCTGCGTGGGGAGACTTAAGCAAGGGAAATGGCATCAGCTTTATTGCTTTGATTTGTTTTGTGTGGAGAGGTTGTGAACTGTATTTTGGCTTCATCCAATTACTGCATAATCATTTGTTCTTATGTTTGACTCCAGTGCTACTGTAAAGATTGAAATGCTCACTGGGATGCCATTTAAACAGTTTCCTGTCAGATGCTCTCTTTTGTTGCTTGTCATTTTTTATTTGTACAATTATATAGATCATGAAAAATCCGAAGGTAACTTTATAGCTAAATTTATGGCCCTCAATTTTCCTGACAGAAGGAAACCAGCTTTGTGTGGAATAGTTGGGTGATTTTAATAAATGAATACCTTAAATATTTCAGTTAGGGTTTTTTTTTTTGCCGTTTGAGAAGAAAAATGCCTCATCCCCAAGTCAGAGATGTCTGAGGTTGTACTTGACATTGTATTTCCTGTGGCAGTGTAGTTTCTTTATGGATGTAGCATTGACAGGACGGGTGCAGAGGTAACAACCCTCTTTTCCATGGGTTCGGAGTGAACAGCCACGTGTGACAAGGAATAATCAAGCTGTCTGTTGATCGTGCAGTTCTGAGTTTGCTGAGTATCTCAGGTTGGCCTTTGGGGAATGAAGATCACAGGCTTGGGAAATGCAGAGGGTTGAAGGAAAGTCTAGATCTGGATGGGACCTCTGGAAGTAACCTGGGCTTTAGGTTGCATTATCTGGGACCATGTGAAGCTCAGTTTGGAATATCTCCAGGGAGGGTTGTTTGGGCACTTCTCTGGGTGAGCTATTCCAGTGTTTAATCCTGGCCTTTGGAAAATGTCCTTGCCTGTGGCAGGGGGTTTGGAATGATACAAGGTCCCTTCCAACCCCAGCCATTCCAGGATTGTATGATTAAAACTTTTTGATCTTTATATCCTGATGGTATTTCCTTGGATCAGCTTGTGCCTGTTTCTGCTTCCGTCTCCTCTCTGAGCACCTTTTAGGCGTTGGAATGTTTGAATTTGATTTTCTCTGGGCTGAACAAACCCAGTTCCTTCAACCGTTCCTGAGGCCAGGTTCTGCAGCACTCTGCCCATGTTGGGGGTCCTCCTTTAGACCATCCCCAGCTTGTCAGGGTCTCTCTAAGCCAGCGAATCAGAGCCAGACGCAGAATTCCAGCCGTGGTTCAACAAGTGCAGTAGTCCTGTTGCTCCTCTGGCTGTGCTCTTGCTGGTGCAATCCAGGACACATTTAGGCTCTGTTGAAAGGGGACACTTATTTTCATGTTCAGCTTAGTAAGTTGGCTTTTCCCAGTCACCTTCTTGCCTTTCATGTACCTGGAAAAAGCTTCCAAGAGATCCTGCTCCGTGGTTTCCTCAGGAACTGAAGTGGGGCTGCCCGGTCTGTGGATTCCTTGCTTATTTTTTTGTCTCTTTTGTGTTGAAGTGATAGAAATAGATATAATTTAGGGGGTTTTTTTAATATTACCAGTACCTAGGCAAGCTTTGATGCTTAATGGGTCGATGTAATGTGCTGCTTTATATCCTTTATATGCAAGTACCAATTATCCTTGTCCAGCACTGCTTCCAGAGAGAACTTCCAAATGGAATGGTTGGCTGCTGTTAAACTAATCTGCCAGAAATCCAATTATCTAACCTTATTAGTCACATCAACAAGGGTTTAGATTGGCTCCACTTCTCCAGCAGATGTATCAACCTCATGATTTGTGGGGGAGGAGCTGCAGTTTTTTGCAGGCCTCAGATGCTGTGATGGTTTGTGTGATAAACAGGCAGCTTTCCCTGTGGTGGTTTTCATTTCAGGAGGATTTGGGTTTGCCTGGTAAAACCAGGAACAGACAGAAGGGTTTTTTTTTTTCTTCTCCCAGTGTATTTAGAGACAAAACAAGATAAATTCCCCTTGTTTTTACAGAACTGTATTAAGGCGTAATGAATGAAAAGCTGGAGTTGCCCATTTTTGTCCTCTCCCTCTGAAGGTGCTTTGAAGCCTTTATAAGACTTCAAAGTAGCCTGTACCTCAAAGCAGGAATCCCATCCTTAAAAACAGTGTGGGACTGAAGCTTCCCTGTAGAAGGAAACGCCTCCTTCTCCACGCGGCTTCTCCCTTGGCCGGTTTCAGTAGCGGAGCCTCCGGATCAAAGGGAATTTGTCAGAGCCAGGGGCGCGATGAAAGAGAATTGGTTTGATTGTTGAGGGCCTGGTCAGGTGAGTGGGATGGATCCCGTGGTGACAGCAGGAGGGAAAGCTCAAGGTGAAACAGCCCTTCCCCTGGAATGTGGAATTTGGAGCATGGAAAGCTCCTGGTGCTGGTGCCTGTTCCTCCCAGCAGTGGCTCCATTCCTCATTTCCTACCAGCACTCCTCTTTCTTTGCATAAATTTTAGCTCACTTTCTCTGGGCCTGTGTCACTGCTGATACCACGTTCTGCTTGTTTGGAGTTGAACCCATTTCTAACATTTAACCATAAATCTCAGTACCACCAAGACAGTCACACCAGCATTTTGATTTTCACATGCTGGTTATTGGTGAATTTCAGATGGATTTAATTCCCCTTAGTGAGAAGTTTCCCCTAGTTTATCTGAATCTCTCTTGATTTTCAGAACCTGTAATTCTTTATTAAGTCTTTTTGCCACTTCTGAGCCCTGGGTTAAACTCCCTTTCCCTGTGCTGTGGATTTGCAGACAGGGCACAAGTAAATGACTCTCCCAGTTCCTGTGATCCCACTGAACATTCAAATTCAAATAACGAATCCCTCACAAAGGATTGGTTTCAGTAAGTAACATTTTTTAATTCCCTACAGTTGAAATGTAAATGTGTAAGTTTTTCTTGGTTTCCAAACCTTTTGGAGAATATCAATTTTCTTCCCTCATTCCATCTGGAGACCAAGGGAGAAAGGTAATGCAATGGCCTCCAAAATGATCCCATAATTTTAAATGGCTCGCAGATCTGTTTCCCAGCTGGAATGCTGTGGAAAAATAGGAAAGGGAATGGCTGAAAATGTTGGGAATAACCACCAACTTTCATAAAAACCTTTGAGCAAAGTTTTGCTGTACTTGTGTGCCATTTCTGCATTAGGACTAATTTCTGGTGATGTGATCTGTCACTTGAATTTTACATGGCAAATTATTATTAGCCCACCTCAAAATGAATTTGTAGAAGCTTGGAGGGCTGGAAGTCCTCTTCACCTACAGCAAGATGAACTTATCAGCCAGTGCTACAAATACAGCCTTCCTTGAGGTAAACCCAGGCCCAGAAGTGATTAGTTGAGTTGACATGAGACCGCTCACCCTGATTTATTTGCTCCGAGTGAGAGATTGTCACAGACAGAGGAAGCACTGGATGAGCTCTTTGCTCAAGTTCAAGCATCCTAAAGAGAAGCTGAGATCTTGATCAGCTGCGAGGAAGAGTGGATAATAACGTCCTGTAATCTTCTGGTATTGCCCCTCAAGCTTTCAGTGTCAAGAGGAGGATGTGAGTGTGGCTCATTGATGGTGCAGATATTCCCCCTCAGCCTCCAGAAAGAGCCTCAGCGAGTGGCACTGGCTCTAATGGAAACATTGGAAATTTGGCACTTCTTCATTTGAGACTAAATCCCATCACAGTAATTGCAGGCTTATTTATGCATTACATTAAATGTAATGCATTTAAAAAAAAAAGTTTAAAAAATGCATTAGGGAAAAAAGAAGAGGAAAAATCCAGTTTATCAACAGATGCCAGGTGCAGTGTCCTAAAGCCATTGGCTTGTGCAGCTCCAGGGTCACATTCCCACTCCCATCGTGGGAAGTGATAAACCTCCAAAGCTCCATAAACCTCAGCTGGTGTTGATAAAACCTTCCTCTGTGGAAGGAATTTTAACTGATGTTAAATAACATTTATTCATCTGGCTGCCATGATCTGCATCAGAGCGACTCCATGAGAAATATCAGGAATGACTGAAGAGCAAAGATATTGTTAATAATCCTTAAAACCCCCGAAATGCCACAAGTCTGGCTCTGTTCAGCCCAAGAGGCCATTAGGGAAATAGCCCAACAAAGCGTGGATTTACAGGGATTTAAGTAAAACTGATAGTGGGAAGATCCTTGAGATCCTGTATGACAAATCTAATTGCTCTTCTCTATCTGAGTAATCTCTTCCTAAAAAATACATCACCTAAAGGGCTGGGGCTGGCAGCAAGTGTCATTTCTCGCTTTGGGTTAGGAAGTCAGTTTCTTCCTGGGCTCATTAGGGAGCAGGGTTTTTGTGACTTCTCTGTTTCATCGTTGTGTTGTTTCAATGTTCTGCTCAACGCTCTCGTGCTGTGGGAGCATGTTTGCTTCTGGGAGGGGGTGGATTGCATTATCCTGCCTTTTCTCATTTTCTTGTCATTATTTTAATAATGGATTCATTGTGTTCACTGTGACAGGGACAGGACCCAGGGAATGGCTGGAGCTGTGTCAGGGAGGTTTAGGTTGGATATCAGGGAAAGGTTCTTCCCTCAGAGGGTGCTGGGTACTGCCCAGGCTCCCCAGGGAATGGGCACAGCCCCGAGGCTGCCAGAGCTCCAGGAGCGTTTGGGCACCGCTGCCAGGGATGCCCAGGGTGGGGTTGTTGGGGGTCTGTGCAGGGCCAGGAATTGATGATCCTGTGGGTCCCTTCCAACCCGGAATATTTTATGATCCAGACAATCCATTCTTTCTCCATGGGTATGTTACGTGTTGTTAATATCACCTGCAGATGCAAGGTACATCTCTTGACATTTACAAAATGTTGGTACTCTTTGTTCTTGTGCGTCCCTTTGCTTCTCCTCAGCGTCCTTGGGGGTGGCTTAAGCAGGTGACAGTGACAAAACCTGGTGGCAACAGCTCTGTCACCAAACTCCCACTCTGAGCACTGGGCTCCCATTCCCCTGCCACGGGCTCCCAGCTCGCCCAGCCTCCCCTGCTGAGATCTCTCTCTTTAATCCTGTGGATGTCTGTGCTTATTTAATGAAGAATTAGGAATTAGGTGACTTAATTGATTCATTACAGTGCAGCAGGCCTAGAGTGAGCCTTCCTCCACTAACAGTTCACATTCATTCCTAGCAACAACAGCTAAAACCCTCTGTAATCATTAAAAATCCAGGGAATTATCCAGTTTGCATTTTAAATTTATATTCTGATGGCCACTTAAGTTTGCATTATTTTATTATTGCCCAAATAAAATCATTCTGGAGTTGTTTGAAATAACTCCCTTCCCTTCTGCAGGGTTTCGTAACAGCTTTATCAGTCGTGTCCCACTGGGAGTCAGTGTCTGTGTGCTAAAAAGGGGTGTCAGGGATGCAGGGGGTTGTATCCAGCAGGGTTATCCAGCCTCAGGTGTTGCCTTTCCTCTCTCAGAGAGCTTCCAGCATTTTTGTGTTTAGTTCTGCTGCTGGGGACGTTCTGTGTCTCCTTTCTCCCTGCCCTCATTCCTGTCGTTAATCTCCTTCCTTAGTTTTCCATAATGCAAATATTTACACTTCATTTAACAGCACGACCAGTGATTCCTTTAACCAAAGAAGTCCTTGTAGGGCAGGAGATCATCGTGGAGAGTCTAAAACCAGAGACTGCAAACTCTAAAAGTCAATCAAGCTTTAAACCAGGGGCTAAACGTCTCACTGAGGTACCCAACCAATCTGTGAGGCACTGAGGCTACAGTAATAAAGTGAAATATTTGCCAGCTGATTATTTACGCTTGCTTTGTTTAATTACAGTTCGAAAACGAGATCATCACCAAACTGGATCACGAAGTGGAAGGAGGCCGTGGAGATGAGCAGTACAAAGTGTTATTTGACAAAATGTAAGTGTTGATCAGCAGCAAAATTTATGTCACAGGGAAGTCAGGAGAGAGAGCAATTAGACTACAATGAACTTTGTAGCCCAGAAATAATTAAAATCTGTTAACGATGCGCAATATTTAAAACTGCACCTGAGTCAAGGTTTTTCTCCGCTTGTGATTAACAAGGCGAACTTAATTGGTTTTTCAGTCTCTTGGAGCACTGCAGGAAGCACAAGTACCTGGCTAAGAGTGGGGAGACGTTCGTGAAGCTGGTGGTGCGTCTGATGGAGAGGCTGTTGGACTACAGGACCATCATGCACGACGAGAACAAGGAGAACCGCATGAGCTGCACCGTCAATGTGCTGGTGAGCAGGAAAATCACCAAAATCACCACAAAATCTCCACAAAATCACTGCAAAATCGCCACAGAATCACCACAAAACTGCCACAAAATTGCTACAAAATCACCACAAAACTGCCACAAGATCACCACAAAATCACCACAAAATCACCACAATATCACTACGATATCACCACAAAATCACCCAAAAAACCACCCCAAAATCACCCCAAAAATTGCTCAAAATCACCACAAAACCACCACAAAACCACAAAAAAATCATCCACAAAATCACCCAAAGCCCCACTGCTCTCTGAATCCTGTACCTTTAACAAAGGGCTTGTGTCAAGCAGCGTCTGTTGGCATTCTTGGGGAAATTTGGAATGCTTTAGGGTTTGTTCCCTACTTTTTTCCCTATTTTGGTGAAGGCGAATCTGTGAAAACATGGATTATCCCTCCTTTAATTGCTTCTACAGAAAGATTTAAGGAGAAATGTTACAGGACCTGTTCATTGACATTTACAGTTGATGTATAAACAACTCTGTGCTGAAAAACACTTGACATACAGAATGTTGGAGTTCTCTGCCATTTACTCCCAAAATTTCCATGGATTTGCAATCCCGTTGGTATTCTGCTCTCTGCTCAGCCCCCATATTCAAATTTTGTGAAGGAATTGAAGTTACTATTTCATTCACAGCAGGAAAAGCTTGGCTTGTTTTCCTCACTGATAGGAAATTTCCTTCTCTTAGATCCTGAAATTTTGGAGTGTCCACTCCATACACAAATCTTTGTCCATTTGGAGTTGGAAGCAATAATTTTCCTCATTGTACCCACATCGTATTATTTGGTGGAGATTTAGAGAATGAGATTTTACAAGCCTAAAATCAGCACACATGAAAAATAACTTTCAGAGACCCCCAAAATAGTGTGAACTAAATTTGTTTTTTCCATTAGCACTTTTTGCCACTGAGGATTCCAAGCTTTCCTCCCCAGATCCTCATCAAAGCTTTGATTTTGTTTAAATACATGGGGCACAGCCAGCCTTTATCATTTATGTGATCTGGCTGATGGATTTTGTTCAGGAAAGAGCTGAGTAAATAGTTTGCAGCTTTTTTTTTTTGGAGTATAATGTCGTTTGTGGCTTTTTTTTTTGCGTTAATGCAGTCCTGGGCTCGTGCAGTGCAGCCTTTACGCCGCCCCATCGCATCAGCCATGAGCAGAATGGTGCCCACTGGAGCAGGAGAGGAGGTGGAGGCATCCAATCCTAAATTGGGCATTTATTTTTAGTTTGTTTTTCCTCTCTGTGCACATCAGAAAGTATGAGAATGTTTGGTAAATGGGCAGAGAGGAGGGACTTGCAGAGTTGTCACCGGCTGGTGATGCAGCAAGTGCTGTTGGGTTGCCCGCAGAAAGGTCGCGGCGTCCTCCCGAGCAGAACCGTGGTGGGAAATCCTGCCAGTTCTCCAAGCAGGATGGGAAACAACAAATCACAGTCACCACACTCTCTGTGTCAGACTGGGAAAATTCCCGTAGGAAGGTGAAGTTGTTTCTCCTTCCCTTCATCAGGATACTTGGAGTCTCCTCCCAGGAATTCTCGCCATCCCCATGGGGGAGCCTTGGAACATTTTGGGGGTTGGGTTTGTTTTCTCCAAGTGTCTCCCAACAGCATCTCCTGATGCTGGTTTTTGGCAGCTGAGCTTGTCAGGCATTTGCAGATGATGAATTTTGCGGGTGATTTGCTGCTGTCGGGTTCAATCACCGTGAAACACCCAGCACAGGCCTGCCAGAGCCATGGGAGTCCCCGGGAAGCGGCGCAGGGCAGATTTTCTGTCGCTTTCAGGAGCCGTGATTTCAAACTCTAGCTTGATTTTACACTCCCATTTTCCCTCCAGGGCCCACTCAGCCTTTTCATCATTGTCCAGGTACCTGAAGTGAAGTTCGTGCCTTTGCAAAAATCCAACCCACGGCTGAAACTTGGCATAATTCCCATGTGGGCTCTCCAAGAGTTCCTAATTGGGACTTTAATGGTGGTGAGGCTTTCCTAGGATTAGGTTTGTCTGTACTGACAGCAGTTTAACTTGGAGGGTTTGATCTGCACTTAAGCCAGTGCTGATGGGGAAGGGGCTGGAGCCCCAGGAGCGGCTGAGGGAGCTGGGAAAGGGGCTCAGCCTGGAGAAAAGGAGGCTCAGGGGGGCCCTTGTGGCTCTGCACAACTCCCTGACAGGAGGGGGCAGCCGGGGGGGTCGGGCTCTGCTCGCAGGGAACAGGGACAGGAGGAGAGGGAACGGCCTCAGGCTGGGCTGGGGGTTGGATATTGGGAAAATTTTTTCATGGAAAGGGCTGCCCAGCCCTGGCACAGCTGCCCAGGGCAGGGGTGGAGTCCCCATCCCAGGGGGGATTTTAAAGCCCTGTGGATGTGGCACTTGGGGACATGGGGCAGTGGTGGCCTTGGCAGTTTGTTCTCTGAATTGAACCCAAAACCAGTGAGCAGTTATATCAACTTAAATATTCCTGGAATAGCCCATCATTCCTCTGTGAAATGTGGATCCTGTCTCGCATTCCAGTTCTCTTTGAAGGGATCACTTTCGTATTGGATTTATCCCTCTTTTAGTACTGGGTTTGTGCTCTTTTGGTGCCTCCTCAAACTGCTTTAATTTAGCATTGAAATATATTTAATTGAAATATATTTAATTCAGTGAAGAAGGACTTTCTTCGGGTTTTGTTTTCTTAGATATATTTTAAATTTTGGAGGCAAACTGGAAATTCGATTCAGCAATGCCTTGAATCTCTCACCCAGTTTATCATATTTTGCATTTACAATATTTGCACTGTTAACGAGTTTACCTCAAGGCTGGAGGCGCTCAGAGGAGAGCAGTGCTAATGTGTGACACATGAAACTAGATAAGTAACACTAATCTAACTTTTTATTTCCAAGGAAGCCGTTAGAATCCAACGGCAGATGATGTATTGCTCAGCTAAGGTTCAGAGTTTTCAATCCATAGAACACCTGTTGCTTAAAAATTACGGGGTTTTTGTATATTAGAAAATTTTCAGCTGAAAATGGTTAATGATTTGTGACTTGCGAATGCCAGCAGCAAATTTCTAGCAGTGCTATTCTTGCAAATTCTTAACCTTTGCAGTGAGACAGAAGCCCTAAAACACTGCGACAGGAAACATCCCAGCGTTCGCCTTTGTGAGTTAAATAACTCGCGTTCCATCACTGGAGGCAAATTTCATTTTGCAGTTCGGAGGCTGACGTTACGCAATTATGAATTTTTAATTTGGAGCCCGTTCTGTGTACATTCCAAAGTGCGAAATCAAAGACTTTGTAACCAAATTATGTTGTTTTTCAGAATTTCTACAAGGAGATCGAGAGGGAAGAGATGTACATAAGGTTTGTAAACATGACTGGTGACAAACTGCCTGACACAGGCGCTGTAATTGGGGAAATTAGGTTCGTATTAAGCAGTCACTTGGGGGCTGGAGGAGAAAAGTAGCGAAAAATCACACCTTGGCTGAACCTGAAGTAATTCAAAAGCTTGTCTGCACTGAGAACAGAGTGCTGGAAGTGAAAGTCAGGAGATGATCTCTGTCCCCTTTCTCCAAGTCCTTCAGTTCCCTTACAATGAACACGGAAATGCTCAGGAGCCAGAATTCTTCTGTTCGTGAAGAAAACAAAAGAGTCAAAAGCTGAGCAAAGAAATGATGCTGCCTCCTGGTGAGGTACAAAAATACGACTTGGAATAAAAACAACTATTAAATGATACCTGACTGATACTTATTTTAAACGTAAAGCTTTCAAAATCTCTTTTCAGACAAAGTAAACATGGAAATATGGTACTTCCTGTAAAAATGGGCTTCACAGCCCCCCATTTGTGCTTTGGCTGACTATTGCTTACACTCTTGTTCTAAAATGATGAAGTTTGTGTTTGTAATGCTATTTTAGGTATCTAAATGTTACTCATTAATTCATTCTCAGGTGCTTGTTATCTTTTTGGAAGAATTTTCACTTGTGAACCCTCTTGATGTTGTTTAAATGGTTTTAATTGGTCTTTTAGCAGTTTGCAAAAAGAGAAGGAAATCTCAGGATTGATGATTGTGGACAAACACATGAAGTTATTTATTTTATTTAGGTCTGCCCTGCTCAGCATCTCTGTAAAGACAGATGGTCTCTCACTGTCAAACCCCCATCCAAATTCTCTCCCAATTTCTGTCAACAAACGTATAATTAATATCAAACTTGGAAGTATTTTCACTGGCTTTTTCAAAATACAATTTTTAATAGTTTTGTGGGGATTTTTTTTAATTGCCAGTAAAAAATCATCAACCAAACAAAGAGAATCCCCTTCCAGAGGTGTGATGATATGGGAGTTAAAGAATGAAACTTATTTCTGTCCCCACAGCTGAACTGTAAGAGTGCTCTGTCTTGCACAAAGTCTGGATTGGATTTATTACTCATCACAAACCATCCATTTGTAGTTCAGTCAACGACTGGACTCAATGATCTTGGAGGTCCTTCCCAGCCTTAACAACCCCATGATTTTCTAAGTGTCCATGGAAAGCAACACAATGGAAATGCGAATGGCCCTAAAGGTTGTCTGCACACAGAAATGTGAGCTTTAACTAATCCCACAAATATTCACTTGTTTGGAGATAAACTTGGACCCTTGTCATCTTCAAAATTAATTACTGAGTAGCATCCCAACCCCACTCTTTTTAAGAGCCGCTGTTTCTGTTGCTGGCAGGTACCTGTACAAGCTGTGTGACCTGCACAAGGAGTGTGATAACTACACAGAGGCTGCCTACACCTTACTCCTGCACGCAAAGCTCCTCAAGGTAAACCCCGAAACACATCCTGAGCTGGGGAAATCCCAGCAGCAGCCCCCCAGGGTGGTGTTTGTCACTCAGAACAGCTGCACTTCAGGCCAGAGGACAGCTCTGTGCTGGGTTCTTTTTGCACAGGGCATTCATACACGAGGGAAAGCAACACTTCAGTGGGTGGCAGAGGTGGATCTTGACCTGAAATGAAGGGAATGTGGTCAAGTTAGCACCACAAAATGGAAACTGCAAATATCCAGATTGCACAATATGTGAAAGCCTCTAAGCAGATATTTTAGTAAATGAGCTCTCCACAGATCTTTTGTGCCAGGGAGTGCTGGAGCCCGTTCTCGAGTGCTCTTGGGTGTCTGGAATAGATTCAGTTTGGATTTCAGAAAATAGTGGAGAGATTCAGATGGCCTTCTCTCCAAGTTCATGCCTTTAAAAGGTGGATATCATTTTAATGCAGTGTTACCCAGTTTAGAGCACATTTAAAGAGGCACAACAATATTGCTGCTCTTCAAGGAATGTTTGGTGTAGCCTGCAATATGCACAAATAACATGTTAGCTGCAGAAAGTGCCTGAAATAAAGCATTTGAGTGTTTAACACTATCCCCTGCCAGCCAGAAATGGAGTGAAGCTGTATTTCAGGAGCATTAATCTCCCTGAAAACATTCAGGGAAGATGTTGTCTCTGACATGCAGCTTTTTTACCTGCTTGTGTCAAAGTGTGGGAGCAGGTACCCGCTGTGGTCTCCTGGTCATCATTTAGGAAGATGCTGCTCTTGCCAGCAGACACTTGTGTCGTGGAATCACATTTAATACACCTGAATCGTCACTGAATTCCTAGTTTTATGTTTTACATTTAAAAAGCAGTTAATGGGAAAAGTAAAAATCTCAGTGTGATAAGAATTAGTGATTTTTGGAAGCATTTGCTTTAGTCCTGTTTGTCTTCCTCACATTTCACGACCTGCAGTGAAATCTTTCTCCCTCGGACTGCTGGATCTCTTTCCACACCCCTCAAGGACAGGATCCCCCAGGGGCAGAGAGTCAGGGACAGAATCATTGAGAATTTCATTTTCCCCTTGATCTCCTGCTCGTGCCAAGGGTGTTGCAGCCTCGCGATCCAGGGAAAGTTTCCCTTCCCATGGCAAGGGATGGAACGAGATGGGTTTTAAGGTCCCTTCCCACCCAAACCAGCCTGGGGTTCTGTTACTACAACCTGCTGTGCTCATGGTGCCCCTCTTCATCAAGGAAACGGATCTCATCCTGAGCAGCCAACTGTTCTTAGCAATTCTGGCTTTAATTTCAGCAATCCCCAGCAAAGTGCAAGTGTAAAATATCTATTTTGAAAAGTTGAAAAGAGGAAGGTGTTAAATGAGATCTTCTGCTGGATGCACTGAGAATTATTCGTACCTCAGAGCTGAGGAAACGGCATCCAAGCCATAATGAGACTAAATCTGATGCAGAGTGTACATGTGCAATTTAAATTAAGACACTCTGAAATGTATTTACTGTATTTTAAAATAATTAGAGGGCTATTACACAAGGAAACATCTCTAAGATTCATCTGCAGTGCAAAAGCAAACTGTGACTTGTGCCCACTTCACATGGATGAACCTTTAGACAGGATGAAGGATTCATTCCCTTCCACAGGGGCTGTGTTTTCTGAATAAATGATGGAATAAACCAGGCCGTAAAACGTCACTCAGACTTTCACCTGGCATGGCTTGGGCTTGTTAGACAATTTACTTTCTGTAACCTCAAATTAGAGTTTAGCCAGTTGTGGCTTTTCTTAGAGAATGTGTTCAGAGAGCAGATGAGAGTCTCACTTAATGTACTCCTTTGAATTCCCTGGAAGAACTTCATGTGAAGAAATATCCATTTCTCTTTCCTCCTAATGCAAATCGATAGAAGACAGCAAATGCCAGGGTAGGGCTTGTCACAGGTTTTCATCCCTCAGTGGATGTTTGTTTATAATTTCATTATAGGCTGGAATTACTTTATTATAAAAGTGTATCAGTCTCTACCTCAATCCCTGTTCCTTAGTGGAGGAGGAGTTCGGTGTTGCCTGAGGAGCAGCAATATTGGGGGTGTGTAACTGAGCAATTGAGTTTTTCTGTCAAGCCTCGGGACGGGATTTTCAATGACACTCCTCGCTGGCAGATATTTCATCCGCCTGATTTTAATGGGATCACACTGAGGGCAAGACTGAGAGCGCATGAGAATTTCACCTTTAAATCTGCAAGAAGGCTCTGTCTGTGGAGAGAGAGAGGCCAAATTACTGCAAGCTGATGAAGCACACTCAAGAAAGGAGACTTTTGTTGTGTTTTCAAGCTTTTCTGTCAAAATTGAGGTGTTCAAAACTAACAGAAGATAGTGGCTCTTAGCATGCTGAAAAAAATGGCATCACACTGCAGGCTCCAGCAGGTTTGTGTTGCTCAGAAACAGAGTTTAGGACAGAGCTGTCAGAGGTGTCTGCATGACCCCAACACAAACATTCTGGCCAAATGAAGAACTGATTGTGTGAAATTTAATAATATGTAGGAGGTAAAGTAACAGTAATTTTGGAAATGAATCTGGGAGTTGCTCAGAGAAGCTGTGGCTGCTCCACCTCTGGAAGTGTCCAAGGCCAGGATGGATGGGGCTTGGAGCAGCCTGGGCTAGTGGAAAGTGTCTCTGCCCATGGCAGGAGGTGGAATGGGATGGGATGGGATGAGCTTTAAGCTCCTTTCCAACCCAAACCATTCCATGATCCTGTGATTGACAGCTTTCCCTTGATCCATCAGTCGTGTGCTGGAAGAGCCAGAGTTGCTAATTGCAGAGAGGCTGGATAAAGTTAATTGTGCTTTCCCTGCCTCCAAAGATTCTCAGTGAGTTGGAGCCATCTCATTTCCCTGCCCGCAGCCCTTGCCTTTGTGTATCTGGGCTCCAAGGCTTCTCTCACATAAAGCGAAGTGTTCATTGTGTCCCCAGCGGGTTGTACCCATCAGCAGGCCAAGGTCACTCTCATCAAACTCACTGAGGAGGGGAAGCCACCTCCAGAAGCTCCCTTCCAGCTGATAGATGTAATTAGCCTCCAATTACAGCATCCAAATAAATGGTCCTTGTGCCCAAGGAGGCAAAGGGCACAACTGTGAGAAAACCCTTTGTTGGTGCATTAACTGCAGTACAGCTTCTTTAAATAAAACCCCTCTCTTTTGTTTAGCCTCAGAACTCATAACTTTGGATTTGCTTTCACTTTTCCCCTTTTTTTGTGTGATTTAGTGGTCAGAAGAAGCATGTGCAGCACATCTTACCCAGCGGGATGGATACCAAGCTGCTACTCAAGGACAGCTGAAAGATCAGCTCTATCAAGAAATTATTCATTACTTTGACAAGGGCAAGGTAAAAAGGGAAGGAAAAAAAGTGCAAATGTATTTCATTGCTTTTCTCTCGAACTTATAAATTTAATAGTAAACATAGTTTGCATCCAGTGACCTTCAGGAAGCACTTACAGATAATGATACTACCAAAAAAAAAGTCAAAAGAAATCACTGGTACATTTATAACTGCTGTGTTAAGGGTAAATATACGGGCATGTGGTGCCATGGAGTAAATAAAAAAGTGATGCATGTAATTTGGAGGACTTTTTCTGGCAGTTACAAGAGCTAATGGAATCCTTCAGGTCCCCTTGTTTTCCCTTGTGTACACAAAAATAATTCCCTCAGGGCCTGGATGTCTGTGGTTCATACCATAAATATCCTGGGATGAGGATATTTCATTGCAATTGCGTCGTTTAATGCAGAAGGAATTTGCATTTGGCATTGCTTGGTGTTGGAGAGGAAGGGGGTTAACAGGGAGACAGGGATGGATCAGTATTTGGATATTCCACGCATGAAATATTCGAGTATAAAAGCAGGAATCTCTTTGTCAGAACATTTTAGAAAAGTAAACTTGGGGTTTAAAAGTAAACTCTGTAGGGTGAAGAGAAATGGTGTTTTCTGGTAGAATTAGAATATTATCCAGCCAGCCCATCCTTTCCAGGTGAGTTTTTAGCAGAATCAGATTAAAATCCTAGAACCATTTTGATAGGAACTATAATTTCTGTCATTTTGTTAAAACTTTGCCTGAAAAGTCAAACTTTATAACTTACCTTAATGCAATATTTAAAAGTTGTTAATGAGTGATGCTAGAAGTTGTAGTTCTGGACTGGGGTAAAAATTGTAATTCTGGACTGGGATAAAAGTTGTAAAAATATAATTCTGGAGTGCTGCACAAGTGGCCGTTTGGGGCTGGGGCTGCTGGAGGTGACCTGGGGACAGAACTGGTTCCTGCTGCCCAAAAAGCTTTTCCTGAGCGAATGAGGAGAATCTCATTTGAATGAAGATCACAGGTGATTTAAAAGCTTAATTTAGTCTTACATTCCTGTCTGGAAGGAAAACCAGAAGTTGCCTGGTTTTATTTTGTTGCTTTATGTCTTTCTGGCTTCCCGTTAGTCCTTTATGGTACCCAGGCACTGGGAATTGTTGTGCTGAGCACCAGTTCTCTGCAGAGCTCAAATCCCAGGGCTCCTGTGTGATGTTTGTGTGTGTGTGAGGAGATGATTCATTTCCAAAGTTCTCTTTCCTGCTTGCAGATATTCCTCCTCTCATTTTCTGGTCGCTCAATCTGGTGATAATTTTTCATATCACTCCATGGAAAGGGAAATTAAAAAATCAATATACACTGAGAATATTCATCTTAGGTGAATTTGCAAATGTCAGGAAGCTCCAAGTGGAGGTTTCCAGTATAGATTGAAGGTAATCCTCTCATTTGGGATGTTCTGACATTAAGTTAAATCAACTTCTTGCATTCCTTGTGCAGTTTGCAAATGTAGCCCAGCAGCTACTTTGACTCCAGGGTCAGTAACACACCTGAAACAGCCTTTGCTGTGCATTTTTGGGAGACTGAGCCCATGCACAAACCAATTCCTCTTTTTTTTTTGTGCCGTAATCACCCAGCTGGCTTCCTGCCTGGCAGTTCACTCCAGCTTGATCCCACTTGTTTGACTTCCCTTCCCGTAAAGTCAACAAGAGGTGTGAAAGAAGGTGCCCACCCCCTGGACAGCTGCAGAGCCAGTTCCAGGCTTTTACAGAAGCTGAGGAGTTTTGTTTTAAAGTTGTGAGCCTGTGCCTGTCCCACCCCAACCTGCCCGATGGGAAACTGTGCATTTGGGAGGGGAGGGAGATGTGGGGGTCAGAAACATTATGCAGAAGAAATGGAGAAGAGGGATTTCCTAAAATTGGGTTTAAAACGTTGGCTTTTTGTTTTTCAAAGGCTGGTGTAGTTCAGCCTCTGAAAAATCATGATCCCTTTCCCTTGGCAGAGTGATTTCCCGGGGGAAGGCACAGTGCACTTTATTGCAAACCAACCACGAGGCTTATCCCTTAAACACTGGCATTCATGGGGAGGTGAATTTAGATTTAATCCTCTGTACACAGGCTGGAATGGAGTGAACATCTCACTTCTGGCCCAGAAGTGCCTGAGAAATTCGGGAGTGAGTAAAAGGGAGCGTGGACTTGCCCTGCAGGCAGGAGTGTGGCACCTCATGTGGGCTGAGAACAAAATGCTGGCCCTCACCACGAGTATCCCTGGTACTTGTAGGTCAAGATCCATTTAAGATTCCTCATTTTGATTTCTATTTTTAATCCGTTATTCTTAGGAAGTTTGCTTTTTTACCTGCATTTGCCTCTTGGCCCTTAAACCAACCTTTTATGAAGCTGAAGTACAACTTTCACCTTCAGGGAAGGAGCATTTTTGAGAAACAGCTTTTGCATTTTGCAGTTGTTCTACTTTATGGATTTGATTCCTGGTTAGTAATGCTGTTCATTCCTGTTCTAAGCTCCTTCTTCCCAAAAGGAAAGTTGTTTCCCTGGTATGGGCGTCCTTTTCTCTCCTAGATTATTCTTCCTCACTGCATTGCACTTTCCAGTCTCCTCTCCATCTCTCTTGGCTTTTGCCCTTCAAATCCTTATCCTCAGGCTTATCCCAGCAGTCTGACCCATCCTTTGAACTGCTCTCAAGTGTTTGCTCTCTCCGTGTTTTCCTGAAGCTTTGTGATTTCCAGCAAAGCCCTTAATCCAGGGACTTCACTGGAAGTTGTTGGGTTGGAATATCCCAAGGCGAGAAGGGAAAATAGTGACGGGAGTGAAGGGATGAGGGAAGGAGTGACATTTTTCCTGTGGGAAGCAGTTGATGGAAATCAGTGCTAATGAACTCCTGAATCCAAGGAATGCTCCTTGGCAGAGATAAGGTGTTGTTTTAAACCGGGTTTGTGTGGCCTCTGGAGCCATGAGGGAAGCAGCAGCATTCCTATTCCTGGGGGAATGTGGGAACAGCAGTGGGCTCAGGTTTGCTGGTGATGCTGCTGCCCATAAATCAGGACAGTTTTCCCTCTGCTGCTCCATAAACTGGAAGTGTTGGTCACGAGGAGAAAAAAGTAAATAAATGCACACTGCTCATTTATTTCTGCTCCTCCTTTCTCCCCTCCTCCTCCAAAAAAATCTTTTTGAGCTTTACAGCAGCCACAGAAGAGAAAATATCTGAAATTACACAGCAAATGCCATGCTTTGGCTTAAAAGGCCTTTTTTTCTGGCTCATGGGATGACATCAAATGGCTTTTTCTTCCATCTTAACAAGAGAGTGGCGAAATTCACCTGTCTGCCAAAAATCTGTGTGAGGCTCGTGGCCAGCTCAGCCCTGGAGTCTGTCCTGAGAGCTGGGAAGGACAGAGAGTCTTGGGAGGGGGAGGATACAGAGTCTGACCATGTTCCAAATGAATATATTTATTTGTTTAAAGGCTTTCCAACCTGGCTGTATCTTGAATGCAGGACTACCAATAGAGAAATGCTGAGTTTTAGCATTTTATTTCAACTACTAAGCCTTCATGTTGGTTAATTACCGCTACCTGAAATTTAACCAGCTTAGAAAGTCCCTCACACATCAGAATATGGCACCATAATAGTCTTATCCCAGACTATTTCACTGCTCCTGACCATTAACTCTGCAGGAGCTCAGAAATGCCCTGAGATCTTCCTTTGCTGCTATTAACCTCAAAAACCAAATTGGATGCTGTAGTTCTTCCTGGCCAACAAGCAATCCAGCCTGAAAAATAAATTAAATAGCTGGGTTTTCCCTAAAAAAGATCTCCTGCATCTCCAACGTCTTGCCCGTAACAATTTGCAGCTCGTGTCTACACAACTAAATTTAGGCTCTGCACATTTTTCTTATGCCTTGAGTATAAAAGAAGCATTTTCCTTCCAGTATCAGCAGCCTCTCTCCCTGGTACCCTCTCCAGATAAATTGTTTCTCCCATTAATGAGTTGTACCTCGTACAAATCCTGTGTAGTAGCTCCCTGTACGATTCATTTCTCCAGAAGACTTGCCATGTCCTGGGCAAAGCTGGGAACGCTTCCAAGGCAGGAAATCTGCGAGGCAGCAGATTGGGAGTTATTGACCTTCAAGAATATAGATTTCATTTATCAGGATCCTGGGCCACAGCCCTGCTGTCCTCACCTGAATAAATTGGCTCTGGAGTAAACAGCTGAATTTTTCAGAGGGTTGTGCGGGGGATGTGAGACACACAGTCCCTGTTTCTCTGAGGATGGTGGAAAAATCTCCGGCTTTGGGTTGGTTTTCTGTGATGTTGGAGGTGTTGCGGTGCAGCTGCACAAGGGAAAAGCCAGGTTCAGGAAACAGCCTCAAGTTGCACCAGGGCAGGTTTAGATTGGATATTAGGATAAGTTTCCTCATGGAAAGGGTTTTCAGGCAGAGGAACAGGCTGCCCAGGGCAGTGGTGCAGTCTCCATCCCTGGAATTGTTCAAAAAACGTGTGGATGTGGCGCTGGAGGACAGGGTTTAGTGTTTAACAAGGTGATGGTTGATGATCTTAGAAGTGTTTTCCAACCTTAGTAATTCTCTGGACTCCTGGACCTCTGAAGTTCAGGGCACTCTCCACTGGAGAAATTGAGTTCCATAATCCAGCTTCTCACTGTTCCTCTGAAGGGCTGAACAGGACAGTTGGGATTTCCAAACAGAGATGTTGGAGCACAGTAAAGTTTTTAAGAGGCAGTAGATACAAAAAGTAGGTGCTTTTCTCTAAGACAGAGCTCTTGGCTGGAGAGGGACCAAGTTAGAGACTGGCAAAAATGGAGAGTCTTTCCCCCTTTATCCCTTTTATATCATGTATTTGCAGTACAGTAGAAAAAGTACCTGAAAGTGTTCCATTAAAAATAATGTGAAAAAATGTCAGCAGGATAACTTGTAAACTGACTTCTAAAGAAATTTTAAAGAAATTCCAGTAATTTAAGCCACAAACAAATGTTGTTCTTAATACATGAAGCTGTTCTGCTGAGAGTTTTGGGATTGTTCAGCCTGGAGAAGAGAAGGCTCCAGGGAGAACTTAGAGCCACTTCCAGGGCCTAAATGGGCTCCAGAAGAGCTGAAGAGGGACTGGGGACAAGGGATGGAGGGACAGGACACAGGGAATGGCTTTAAGCTGCAAGTGGAGAGATTTAGATGGGATATTGGGAAGGAATTGTTCCCTGTGAGGGTGGGGAGGCCCTGGCACAGGGTGCCCAGAGCAGCTGTGGCTGCCCCTGGATCCCTGGCAGTGTCCCAGGCTGGGGTGGGGCTTGGAGCAGCCTGGGACAGTGGGAGGTGTCCCTGCCCATGGCAGGGGTGGTACTGGATGGGCTTTAAGGTCCTTTCCAACCCAAACCATTCTGGGCATCTGTGATTCCGTGGTCTGGTTTTCTCCTGTTCGTCTCCACTTCCTTGCTAGGAAGAACGTAAGGATTATGTGATTACTGGGAGTGTGTTGTACATGAACTAAATCTGGATCACATTTAATTTGAGGATTTATTTTTCAGGCTCTGGAACATTTACAGAATCCATTATTAATATTAATATTCAGTAACATCTAAAGGCTTTGTTCAGGCTAGAGGAGGTGCAGTGGAAACTCTGCTCTGGTGTGTTTGTGGTGTCGACAGACAAGGTGGGAAGGTGAAAAAAAAAATCAAAGATTTAATTCTGCTAAAGTTGTTATTTAATCAGTGGCAGTGCTGTGCTACCTGTAGGCAGTGATGTGTAGGCAGAGTGTGTCTGCTTTCAGAATCACTGAATGGTTTGGCTTGGCAAGGACCTTTAAAGGTCACCTGGTCCCACCCCGTGTCACAAGCAAGGGCATCTGTCACAGACCAGGTTCCTCCAAGCCTGGCCTTGGGGATTTCCAGGGATGGGGCAGCCACAGCCTCTCTGGGCACCTGTGCCAGGGCCCCCCCACCCTCCCAGGGAACAATTCCTTCCCAATATCCCATCTACATCTACCCACCTTAAGCTGGTGCTTTGCATTCCCAGACGTGGTTTGGGAACACGTCTGCTTATCCAGGAGTCAGTGGGAAGAACCAAAGGAGTTTGTTTACAGTGTTGATGCAAATCAAAAATGATTTAGACTTCCATTTATTTCCAGTCTCATTTTGGAGAGGGACTGGTTAAATCTGGAACACACAAGCAGGGAACAGGACAATGATGGTCACACCATTGTCTTTGAAATGAAAATATGCAGAAGTTATGGATGACTGAAGTTCAGAAGAGAATGGCACTCAGAATGAGGGAAGGTTAAGTGATTTTGAAAGCTTTCACTTGCAGACTTAACAAACAACTGAATATTAGTTCAGTTCCTATAAATTGATGCTGTATTGCCCTTCTGAGTCAAAATTAACTCAGCTCGGTGTGTGAAAATGTCCTCCTTTTTCTACAACTGTGCCTTTACTCTTAAATTCATGTTAATTTTTGTTTAGGAATAAAAGCATACTCTGTATCATCATGCTAGATTAGATCCATAATATGGATAAAAACATTCAGATCCTTCCATTTGCAAAAATTGCGTGGCAGAGCGTTCAGGCTGCCTTGTAATTTCCTGCAGACGTGATCCCTCATTACCGTGATTATAATTAGTCCTTCTGATGCGTTTTTCACCTTCAAGGCACTTTACAAACATGAGGCAACTCGTGCTCATTCCAGTCCTCTTTCCTAGATAAATAACGTTCTGAACCTTGTTGGAGAAATAAGGAAAATCAAGAGGAGGGGTCGAACACCACGTGGAGCTGCAGGGAAAGGTTAATGAAGAGCCAGGTTCTGCTCCTTGTGAGCATTCATGGCTTTTTTATCTTACATTAGGTCACCACTTTGTCCAGACATCATCCCAGCTGTTTTTTGCAGGACTCAGAAGCTGCTTTCCCCTCTCTCAGCCCCACCAGTGCAGTTTTTAGCCCTTATTTTGTCTTCATTTCAAGGGCAGAAATCTCTCTCCTCTCTCCCTGCGATCTCCTGTAACTGTTTTTCCCTGTGCAGCTCTTCATCCCCTGCACCATCAGCAGCTCCCTGCCTCTCCAGGCTGCTCCTCTCCAGCCATTCCCGTTCAGTTTGCCAGGACAATCTTTCAGTCCATCCCTCCACTTGGAAATTGGCTCCTGGTTTCCAAAGAGGAGCAGGGATGAAAAGTGAACCAGTAGGACCCGTCTTGCTTTTGTGGCGTTGGCGTGTTCCACGTGAACACTTCCTGAGGATTCATCCTTAATGTTTTATTCTTACTTTTCAAATGAGCATCTAGAACCAGGAATTGTTCTAAAAGTCTTTTTTTTCCTCAGTTTTCCTGATACACTAGGAAATGCAATTTCAACCTGCAGATCAAAAGACAAACGGAATTCACCCGACACTGATTTTGGGGCTTTGAGTGGTGGGATTTCATTGGTGTGTTTTTGGGGAGCTTCTGGTTTTTGGGGTGTAAAATACCTCTTGTTTGCACAGTCCTTTAAAGCAGATGGGATTGGGGGATTTTTATGGGATGGACGCAGGGAACAGTTGTGTAGATTTCCCCAGGTCACCATTCCTCTTCTCTCCCCAGCGTCCACCTCCCACCATCTTTGGAAGTTGTGGTGCTTCATCCCAAACTCCCTGTTCCCAAAGGTGGATGTTTTTGGGGACAAATGGGGAATTGTGTGTTCAGCCTTTCCCCTCAGCCCTCCTTCACCCACCTGCTCTTGGCTGCTACATCCCCTCAGGATTCCACCAGGACAAGGAACGTGTGGCATGATGCTGAGAGGAGAATCAGGTGGTGTGGCCAGAGGATTTTAATTTAAGATGAAGGCTAATACAATCTGCATTTCTAACTCATTCTGAATCTCATTTTTTTAATAAAGTGAGGTCAGCAATGCCAACCAAATTTCAGCAGCAGAGGCGGATCATCAAGTTTGATCTTAGATAGCCTGGTGTGCTAATTTAAGCATATTTTTGTGTTTGAGTGGTTCTTTATCTTTGGAGTAGAGAAAACAAATGAAAAATGCACATTTAAAACCATTCTTGCTGCTCCTCATTAAGATTGTTGCCTTCTGAAGACCTGAAGGATATTGTTAAATTTCTTGGGGTCACTTGAGATGGCTGCTGAATTTCATGGTTGAGGTGCGAGAGGAAGAAGAACCAATGGAAATATAATGAGTATTTGTTCAAAGCAATATCTGCAAATTGCCTGTCCTGTCTAATATAGATTATAGATATTAGAGGGAGAGAGAGGTGATTATGAAATATAATCAATCACCAGCCTTGCTCCACAGCCTTAGGTCCTGGGTTTCTTTGTGGACAGGCTGTGTTTACACATTACTGGATGGGCTGGCAGGAATCATTTTACTTCTGAAGCTGTTTGATCATCTGGCTTGATTTGCATCCAGTAAATTTGCGTCCCGTGCCAGGGAAGGTCATGGAGCAGATCACCTTGAGTGCCATCAAGCCAAGAAGGCCAGGGGCACTTGGGTTCTGTTAAAAATGGTGTGGCAGCAGGACCAGGGCAGGGATTGTCCCTCTGTACTGGCACTGCTGAGGCACCTCCAATCCCATGTTTAGTTTTAGGCCCCTCAATGATAAAAATGTTACTGAGGGGCTGGAGCCCCAGGAGCGGCTGAGGGAGCTGGGAAAGGGGCTCAGCCTGGAGAAAAGGAGGCTCAGGGGGGCCCTTGTGGCTCTGCACAAGTCCCTGACAGGAGGGGGCAGCCGGGGGGGTCGGGCTCTGCTCGCAGGGAACAGGGACAGGAGGAGAGGGAACGGCCTCAGGCTGGGCCAGGGGAGGCTCAGGGTGGATACTGGGAAAATTCCTTTGTGGAAAGAGTTGTCCAGCCCCTTGGGCTGCCCAGGGCAGTGGTGGAGTTCCCATCCCTGGAAGTGCTCAATAAACGTGTGGATGTGGCACCTGGGAACATGATTTAGTGGTGGCCTTGGCAGTGCTGGGAATGGTTGAACTCGATGAACTTGGAGGGTTTTTCCAGCCTAAACAATTCCATGATTCCTTTAATAGAGACATTTGTAACCCCGGCACAGCTCTTTGGCACATCAGATGCTCAGTGTTTTCAGGCATGTGACACAATGCATTTGGCTGCTTTATTCAGAGTTATTTGATTCTAATGTTGATGTTTAACCAAGGTATCTAATTCAGCTTCTTTGCTGTTGTTGTTTTGTGATTTTTTTTTCCAACAGATGTGGGAAGAGGCCATTGCCTTGGGTAAAGAACTTGCAGAACAGTATGAAAATGAAATGTTTGATTATGAACAACTCAGTGAACTGCTGGTAGGTTTTTTTAATGACATGGACACTGCAATAATTTATTTCAGAGTTGAATTTCTAAGCTTTTAAAATTATATCAAAAATACTATAGCAATGACAGTAAAATGCAGAACCACATACCCATCTTGGCTCTGCTGGACCACTGTCAATTAACTGGCTACCACTGGAGCATCTGAAAAACACTGAATTTTTCTTTTTTGTAGCTGAAAGAAAAACATTTCAGTAACGTTAAGCTGATTTATTTGGGGTATAAAAGGAAATTTTGAATTTAAATATAAATGGAAACATGAAAAAAAAACCCCATTCTCTCTCAAGTGTCTTTCCATATTCACGTTTCTTTTTTTAGTTATGAATAATCCCCAAGCATTCATGTCTACAGTCAGTTATTTTTGCCCTGACGTTACCCATTCATTATTCCTGCACCATTTTTTTCCTCCTGTTCTCTTCCAAAGAGATAAATGGCAGCTGTCACTGTCCCTCCTCAGGTCCCAACCATTTCCACAGGAGCTGAGATGTGATTCCAGTTTGGTTCTGAAAATTCTCAACTTTCAGGTTTTTGCTGCATTTTACCTTTGCACTAAGAGTACATTTTACTGAATTTCTTTGAACTGTTTATCAGTTTTCTTTATCCCAGCCTGTCTGAACTGGGCATTCTCACAGTGTTGAACTCAGCTCCACACAGCCCCAGCTCACTCCTCCTGGTGGGGTGGGGACAGAATATTCTTCATTTCAGTGTAAAAGGAATTGGGTGGGATTGTTCCTCAGCTAGAAATGATCGTCATGTGTCGGATGTGATTATTCACCGGGGGGTGGCTGCTCTCTGAGTCCCTCAGTTTTAATTTTCCATCTCCTTTTTGCTTGCATGTAGGAACATGAACAGGTTTGTCACAGAGGCAGCCACTCTTTAATTATCCATTTTGGAGAAGAAGTTGGAATTTGCACTTTATTCATTGTAGCCAGTGATCACAGAGTGATTGAATGATTTGAGCTGAAAAGGACCTTAAAGCTCATTTGGTTGCACCCACTTTGCCATGGGCAGGGACACCTTCCACTATCCCAGGCTGCTCCAAGCCCCGTCCAGCCTGGCCTTGGGCACTTCCATGGAGTTCCTCCCTCTCCTAAGAAGGGAGACCCAGAACTTCCAATCCTCACATCAGACAGTTGAGTTTATCTGCTCTTTATTCATCAGCCAGGAGATGAGATGTCACAGAATTAGTCCTGGTGTGCATTTCCCTCACAAGGCAGAGATCAAAATTCCCGTTCCCGTATGAGTCAGATCTCACGTAACCCGTCGGCTTTTCTTATTGCTGCTGCTGAACAGCTCTTTTTTTTCTCCACAAAATAAAATTTACAAGTTTTTTGTTCTTTCCGTTCTCCCTCTTGTCTCTTTTCTTCAAGCAATTTTAAATATTAGCCTCTAAAACAATTCACAAATGACAAAATAGTTCTGCTCCAGACAAGCTGAGAAATATTCGGCAGATCTGGGTCTTTGTAGTCTTGGTGCCATTTACTGTTATCTGTCGTGTGGGAACAGCACTAAACTTCCCCCCAGATCAAAAGTCATTCTCTTTGCAGAAATAATAGACTAAAAATAAGTTAATGAACAGATCTTCTGAAGCTGCTCATTTGCTATTATTTCATCATTAGAGCTAAAGAAGAACTCGGCCTTGAAAGCAGATGGCGTCTGACATGCGTGTGTTTATTCCAAAATTTACATTTTCCTGCAATTCTCAACTGCCTGCTTTCCATATGCAAATTCGTGCTTGCAAATATGTAAGTGAAGTAGTAGAAAAATGTAATGAGATGTAACAGCCCAAAAGTGACAAGTCAGCACCATTGGGATGAGCTGTGTGCGGCTTCATCCTTCCGGTGTTTCGGCGTCGGAAGTGTCACAACTGGAATTTCAGATTGCCTTGCAAATTCCTGACCTTCATTGCAAGTGAAATATTGGATATGAAGCAGTGAGGTTCACCAAGATGAGGTTCATCAAAATTGAGATATTGGATATGGAACAGTGAGGTTCACCAGGATGAAGTCCATCAAAATTGAGATAATGGAAATGGAACAATAAGGTTCATGATTAAGTTCATAAAAATTGAGATATTGGATATGGAACAATGACATTCACCAACATGAGGTTCATCAAAATTGAGATATTGGATATGGAGCAGTGTGGTTCACCAAGATGAGGTCCATCAAAATTGAGATAGTCCTTAGGGAACAGTCAGATTCACCACGATGAGTAGAAAAATCATGGCTAGAGTCTGGTATTTCCAAATATTGCCATGAATCTGATAGAAAGATTAAGAAAAGGAGGGGAATGAAACATCTTTAAATTACAGCTGCACTTAGGACCTTAAGTAGAAGGAATCTCCTAAATGCTCAGGTCATTACAATCCCTCCTGTTTATTTTGCAGAGAAAACAGGCCCAGTTCTATGAAAACATTGTGAAAGTGATACGACCAAAGCCAGACTATTTTGCTGTTGGATACTATGGCCAGGGATTCCCAACATTCATAAGGGTAAGTGGCCACCTGTTTCCACAGAGGTTTCTTGCTCTGGAAATTTCCCTTGGCTTGGAGAAACCTGCCTGACACTGACAAGTGTTTTTTAGGTGTATAAAACAAACACTCATTTTTCCTTTCTGGTTTCTAAGATGGAATAGTTGAATTTTAGTAGAAAAACTTTCTCTTCAAACATATCCACAACTTTATATTTCTTCAGGGCATCACTAGAAATGAAGATAAATGACCCAATCCATCACTCAGGGTCATAACCATCTGAAATGGTGACATTTTTGCCTGGCAGGTTAATATATATTTATATATATAATATGTATATATGAGCGTGGTAGAGGAGCCTTTTGTATGTGTCCATGTTTTCAGGTGAGTCACTAAAATGAAGCTGACTATCAGAAGTGTGTGTGTCATCTTTTATCAATGATTTTTCTGTGTCATGTGCCAATTTAAGACGTGTCACTTGGTTGCTGCCAGTATTGTAGCTTTAGTGACATTTTAAGGTTTTTTTTCCACTAATATTAGGATTTTTACAGGTTGAATAGTGAGGCTATAACATGTCTGATTTGCATCTGTATTGTCTGGCACTTAGTTGGTGACACGGAATTATTATTATTTAGTTAACTTCCTTGGGCATCCTGTGCCAGGGCCTCACCACCCTCACAGAAATTAATTCCTTCCCAATATCCCATCTAACCCTGCCCTCTGAAAACCAGGCTGTTGAGTGCCCTGCTGATGGAGAAAATCCTCACTTTTCCTGCTATTCCAACATAACCTGAGAATTACAAGTGAATATACATAAATTACAGTTATACAGAGGCCTCTTACACATCTATTATTACCTTTTTTCTTCCCAAATAGAGAGTTTTCTTTCCCCTGCTGAGCATTTCAAAAGGCATCATTGCAGAATTAAACCCAACTGGGCAAATGTGAACTACTCCAGGTTCCTACCCCCAGTCAAAACACCCTTCTTTTAATAAGTGCTGTATAATTTTTTCGCCAAGTATTCATTTGGAGATGAGTAACGAGGTTAAGCATATTCAGATGCAAATTTTATCCAAACTTGCTTTAATATGTTTGATCAGTTAAAAATATGCAAGTTTTCTTCTACATTTTACTTTAGAATTTAATGAACTCAGCATATAAATGGACTGTATAAAATATATCTGTATTTTATTTATTGGCAGAGAAGAAACCAGTGCTTACAAATACAGTGTACTTAATTTTAAAGTTATAAAAAGTTTAAAGTTTATAATGGCAAAAATCTGATCCATTAATGTGAAGTCTTTTTATAAGAGTCAGTATTTTTGGCTATTCCTCCTCAAATCTGCATTGGTTTATGTTTCTGTTTTTCTCCGCTACTCTTGTTTGGTCACCTAAATTCCTTTTAATAAATGTTTATGTATAAAAAGCCTAATTCGGTTTATTTATTGACATCTGTTCCATCAATAGCTGTGGAAGAGGGAGAAGACATCTTGGATTTGGTAATAATTTCTCTTAATATATTTTCAATAGCCACCAAGGTTACAGATCCTTGAAATCACGTGTTGAGGTGATTTTAGTGTGGTTTATACAAATACCTAAAGGTAAACGTGGGCTTAATGATCCCAGCACTGAACTGGAGGTGAATTGGCATTAAATATTGATAAATTACCCATTAAACCGTAGTGTGAGGAATGTGAAGCTCCTCTCGTACCAGCGTTGGTGTCAGCGCTTCTGAGGCCCCAGTTCTGTACTGAGGGCACTGCTTTTAGCACTGGGGGTGCTGGTGCCAGCTGTGAGTGCCTCTGTTTGCAGAACAAGGTGTTCATTTACCGGGGCAAGGAGTACGAGCGCCGCGAGGACTTCGAGGCGCGGCTGCTGACGCAGTTCCCCAACGCCGAGAAGATGAAGACGACGTCACCCCCGGGCGACGACATCAAAACCTCCTCTGGCCAGTGTATCCTTGGGCTGTGCAGCCAGTACAACCAGTACAGCCAGTGCATCCAGCAGCTCAGGTCAAGGATTTATGGCCAGCGTGTTGCACTTGTGCCCCGACGGGCGTAACGCACCGATTTTGTCGTTTCGTCTTTTTTTTTGGTGTGTTCCTGTTGAGCTGTGTGCTCTGTGTGACTGAAATTCCCTTTTCACTTCTTAACCCCCGAAATTCAGATATTCAGTGCTTCACTGTAAAGCCCAAACTGGATTTACCCTCAAAATTTCACAGGCCGGTGTCAGAGCAAATCGTGAGGTGAGTTTGGGTTGGGTTTTGTCATTTTCTCAGTCCCTTTATCACACATTATTGTTGTATGAACAATCTGTGCACAGCCAAGGGGGTGGGCGTTGTGAGGGCATTTAATGGTGATTTTTAATATTGCCACAGATTCCATCCAACCCACTGGAAAACAGTGATCCCGTTATTTGTTCATAAACTTTCTCTAATATTAGAATTTAGCATCAATTCCTAAACAGACAGTGTTTGATTTTCACTGTGCTTTTGAGGCTTGGAAGTGCATGATCTTTGAGGTCACTTCCAACCGAATCCATTCTGTGATTCCATGATTCTTTTCCCTTTTTTCAGCTTCTACAGGGTGAATGAAGTCCAGCGCTTTGAGTATTCACGCCCTGTTCGAAAAGGAGAGAAAAACCCAGACAACGAATTTGCAGTAAGAAAGTATAAATAAAATAAACCACTTTGGGTTTGCTTGTTTATCCCCCTCTATTTTGAGAATCTGAGCCGTTCATCACCTTTTGCTTGCTGAGAAATAAATTCTAGGTTTAAAAGGATTATTTTTCATAGAAAGTTAATTAAGCCAATTTATCATGTTCTGGTTTATACCAATAGAAAAAAAAAATGGGCAAAGCTGTATTTATTTTGTAAAAACAGCTCTTCTGAGAAAGGATTTTAAATTGTTACACCTGAAACTTGTCTTGCCATGAAGATTCCAGTCAGGCATATGAAAATCTTTTGTCACTAATACCTTTGGCTTGTTTTTTTTTTTCTTTTTTACTAAACCGTTTGTTTCATCTAATGGTCAATAAAATTCCTTCCCTGGGAGGGTGGGGAGGCCCTGGCACAGGGTGCCCAGAGAAGCTGTGGCTGCCCCTGGATCCCTGGAAGTGTTCAAAGCCAGGCTGGACACTGGGGCTGGGAGCAGCCTGGGATAGGGGAAGGTGTCCCTGCCCATGGCAGGGGTGGCACTGGATGGGATTTAAGGTCCCTTCCAACCCAGCCATTCTGTGATTCTATGAACAACTGCATCCAGTAAAAGCAGTGGATCTTTCCGTGGCATTCTCCTTCAGAAAAGGAGCAGTTGTTCCATGCTAAGCCACATATCGGATTTAAATCAGTGCTGCTCCGTCTTCCATTTGGAATTCCCCCCTGGCTCTGGAACATCTGCCATACCTTGGTCCCTTGCCCTGGTGATGATGTTTTAGGGCTTTGCTCGGGATCAAAGCTGTCCCTCTGATAACGTGACACTCGTGTTCCCTTTGCAGAACATGTGGATTGAGAGAACCATCTACGTGACAGCCTATAAATTACCAGGGATCCTGAGGTGGTTTGAAGTCAAATCAGTTTTCATGGTAAGATCGGTTTGGCTTTATTGAGATTAAAGAATGGGCTTTTTATGCAGCTAGGGAGCATTTCTGTGTCTCAGTGACTGTGCTGAGGTCTGGGAACAAGGAATCCATGGGATTGTACCTGGCACATGCTGAGGGAGCTTGCAGAGGGTGCTGATTGTTGACAGAGGGTGACTCAGGCAATGCTTTTCCATTCCCGAGGGAAGGGAAGGCAGCCAGCCCTCCAAGGCCTTCAGCCCTTTGATAAAGTATTTGTGTCTCCCAGCAGGTGCCTAAAAGGAAGAGGGACCTGAGGTGGTGTAGGGGAACCCTGCTCCATCCCAGAGAATCTAGCCTGAATTTTATGAACGAGGATCTGGGTATTTTGATTGTCATTAATTCAAAATACAATCAAATGCATTGTATGTCTGCATTTCTTACCACTTGTGATTAAAGGTTGTTTTTGTTTCTTCTCCATATTTAGCTAAATATACCCTCAGCAACCTCACAGAGTAACTCCAAATTACTCATTTCTCTGTTCAACCATTTAGACTGTTTAGATAAGACATATCCATTAAATGCCTTTAAGATTAAATTATTCTTATGCAGCTGTAATTTTTAAGTAGCAATAAAAACATTGTTACTGCGTTTTTTAAATCTCTCTTGTGAGGCTTATTTTTAAAGGAAAAGAACAATTTGCATATGATTAATTAAAACCTTTTTCATTGCTCCATTGAGGTTATGTTGGACAGTTGTATTTGGATGAACAGAAGTAATGCAGAAAATTACTATGGTATCTATAGTAACAGAATATGAATGTGATGTGTGACAGTAATAGGCAGCTGAATAAAACACATTGAATTTTTAATGAATTCTGTAGTTTCAATATAATCCTGATGGAGAAGATTGTATTTATCTTCATGATGGCAAGAAGGGCTGTTTGTAAAGGCTGGCAGATCTGATGCCAGTCCTGATGAGCAGAAAGCAGAGCCTGACAGGCACTTTGTGTACACCCCTAGTGCTCTGCCTGGCATCAAAATGGGCATAAATCCTGGGAGAGTGCTTCCTGTCAGCCTTTTGGGAGCAAGGATTATACGAGTTGCATAGCTGAGAAATGATACCAGAATGGAACTTAATAACGTGTGGGAAGACTGCTACAGATAACTTCTGACCTCCTCTGGCACAGCTCCTACAAAATGGGTATTGACTTTCCTCAAGATCCCTGTCAGCTAAAACGCTGCAAGTAGGATCACAGGGTTTACATCCCTGTAATGCTAAATTGTGATTATGGATACAGATATTATTGATCCCTCACTGAGCACCAGGATACTCAAGCAGCTGTGCATGTTTCATATTTTATTGATGGAACTGGGATATTGTTAAAGAGAGAGGTGAGATCACATCGAATCAGTGCTGAGAGAGCTGAGTAATTTCATAAATGCAGTGTATTATGTTACATAACCCATAGCAACATGCAGAACTGCTTTAAGTCTATTGGCTTTTCAAATTCCTTCTCAGTACTTTTACCTAAACCTTTGCAATATCTTCGTTATCTGCAAGGAGTTTGGGGCCAGCATTCATTATTCTGTATCTGATTTGCTTCAGCTGGACACAAGTAGTTGTAGGGGAAAAATTTGCTTAGAGCATCCAGGGAATTGGAAACTGGATTTTGAATCACACTTGGGTTTAAAAAGCACAAATGCTAATCTGTATTTTGTTTTTATCTGGGAATTTTGTAGTGGTGCAAATGTATCAGGAGAACGTAATTCCTGTTTTCCCTGGACAGAGAATGAGGAGTGCCCAGAGCCAGGAAGGCGCTGGGAACAAGGCTCAGAATTTACACATGTCATAAACAGCTTTCACCGTGTTCCAAAGCCCAGTTTGTAGTAGCGAGATGGCAACTGCAATTCTCCATCTGCTTTTAAAAAAATTAGAGGGAGTGTTACAAGAGTAGTAAAAGAAAGGAGGATGAGAAAGAAAGCCATGATTGCTGCTACAGAAGAGTCAAAAAGCTGTCAGCTCAATGAGTGCTAATTTCTGTAGATGCTCAAGAGCTTTAAAAGCACTGGTTCATCAACACATTATTGCATAGTTATCAGGCCATTAATACAAATGACAGAATCCTAAATTTAGCCTGTGATGTTCCCAGCAGTTCTTGCCCAATCGGATGCTGAATGTGGCTTCACTCCCCGGTCCAAATTCCCCCCGTGGCACGCTGGGCTCTGTCCGAGCCTGGCCTGCTCCCTATTCCCAGCAGAAACACCAGGCTCCTTCCCTGCCTTCCAGAATAATTCAGCAGGCAGGCTGCTAAAAATGCTAATTAAAACATCCTTGATGTAATCAGCTGGCAGGTGTAAGAGTAACAACTAAAGAGATTTGATTAGAAGTGGTTCTCTGAAACAGGGTAAGCAACTGATAGCCAGGTAGAAGTGCTGCTTTGTTTATGTAGCATTTATGTAAATGAGGCTGTAATCAAATACACACTTGCATTTTCCTCACAGGCCTCAATTAACCTTCCTTTTCTCTCCCTACCACATCATTTTTTTCATACAAGCAGGCTGTGTCTTCCAGGGAGGACTCGCTACACTCTGGGTCACTGCAAGTTACTGATTTTTAGCCCATTCACTAATATTTAAAGTATTTTAATACTGGTTTTTCAACATGAACTTTTTGAAAGACACAGTAGCTGGGCATAAAAAGTAGCTGGAGGTCAGTCAGTTAAAATAAAGCGAGTTTTAGAGAGTAGAAGAGCTAATTCACCCCGTGAAGGCATCTGAGGACTCTCTTCATTGAAGTCCGGGCAGAAAGAAAAATTCTCCCTTCAGTTCTCGAAGAAAATGTGACCTCTTGGGAAAAAGCACAGCAGATAGTTTAGATGTCACCTCATCAACATATTAAACTCGATGTCCTTGGAAACACACCAGAATAATCACTGCGAAAATATCTTCTTGATTTTTCAGCGGCTTAGGATTACATTTTCCATCAGAAAATCCACGTTAAAGTTATCATTTCTTTCTTACTGCTGCGTTAAGCTGGATCTTCTTTGTGCTGCTCAAACTCACCGACCCTTAATCTCTGATGTTCTCTGTAATCCTCCAAAAACCTCACGTGATTCCTGCCAGAGCCTTTCTGGGTGTTGTGCTGGGATGTAATCCCTCCTGGAGCAGCAAAATGCAGTTAACTTCCTCCACCGATACCCATCACCATATCAGTTATTGCAGCGCAGAGATACCAAATACCTAAATGCCTGAAATCACCCTTTCTGGTAATTATTGGTCAAAAATCTCCCAATAACCTCGCTTCTGAAAGGCCTGAAATGTTTCTGCCCGTGAGGTTTTGCTGAGCAGGTTAAAAACTCTGCTCCTTGCTTGAAAGCTCCTTCTGTTTGGGTTTTAGGTGGAGATCAGCCCGCTGGAAAATGCCATCGAAACCATGCAGCTGACCAATGATAAGATCAATAATATGGTGCAGCAGCATCTCAGTGATCCCAACCTGCCCATCAACCCCCTGTCGATGCTGCTCAACGGCATCGTGGACCCCGCCGTCATGGGAGGCTTCGCCAACTACGAGAAGGTAAACGCCGGAATTCCATCAGGATTCCCTGTCCTACTGGGCCTCAGCTGATCCCAGCACAGGAAGGACATGGAGAGAGGCCAGAGGAGGGATGGAGCAGCTCTGCTGGGAGGAAAGGCTGGGAGAGTTGGGAATGTTCAGCCTGGAGAGGAGAAGCTCCGGGGTGACCTCAGTGTGGCCTGCCGGAGCCTGAAGGAGCTGCAGGAAACATGGAGAGAGACTGGGGACAAGGGACGGAGGGACAGGACAAGGAGAAATGGCTTCCCACTGCCAGAGGGCAGGGATGGATGGGATACTGGGAAGGAATTGTTCCCTGGGAGGGTGGGGAGGCCCTGGCACAGGGTGCCCAGAGCAGCTGTGGCTGCCCCTGGATCCCTGGCAGTGTCCAAGGCCAGGCTGGAAGGGGCTTGGAGCAGCCTGGGACAGTGGGAGGTGTCCCTGCCCATGGCAGGGGTGGCACTGGATGGGATTTAAGGTCCTTTCCAACCCAAATCACTGGGGTTCTGTGATTCCATAATTTTCACTTTGTACTTGTAGCTGTTCCTTCGCAGGATGTTTGAGTTCATCAATTTATCTTCATTGTAGCTCATTCTTCTGGTAGGAGATATTTCACTTTCTGAAATAATTGCTCATTTCTCTCTCTCTCAATTAGGCTTTTTTTACTGAAAAATACATACACGAGCATCCAGAGGATCATGACAAGATTGAAAAGCTGAAGGATCTGATTGCTTGGCAGGTAAAAAACTTGAAGTCAGGTTTGGCAGAGCCACCTGCTTTGGAAAGGCAGCTTGGTGTCACTTTGGAGAAAATTCAGACATTATCCTCACCTTGGATACATTTCTTTGCCATTTAAATCTGTCTTGGGGCTTGAGTTAAAGTTCATCTTTTCAAATCTGAAATAATTTCTCATTTTGATAAACTCGCAGAGAACAAATATGATCAAGACCTTTTATTTTTTCTTTCTTTTTTTTTTTTTTGCAAACATAGTAAGTGAAAGTCTCCCATCTGTATCAAATGAGAAAATATTTTTCAGGGCAAACAAGAGGCAATTCCAGTTTTGTTCCATAGTCACAGACTGGACATTTTCTTATGGTCTGAGGATAATTTTGTGATAACTAAAAAAAATACTAGTTTGATTGGAAATGGTTTTTTTTTCCCGCAGAAGAAGAAAGTGAATGATTGTCTTTTCATATTCAATTCTGTCTTTATAATAAAGAGAATAATTTACATTTCTGTAGATTTCAATCTTAGAGGTAGTAGAACCAAAGCTACAGAATTCAAAAATAAAATATCCTCTGAAGGCCATAAAACTATCAGTGAATAAAAATTCTTTTGGGCTAAAAAAAAACAAAAGGCCTTTATTTATTTATTTTCTTGTGAGCTTTTAGAGAAGATTAGATTTTATAAGCTTTAAGTTTTATAGAGGAAAATAATTTGGTCCCAGAAGACTGCCTTGGTGTCAGCTCTGTGTCTTTGCCTCTGAGAGTGATACTTCAAATGAATTCCAAACACACTTTCCCTCAGCAAAGTCTCACTTCGGTGACACTTGTGTATTAAAATAATATTACGATTTGAAAATAGGTATGGCAGCTGATCGCATTGTATTTTAATTATTCAGGGCTTTTAAACACGTGCTTTCCCATCAGTTTAGTAGCTCCAAAACAACAGGAACCAGAAAAGTAGAAAAAAAGGAATCAAGAATTATTTTTAAATTATTTAAATCTGAAAATTGTGGTCATTAAAAGCTGCTGCAGTGCTTTTAAATTACCTTGGATATTTCCTAAATTTGTTTAAAATTCCTCTCAAATGCTTTCCATTTCCAGCTGAGTGTGAATCAGCTCCCAAATATTGGGAGAGGGATGTGTATGGAAGCCTTGGAAGGGGCTGAATTCCTCCTGGGCTGGCAGTGATTGAAAGCAAAAAGGAGTTTTCATTTTTCAGTAAGGTGGGGCTTGGAGTTTTGTAATCACATGGAATTTTCTCCCTGCTGCATAAATCAATCTGGATATATGAAATAGGAGCCTGACAATCGTATTACCAGCTGACCAGTTAAATTTAATTTTTCTTCTCTCCCCTTACCTCTTTCTCCATTGTGCTGTGGAATTCAGGATATGATCCTTCTGTAATTCCTGTGGACTTTAAGTGTACGTTTTGTTTCTGTCTCTTATTAATTCAGACAAATTCCATTAGCAAAGCAATGTCCATTTTTGTCCTTCTTGGTGCTTTTCCAACTTCGGCAAAAAAACGTTCCCATGCAACTGCACCACTTCAAGCTGATCTTTCATTTGAACATGAAGATAATGAAATGATTGATTGAAATTAAGGCAGAGAAATGAATGATTGATGACATTAGTCGCTCTGCATTTAGCTAAAGTATTTACAGCACACCGAAACAGAAGAATACCACGGCAAATAAAAACCTTGTTCTCCTTCCACAGAGATGAAAGAACTGCTGCATTCCAAACTCAGGTTTTATGATCATATTTTATGATACCCTTGTTCTGAAGGATTGTTTTCAAAGATTAGTTTAATAATTCAAATCAATGTCGTTTTTTTCATTCTTTTCAGCTGAGCAGATCGAGATTTAGAACAGAAAAAAAAAAGGGAAAACAGATCGGGGAATAATTTGAAATTGCAGTAGAACTTTATAAAATTTTAAAATCAGCCAAGAGTAGAGTTATGAAATAAGAAAATGCCCTTTCTCCAAGGCCACATTAATTTGGAATATCCTGAATGTGGCAAAATTCTGCCTCTGACAACGATTCATGGAGATGTAAAATTCCATGTCACCCATCACCACATTTCCCTGTGTCTGGAAAGGAGACACAGGAGGAATTTGGAAGTTGGTTGAAGAAGGTGAAACAGAAATAGTAACACAGTTGGAAGGTTCTTCCTGCACTTGGTAAACGTTTAAGATTAAGTGGTCTTGGACAGAGAGGCCAAATATCCTGACTCAGCAGCCTCTCGTTGTTCTGTGGGATGTTTATTAATTTCAACTTCTGCAAAAGATTAACAAACCTGGCCTCCTTCTTCTTCTTCTCCTTCTCCTCCTTCTTCTTCTTCACCTCCTCCTTCATCTTCACTTCTCCCTTCTGCTTCTTCTGCTTTTGCTTTTGCTCTTTCTGCTTCTCCTTCTCGTCCTACTTCTTCTGCTTCTCCTCTTTCTCCTCCTCTTCCTCTTCTTCCTCTTCTTCCTCTTCTTCCTCTTCTTCCTCTTCTTCCTCCTCTTCCTCCTCTTCCTCCTCTTCCTTCTCCTTCTCCTTCTCCTTCTCCTTCTCCTTCTCCTTCTCCTTCTCCTTCTCCTTCTCCTTCTCCTTCTCCCCACAATTTTGTTCCTACAAATAATGTCATTTACTTCCTGTTGCTTGATTTTCCAACCTGGAGGTGGCTGATCCCTAGGACAGGCTCCTCAGTGCATTTTCTGGCCGTAAAATGGTCTGAAAGCTGAAGCTTCAGACTCCTCATGTGCTTCACCTTGATAATTCCAATTTTTTAAAAAAGAATCCATTTCAAATGTCAACAGTTCTTTGAAATAAATGAGCCAAGTGACCACTTATCCCTCCAAAACAGAGGGGTCACAGTGCGCCCTAATAATTATGAAAATTTAGAAATTCATTTATTTACTCAGAGCAGGGAAACTTCCTGGTTCCATGTTTAGTTTTTGTCAAGTGCAAATCCGTGTGGTTATAAACAGAAGCCATTACATTAAAAAAAAAGTCATTATTCTTCTCTTTGTAGTCTTTTAGGAGAAGCAGCTCTGTCCATTTAAATAGTGCCAAATCACAGGGAATCATCTTGATAAGATTTCTTGAGTTTGTTCATCTGTAATTCATCTGTGTATTTATTATTCTTCTTACTAATAAAGCTGCTCCTTCTGATTGCTGCTCAGTCTTATTAGAAAAATCTGTTTTTAATCAGTATTATGATTTAATTATGAATTATTAAGAAGAAGCCTCTTAGCTTGATTGCTGCAGAGAATATCTGAGTTCGAATCAGAGCACTGTGTGGGCTGAAACGGACCTGGAAGAGGAAATATTTTTCCTGAGCTGGAGGTAGAAAACTCTAATGGTATGTCTGGGTAGCTGTGGGAATGAAAATGTCTCTCTTAAAACATTTCCAAAGGTCAGCTACACCTCCACACTAGGAACTAATTATATAATCCTGTGCTGGCATGGATATTTGGTGACAGAAGCCTTGAAGATAAATGATTATTTTCAGTTACAAAAGAGAATTAATTTAATTTTTTTCCTCTTCTGTTTTCTTCCCAGAGAAAATAAAATAATTTTTCTAAGGAGAACTATATAGCTTATAAAACTGTATGTTTTATTAATAAATATTGCTCTGCAGTATATATCTGTCCAAGGATGTAGCTCATTTGCAGCTTTAGAAATAGCATTTATTAAAGAAAACATAAAGTATTTTTTTCTTCAGGGTTTTATTCTCATGGAACTGGGGAAGGATTTGATATTAATAACCTGGTGTGAGACTCAGCATTCATCAGTTTGCTGTTTTAAAGTACAGAATCTGTGGGGGCTTGAGAATGGAATATCACAGGAGGGTTTGTGCTGTGGGATAAATCCAGTGTGGGATTTCTGAGCAGAATTCGGGCTATATTAAATTTAAAGGACTTTGCTTAACAGAAAAATAGGGAAATCGTGGAGAACTGGTTTTTAGATCCTGTTGTGCCTCATATGCAATGAGTGATGATGGTCACGGTGATCGTCATCATTCTCGTTGTCATTTTGAATCCTTTTATTATTGTTGCTATTTATTATTATGATTAGTGTTATAATTGCTATTACTGTTGCTCTTATTGCCAATATTATTATTACTGCATGAGCTCTTGCACTGCTGTGGGAGCGTTGCCGTGTCCCTTCGCTCAGGAAGGGCTGGGCAGGCTGGAGCAGCCAAACTCTGCTTTCCAGATCCCATTCCTGGCCGAAGGTATCCGGATCCACGGGGAGAAGGTGACGGAGGCGCTGAGGCCATTCCATGAGAGGATGGAGGCGTGTTTCAGGCAGCTGAAGGACAAGGTGGAGAAGCAGTACGGAGTCCGCGCCATCGTAAGTTCCCTCCCGATTTCTCCTTTCCACAATATCTGGAATTTCCTTAAATTACAGCAGCTCTCTGTTCCTGTGCGATAATTCCACTGATTACAAAAAGCAGTGTAGATGCAGCATTCCTGGTTGTTCCCAGTGATCATCAAATTATGGAACAGTGAGCAGATGAGAGATGTTGAGGAAGCCTCGGTGCTTTCATTTCCGAGCATGGGAGCAATTTCTAAACTGCCTGAGTCTGTTCTCTGAAAGTCAAGATAATCCTTCCGTTCTGAAGAATTTGAGTTACAAAAATGAATTTAAAAATGGGCACTTAGCGGGATTCTTCCCGAGCTGAATGTCACCTTTCCCTAGGTGGAATTCCTTTAGGGAAGGGAGGGCTGGCTGCTCTCTGGCACTGTGTGGTTGTACCTACACTAAATGTAGGCAGGCAGGAAAACCACAGCTCCTACTCCATGAGTTTAGAAGGAATGAATTCATGCTTTTCTCATTCCAGCAACCTATTTGCAGTTGCTGCTTCATTCTTAAGGGAAAGCCAACAATTTCTGGTGTTTCAGTGGAGGTTTGTTCTGCTCTTGAGTGTTGAGTGTGGGAGAAGCCAGAACAAACAAAGCGAACAGCTTTGTAGTTCAGGATAGAATTGATAATTCAGTCAAAAATTGGATTGGATGCTGTTATGTGATCACTTCTGCCTGCAGAAAAGGAGGCTCAGGGGGGCCCTTGTGGCTCTGCACAACTCCCTGACAGGAGGGGGCAGCCGGGGGGGTCGGGCTCTGCTCGCAGGGAACAGGGACAGGAGGAGAGGGAACGGCCTCAGGCTGGGCCAGAGGAGGCTCAGGGTGGATATCAGGAAGAATTTCTCCGTGGAAAGGGTTGTCAAGGATTGGAAGGGGCTGCCCAGGGAGGTTTGGAGTCTCTTGGATGTGTCCAAGGAAGGCCCGGATGTGGCACTCAGTGCTCTGGGCTGGGGACAAGGTGGGGATTGGTTACAGGCTGGACTCAATCTCAGAAGATTTTTCCACCCTAAATCGTTCCGGGATTCTGTCTGTAGCAATGACTTTTTTTTTAATGAGGACACTGAGATCTTACAGGGAGCATGCCAGCCTTTACAGTATCCTTTAACTGAGGTTCTGTTTGTGGTCCTTCAAATCTCATCTTGCAAATTTATATATTCAGGAAAAAGTTCAAATGATAATTTATTCCAGGGAGAACAGGAGTAATTAACAGTAATGATTCCTGCATGTCAGTCACTTCAGTAATACCCATTTACATCATCAAGGAGATGACTGGAAAGTGGTGTTATCTCTCGAATTTCACTCTACCCACCAGCAAGAATGTTCAGGATTGATGGAGTTTTATCTCTTCTGTCTTCCTTGTACAAGGCCAATTTACCAGTAGTTGACAGGGTGGAAAATATACCTGTAATTAAACAGCATGAGATTCTTATTTGTTGACTGCAAGAGTTCAATTATTTTCTGCATATATCAGTTATTAATGACTAACAAAGCTTGGAGAAATATTCAGAACTCTGAAATTGTCTGAAACAAAACCAAAACTTTCATATATTTTCTTCTTAACCTGGCGTCACTCTGTAAATTGGCTCTCCTGATATTTTTGACATAAAGTTTCTCTTCGTGGGTTTTTACTTTGGGCCTTTGGGGTTTTTATCAAGTCCATTTCATTGAAATATATTGACAGGGCAGTCACAATGATGGCAGAGATGGATTAAAAAATTATATGTAAAAAGATTGGTTTTTAAAGGCAAGATGTAAAAAAACATGGAAATACCATTGGAACAAAGGAATTCTTGGAATATGTTTAAAATTACACATGGGCCTGTGAGGACCTAAATATTTCTTTCTAGTATATATGGATTTCCTTTAAACGCTGGGTTTTTGTGGTTAAACACGATGTATTAGCTGTGATTGATTAATTAAATAATACCAAACTCTACCTGGAAGAAAATCCATGGACCCTTTCCATGTTCCCTTTGGCACGTGGATAGCGGCTTTTTTGGGGTTTAAGCAGTAAGATCTGGCATTTCTTGGCTGCAGCTCTCCAGCCTGGATGACCGGCGGGGCAGCCGGCCCCGCTCCATGGTCAGGTCCTTCACGATGCCGTCGTCATCCCGGCCCCTGTCCGTGGCCTCCGTGTCCTCCCTCTCCTCGGACAGCACTCCCTCCCGGCCCGGCTCCGACGGGTGAGTGAGGAATCCTTAGCCGGGGATTGTCTCTAAACCATCCTGGGGCTTGAGGGTGGTCAGCATTCCCAGATCTCCAGCCTGGAGAAGAGAAGGCTCCAGGGAGAGCTCAGAGCCCCTTCCAGGGCCTAAAGGGGCTCCAGGGCTGGAGAGGGACTGGGGACAAGGGATGGAGGGACAGGAAAAGGGGGAATGGCTTTAAGCTGAAGGAGGGGAGATTTAGATGGGATATTGGGAAGGAATTGTTCCCTGTGAGGGAGGTGAGGCCCTGGCACAGGGTGCCCAGCAAGTGTCCAAGGCCAGGTTGGACAGGAGCAGCCTGGGATAGTGGAAGGTGTCCCTGCTCCTGGAACTGGATGAGTTTCAAGGTCCTTTCCATCCCAAACCCTTCCATGATTTTTTTAAGTGACAGCCTAATATTGGCTAAAAAACCCCAACCTACAGAGACATTTCTCTCAAGGTCTCCTCTTTTCTAACCTAGATAAATATAATGCTCTTTTTTGCCCTCTTTAACAAAGTTAAACAAAACCCTCTAAGCATTCAAACAACACCAAAAAAACCCCAAAGAGGAGTTAAATTCCCCCTTTTAGAGTTTCACAGGTGTGTCAGTGCAGGAGGGATCCTCTGCAGGCTACAGAGCCCTGTCCCAGGAGCCAGGTGGAGCTGGGCACAGGGCAGGATTAGCTGACTGCTCAGTCACTGCTGCTCACTTGGGCTGCCAGAGGAAAAGCTGCTTATGGCAAGATTGTACTTCAAGACTTATCAAGATATTTCACATGAGAACTGGGAATTCTGTTGATAAGCCCTGTCTCACAGTCACATCCCTCAAAGAACAAAATAATCTGTTTGCTGTCTGGGCTTGCCATGCAGCCTCAGAAGTCCCTTCTCCCTCTTCCTCCCCTCAGGCACCCCTGTAATCCACAAATGCAATATATGACCAAGGCAGCAGTTTTTTAAAGCCTTCTGAAGTGCTGCTGACTTACAGGGATGTGCTAGAAACTCCTCTGCACCTTCAGAGGAGGGTTATTACCTGCCTAGAGACTGAAGGCATCAAGTAAAATTAAATACAGCACCTGAGGACCAACAGGATGCTTCCTTGATTGCAAAGAGTTTATTTAGTCATTGGGAGGAGCTGCAAACAGCACAGCTCAGCTCTCATTCCATTGCCCTCTGGAATGTTTTCACACATTGGTGTCAGTGTGGGACAGCAGAGATGAGCCTGAGTTTTGACTAATTCACACAAAGTTGTCTTGCCGGAACTTGGGCAGAACAACCATCCCAGGTTAGTGGGCAGCTTTGTTTCATGTCAGAAGAAAAATACTGATTCTTTCCCTGCCTCTTTCTGGTTCTCCCTTCAAAATCTTTAAATTTATTTTACTTTCTCATTGGATATTATTTTCTTCAGTTTCACCTCTTAGCTTTGTTGTGGTAGGTGTCACTTAGCAGGTTCTGAGGATCTGAGTCTCCTCAGAGTGTATTTTTTACAAAGATCCCACAAGGACCATGGTGCACCTCAGCTCCTGCTCCGAGCCTGGGGCAATACAGGAAAATAGAATGAACAACTCTTGACACTGAGAAGACCTGAAAAAGCCCCTCATGTGTTTGATCAATGGAGCAGGAGAAGAAAAATCACCAGATGTAAATAATAACATGAAAGACCTCAAAAATTCAAGTGGCTGTAAGATCATGTGGGTGGTTTGGCACTGCTCACCTGAAAGAAGTTCCCTCCTGTTCCTACAGTAGGTGATGGTGTTCATGGTCAGTTCTCCTCTCTCTTTCCATGTCCCACCTGTTCATATGTTAATTTTGAGAATATAAATGAAGTTAGGAAATAATTAAAAATGAAGCTAAATGAGTGTCTTATCCAAATCACCCAATTTCTATTTTATGCTATTTCCAGCTCCTGCTCTGGAGCTTTTAGACAGCAAAGACTCAAGGCAGACATGGACACAGTACATGTTTTACAACTCCCAACTCTATGTATAAATAAAATTTACTTTAGAAAAGGGCCTTGGGTTTATTCCCTGCTTAAAATGGGACTTAGAAGTACCAACGTGAGCACTCGCACCGAGTGCTTGGAAGCGGCAGGATCCCGGGGTCCGCTGGGATTTGTCAGCTCTTGGCAATCCTAAAGTGCTTCCAGCTGGAGCACGGTGTGCTGACCCATTTTAGCACAGATCCATTGCATCCAAATAATTAATAGTCCTAATAATACTAATGCCTGGAAGGGAGGCAATTAAGCATTGTCTGAAGGATGGAAATTCCTCTTTTGATTTGCAGTCGGCCTCGGAGGCGCTGGCACCGCCAGCCCGAAATGCACAACTCAGGTGCCTGAAAAGTCCTGGTGCTGGGAGAGCTGTCCTCTGCTCTGGGCTCTGTCTCTGAAGTTCTGTGTGGCCCTGGGCAAATCATCACCCTCCCTTTTCCTTGTCTGTAAAATGGGATGAATGAACTTTGTGGGCTTGTTCCCAACCTGTGGGATTTGGGCTTTGGGAAATGGCTCAGGAGCTGCTGTTGCAGGTGCTGCTTTGAGCATCTTCCCATCAAATGAGCTGATGTAGAGTGGAAACAACAACAACAAATAATAATAATTTGGGATATTGCTGCTGGATATTGCTGCTAATGGAGGGAATTAGGATAATGTCCCTGCAAATTGTCTGAAATATAAATACTCTGGTATTTCACAGCAAAGACTGAGGCCTGTACCTGCATGCACCTCATGGCATGGTAAATGCTTTTCCAGTGTTAAAAAGTGTCCTTCTTTGGGAATTTTTGGTTTGGTTTTGGTTTTGTAATGTGGTGGTTTGAGAAAGTCTTAAAATCCGCCAGTGTGGTTTTGTCTAGGTGTGATCTTAGTGGTTTTTTCATTTACAGTCTAAAATAAATGATAAAATACTTTGTCTAGCTAAGAATGCTCCATCCCTGGAAGTGATGCCTAATCCCTGGCAGTGTCCAAGGCCAGGCTGGACAGGGCTTGGAGCAAACTGGGATAGTGGAAGGTGTCCCTGCCCGTGGCAGGGAGTGGAACTGGAGTTTCCAGCTGCCACAGCATGGAGAGTGGCAGTGCTGAATGAGAAACCCATTTTTTATGTGAAATTCAGGAGTTTGTGCAGCCATAAACCAATAAATTTACCGCAGAGCAGGGAAATCTGCAGCTCTGCTTCTCCAGCAGTTCTGCAGTCATTTTTATTACAAGACAATTATGATTGTCGTGACCTTCTGCCCCCTCCTTCTCCCTCTAATGAGTTTTCCTGGATTAGCAAAGCCTCATTAACTCAAGCGAGACTTTGGGAAATATGTAAATAAAAATTAGTTGTTTTGAAAATAGCATTTTATTGATCTGAGCAACAACATTTTCCTTTAGGTTCGTGCTGGAGCCCCTCCTGCCAAAAAAGATGCATTCTAGGTCGCAAGATAAATTGGACAAGGATGACCTAGATAAAGATAAAAAGGAAAAGAAGAAGGAGAAGAGGAACAGCAAGCATCAAGAGATATTTGATAAAGAATTTAAATCTACTGATATTTCTCTGCAGCAGGCTGAAGCAGTGATCCTTTCAGAAACGGTAACTTTATTAGCAAGGAAAGCTTTATCTAATTCTGAGCCCTGTTCTCTCTCTTTTGAAATCAAAATGTTGATTTTTACCATTTAGTTACTTTGTAGACCGGAAATAACTCTGAGGGGATACACCACAGTGTTAATATACATGCTAGTGAATCAAAAATACAGATTTGATTTACAGGGGGAAAAGATCATCTGAAAATCTTCACCCAAAGCTCTTTGTGACTATTTGATAAAGGAACAGATGGTAAAGCATAGCTGAAATAAATGCTACCATCCCAGCAGCCTTTGGAGTTGCTGGTTCCCAGTAGATGGGGATGGGTTTGCTCGTGTTTCAGCCGCCTGCTGCAGGACAGTGTTCGGGGGGATATTCCAAGGTCATTCCGTTGAAGGGCTGTTTGGAGCAGAAAATCCTGAGCGGTTCCTGCGTGTAAGGATGTTAAAACCAGGGCATATCTCCCTTAAACCTTCTCTTCTTGGCTTAGATTTAATTCACTGGAACTGTCCTTAAGGCTGAGGTAACCCGAGAAGTCGGAGCTGGGAAATTGAAAGCAGGGATGTCTAAAGCTGGAGCAGGGAGAGTGTGAACTGACTGTGACCTCCAAATCTCTGCTGGGACACCTGTTTGGAGGCCAGGAGTTTAAAACTTGCCTCCCAGAAATCGATGTAATGTTCTTTTGGAGACCTGCACAAGTCCTTGCAGGGCCAACTTTGCTCTCAGCAGAGTCTCATTGGTGCCGTGTCATTTACATCGGATTTTGAAATGATTTCTCTCACCTGTGAGAACTGGATCCTTTAAGTCTTTCTGTTTGGTATTTATAGGAAAATATTATTTAAGTGCTCAGCCACATTCCCTCTGTTTTCTGGATTTTCCCCTCCTTTTCCACCCAGACGTGAGTTAATCTCTCACACGTGTCTTGGGACATCCTGAAAAATCAGAGTTCTTGTGTTTGGTGTGCCCAGTCAAAAACTCCAGTAAAATCCTATGTGGGGGTCTCAGGCTTTTCACCTTTGAAACCAATGAGTTTTTCCATTGACTTCAGTAAATTTTGGATGAGCCCTGGTTTGTTTAAATGGAGATTCCTCCTGCCACAGCCAGCCAGGTGAGCATAATTTTGCACAGATTTCCATGTCTCATGGATTTGCTGCAATGCATTTGGCTTTGCACCTTACAGCAGCTGTCTTTTGACTGATTGAGGGCTGGGATCACCATGGCAGGACTTCACTTGCATCTCCCAGATCCCAAACGGACCAGCAGAGCTTGTGGGATGTCACAGAAGAAGAAAATTGTATTTCAGGGCAGCTGAGTCAGTTGGAGCAGTTGGGAGGCATCCAAGGGTGCCAGGGAGCCAGCTGATGTCACAGCGAGGTCACTGTCAGCTCCCAGAGGTTTTGGACGTTGGAAAAGCTTGTTTATGACTGGAAAAATGTGAATTCTAGCTGGAAAGGAGGGCAAGATAACCCCTCAGGGCATATTCCCATTTGCCATCTGAGGAGCAAAAATCAGCAAAGCCCAACATGGTTTGAGTCAAGTTTTACAATCTTCCCAGTCAGAAGCTTTCAGTGGCTGACTGGTGTGAGTAATATTCCCCTGGTTATGGAGAGGGAGGGAAATTAAATGTCAGAACTGGTTACTTACAGTTACTTTGAGCTTCTTCAAGCCACAGATCAATAATATGAAAAGGAGTTTGCTGTTGAGAGAAAAATTCTCCCTTTTCAGCGTCTGCAAAAGCCTTGATGAGCTGCAGAACAACCGAGTCAATTTGGAACATTTGGTGTGAGTGGGGTTCATTTTTAGGTGAAGCAGAAGAAACCCTTTTGAGATCAGTTTACACGAGTGGTTGCCCAATTCTCACCGCTGTCTTCTGGAATTTTGAACAGATAATATCAAGGATAAGTTTAAAGATAAAATTTGTGTTCAAATTTTTGCGTGCTGGAGGCATCCCCTGTTAATGATAGGAAAGGAAATTTGGTAGGAATTCAGCTTTTCCATTGGTCAGTGTCTGTGTGAAAGTTGCCTTTTTAAGCTGAAATTACGCCCGAAGCACTTTTACCACTGTGTTGTATGAAGAAAAAGATATTTTGCTTTCTCCTGCATTAGGAACTTGGGAGAAGAAAGTTTGCTGGATTAAAAAGAGGTGATGAAATGGAGAGGGGGAAAAAATAAGGATTGTTTTTTTCAAAAAAAAAGTTGGGAGTACAGATTTGACTAGAAATGGAAATTGAACTTTAAAATGTTTCTAAAGTGACATTTTAGTAATTAACACTGTTAGTTACTAAATTTTTTATTATAGTTACTGGATTCATTCTGCTGAGAGTTTTACAGCTCGTTGTGCTGTCACTCATTCAATTAAAACATTTCAGTTATTTGGTGACTTTTCTAACGGGTTCTCAGTTCTGACTTCTGAAATATTTGGGGATTTTACAGCAGAAGACAAATTTCCAGAGAATATGAAGTGGGAGAAATATCTGTGGCCATCCCCATCTCTGCAGAGCTTCTGCTGCTCTTTCCAACAATGATGTTGTCTAAAGAAATGAGTGTTTCCAGTCTTCTCTTTTCCAATCAAATGAATCACCATGGAAGAACATGGGGAAGTTCTAAAGCTGCAGAATTATTTCACAGAGCTTTTGGATTTGCTTTGAAAAGGAGCATTCAGAGGCTGTTTAATTGCATGGTTTAAATACTCTTTCCCAAATTTCACTGTGCTCACCATGAATTTATTGACTGATCAATCCCCGAGCCTTAATTACATAAAACAACGGAGATAAATTAAGCACTTCAGCATGTGAAGATGATCAGGAATATCTTCATAGTTTCCTAGAGATTTATTACCTTCTTTTAAGTATCACATCAACTTCTTCAACATAAATTGTCCTTGTTAATGCTTTGATCCCAGGAGCTGAGAGCAAACCCAACTCTGAGGCCAGGTAGTTAACAGAGCACTCGAAGGCTCGTGTTGGAAATCAGAAGAACAGGCTGTGTTTTATTGATCCGGTGGTGTCTAACATCACTCACGATTGATCTGCCCTTCGTTAGACCAGGAGAAATTAGCAATGGCTTCATTATGGATTGGTGGCCTGCCGAGAGCTCATATTCCTCAGCAGATCCGTGATTTATGTGGAGCTTTCAGAGGAGGCCCAAGATTGTCAATCACAGGAGAAGTTCACATTTATTTAAGTAATTACAGAGTGGGTTAACTTGGGAACCTGACTCCAGTTGGTTTTTCTCTTGATTCTGGTGTGTTTCCCTCACCAATTGACGTGTTTTCCTTAGTTACTTTTTTAGAATTATCTGCCCCTGAAAAAGTGATTGCTTTGCTTATCCATTATGCTAAAAATACACTTTAAAGGATCTGGAAAGCAGAAACTTGTGGAGTCTCTAGGATTTTAATTTTAGCATCAGACAGATTTCTGACAGGTTACCCTGAGGTCTTGATGAACTTTCCAGAAACAGGTCCATACTTCATGGTCCTTCATTTGTTGTAGAAGACTCTCACAGGCACAACCTTTGATACAAAGCCTTTTAGGGTTTGTTTTCTGAAAACAAAAGTAAGCACTTCTACATCATTTCAGATTTCTCCTTCCCAGTGTACTTCATAAAAAACCAAACATTGGGAAATGACAAAATCCTTTGAAAAAGCCTGGATTGCTGCTGGCACTTTCTGTTTTGTCCCAGTGCAGCACCTTGGAGTAATTCCCCTCTTAACTTCAGGCTGCTGCTCCATTTTCTGGGATCTGTTGGAAATAAAAAGTTCCTTTTTTCCACTGTGGTTCCTGTTACCATGGGGGTGGTGAATGGGGGGAACATCAGTAGAGCTCAGAATTAATCTCAGTAAAAAGAATTGCCTTAGCTAAAGCACGAGTTGCCCATCAGATTAAAAGTATCTTTTGAGGGTTTCTGATGGAAAATTTGAATGGATTATGAAGCAGACAGAGCAGAAAAATAAATATTTCAGTGAATTAAATATAAGCACACCCAGGAACCACCAAGAAAGTGTTTCTGGACAGATGATGTCTTCATCAGAAGAGAGTTGCACCTGCAAATGGTTAAAGAGATAAATTTTAACAGGAAGGTAGATCCGTGTGAGAAAAAATAAAGATTTCGAGTGCTGTACAGTCTAGTGTAAGGCTATAAACTTCCTCAGCTCTTATTAAACAAGTGTTTGGGGAATTGGCTGAGAAAACCAGGCCAGGCTGTGCGGAGTTGTGCTTCCTTGGGAGAAGGGAAGAACGTGGAGCTGGGAATCAGCAATATTGGCTGGTAGCACTCCCCTCGTCCTGCTGAGCAGCAAAACGTGGCAATTCCAGCTCTGACACTCATTTCTCTCATTCCTTCCCCGTCTCCCTGGTTCTGTCCCCCCAGATCAGCCCTCTGAGGCCCCAGAGACCCAAGAGCCAGGTGCTGAACGTGATGTCCAGCGAGAGGCGCTTCTCCGTGTCCCCGGCACCGCCCAGCTCCCAGCTGACACCACCCCCCATCACCCCACGGACCAAACTCGCCTTCAGCATCCAGCCCAGTAAGTCTTTCCTGTGAAATAAATTCCCTTTTACTGTGGGGTCGTGTTTCCCAAGCATTTCTTTACGCCCTGGTTTGAGTTTTGCCATCACCGGGGTATTTCTTGCACCACGCATTACTTAACCTCTTACCTTTGCCAGCAAAAATTAATTCAGGATTTTACAAGAACGAGCAAAATTCTTGCACTGAAACAGCTTCTTTTCAAGTAATCATTAACAATTAATTAGGTGTAGAGTAACAGTCAAAAATTCATGTTGTACTTGATCCTGTATTGAGTGTTATGGAGCATAAAGGCTTAAAAAGCAATATTTTTTTTGTAATTGTACGTTAAAAAAGCTTGTCTTTGATATGTTGTGAGTACAAGCCAGAAGGGAAAATAAAGGTCAGGCTTTTTGAAGTAGTTTTTGTTTGACATTGACATCTATCACTCAGTTTTCCTGTAAAATACCATCTGTTTGCTTCAGTCTGCAGCAAACCCTATTGCAAAACTGGGTGTAATCCAACACCTATTTCTTTCCCAGTGCCCTTCTCCAAAAGCTGTTATTCAGAGTTTGCAGCTGCCAGCATGTGACAAAAAAGCAAAAAAAGATGTTTTTGATACATGTACCCAAATCCTGGTGCAGTGGTCAAGAGTTCAGTGTTAGTAAGGAGGAGAAGAGATGATCAGTCTGAAAAAAACATCTTGTTCCATCAAGGTCACTGTTTAATTTACTTGTTTTGGTACTTTAAAACTTTTTTCTTCTAAATAGTTGGACACCAAAAGCAAATATTTTGATTACAATGAACTCGTAACTCTCACCTTTCTTTACAATTTTATGGCCAAAAACTGCCAGTATGCTAAAACCTGGGAAGACAGAGGAGTAGAGGATATATCCTCCTGCAAAAGATATTTTTAATTGGATTTTTTGTTCATATGTACATTTTATTAACACTTAAGTTGATTTCTCTTTTTAAAAAATACCTGAAGTTACCAGGTATTCCTGAGAATATTCATGTGCTGGAGATTGGTGGGTGTTAGGTAAAATAGGATCAGCTTATTGCACTGGTGCAGAATCATTTGAGGAATTACAGTGATGAAATTTTTTAGTAATTCCAAGGATAAAGAAGTTCCTTCAGAGCAAAAATTGGCTAAAAGCAGTTAATGGGTTGCTAAGCAATCCTGGCTGCTTGTTAGCTGGAGAAGGGAGTGTAAAATGTGATCATTAGGGTAAGATGAAAAAAGAGTCCCTTAACTGATCTTGTGCCAGCTCCAAGATCTTCCCGGTGGCCATGTCCAGCAAGGAATTAATATTCCGAGCACACTCATCTGATGAACCACCTTGAATAATGAATATCATTGAATAATGAGGGCACACCAGAAATTTGGGGTGATTATTTGTATGGTGACCATCTTAGGGGGCTGCAGTTCAGCTGAGGAAATCAACAGATCTGCAGCAAATAGATTTTCTCGGGACAGCACTGAAAATTCCTGAAGCTTTTGTTCAATGCCTGTTTCTGCTGCAGGGTGGATGTTCCCTGGATTTCACTGAACTCTGGGAAAGATCAAAGACTTGGGCAAATCATTGTTTTTCACGAAAGAATCTTGTTGTTGCCCTGAACAGTTGCCAGATAAATGCGAACACATTGCCCGTGTATTTTATGAGCTGTTCCTGTGGGTGGAAATGCTCTGCCCACATTTGCAGGGATTTATTGCTGCCTTCATCAGGATGAGGTTGGGAAGGTGCCACGGACAGGCTGCAGCAGGGGCTGCAGGAAATTCCAGCTGGAACAGGAGCTGGGGAATGTAGGGAAAGGGGGAGAAGCAGAGCAGGACACAACTGCATGGGCGGTTGGGTTCCATCCAGGTTCTTCAAGCAGAGTTGCCTCCACACCTTGTTTCTTCTCCAGCTCTGCTGGAAACATTTCTCACCCACTTTTCCATGGATCCCCCAAAGGTTTGTTAAAAGAAACAAAGGATTTGGGTTATTCCTAAAAAAATGGGTCTCACCATCCTCTTTGGGAGCACCTTGGCTTAGGTGAATTAGAAGTTTTATCGTGGAAGAAGTTATATCTTGTTAATCAAAAGAATATCATGTAGAATGCAAAGCTGAAGTGTTCAGAGTGGTTAAATTCACTTCATTTTTGGGAAATTGTGTGTTATTACACTCTCTTTCAGTTTCCCAAGGAATGTCTAGAAAGAGGCCTAAAAGCATGGCTTGTTTCTAGTAAATATGGAAAGGTTTCTCTTTCCAAAGCAGGATTTGAGGTTTTGCTAAAGCTCTGACTAAACACGCTAAAGAAGATGCCATTTCCCAAATATTTCCCTGTAATAGCCTAAACTGCATGGAAAAACCAACCAAACAAATCCATAAATAGATATAGGTAAGATATATAGATCTAAAGATGTGTAGTTGTGGCTGAGATGCGCAGGACCTGTGCCAAGGAGTTGTTTTGTGACATTAAAGGTCTCAAGTTCCTGAGCTCTTTAGAATGGATGGGGACACACACAGAACGGACAGGGAAGTTCATATTCCCATCAATATTTAGTTACCAATGCACAGCATGGTTTCCAGCTGCAGTGTAATTCCGTGAGCTGAGCAGAAGGAGATTCCCATGGAGATCCATAAAGGGAACTCTTAGGATTGTCTGGGGAATGGAGAAATCCTCTCTGTAGAACAGGAAGGATAAAAAACAGGAGCAATGGAAAAAGCGATGAGACATTCAGGTCCTGGCGGACAAACAACATTTTTCAGCCTAATGGAGAGGAAGCCACTGAAAATGTGAAGTCCCAGGATGGAAAATAACCTTTTTTCAGTGTAGTCCAGAGTTCAGGTGGAAGGATGAGGAGTAAAATTACAGTTTTCAGTGACAAATCAACAGAGCCACCTTAGAGTTAAATTGTGTTGTGAGAGGCCATTTTAGAGAACAATAAAATCACACTTTTAATAAAATATTGATATGAACTTTGCAATAAAAACATCTGTGTAAACAAGTCCTCTCTTGTTTCACAAATCACCCCAGTAAAATAAAACAGAAATCAACTCTTTTTTTTCCTTTTCCTAAATAAGATTCCCTCATTTATAAAGAAATCATTTCAGTTTCTTATCTCGTAGAGATCACAGTGGGTTTTATTAAAAAGGCTGAATTGAAATGACTGTATTAAAATGACTCAATTACCCTGAAATATACTGTGGGGGGATTTCTCCCCAAAACCTATGTATCACTCAGGCCTCAATAAACTTTATTATCCCTCAGGCTATTTGCCTCTCCAGCACATACCTGGGAGGATTTATCTGCTAAGAAAAGGGAATTTTCTAGCCAGCAAACAGGAATAAAAAATGTTTGGTACTTTCTCGTGCGTGATTTTATTTACCCAACAACTAATGGCTGCTCATTTGTTATAGTTACCTGGAGCCTGAAAGTTTTGGAGAGAGATGTACTTAATTCCAGGCTTTCATTTGTGCATTTTATTAACAGGGAGCTTTTATTTTACTGGGAGAAAGTCAATAAAACTTAGCTAGATTATATATTCTTCCTGCTCTTAGCTAAACTTTTATTGTGTTTTAATGTCCAAGGTGAGCTTGAAGCTGGGAAAATAATATTTTCTAAGCTATGAATGTTTTGGTGAGAAATATGAAGCAAAAGTTATGTTTTATTAAAAATGGGGGGCCATTCAAGTATTTTGAGGGCATTTTGAAATGAGCCCAGTGTGAGTCCACGGCCAGGTTGGACGGGGCTTGGAGCTGGGATAGTGGGAGGTGTCCCTGCCCATGGACTGGATGATCCATGAGGTCCCTTCCAACTCAAACCATTCTGGAACTGCAGGGTTCAGCTGCTGACAGAGTTAACCCAGTGTTGGTTTTTGCAGATCTGGAGCTGAATGGGATGTCCAGCTCCGACATCCCCGACGTTCCCCCTCCTCTGCCCCTCAAAGGAAGCACGGCTGATTACGGGAACCTCATGGAAAGCCAGGACTTGATCAGCCCCACCACGTCCCCCTCTGCCCACCAACGGGTGAGTCCCCAGAGAATGATCCTTGTGCTGTTTGCTTTGTTCCCTGAGCCATCCCAGGGGAGGTGGAATCCTGCTCCTGCGTCCATCGGCTGCTCCGGAGGGCTCCGCAGTGTCAGGAGTGGGAGGGAACAGCGGCGCTCGCAGGGATCGACCTGAAGGAAAGTTGGATTCATTCTGGTGAATTCCAAGGCAAACGCTGTCAGGTTTGTTGGGCAGGGAGCTTTAACCAACAGGATGTCCTCTGAGCAGAAATTGGATTTAAAGCCCTTCAGTTCTGTGTCAGGAAAGGAAATAAAACATGAAGCTGCCATCTTCCCTTCCGGGAGCTCCGCTCTGCCCACATTCAATCACCTCCCGTTTCCCTGAGGCAAACACACGTGTCCCCTTTGAGGCAAGGAGCTCAGAAACCCTTCATCACCAACAGGGTTTGCAGCTTTCTGAGGAAAACTCGCTTTTTCAGCTTTGTTTCCTGTAGCTGGAAGCTTTTAAAAATAACATGGTCCTTTTCTTTAAAGCAGCACTTTTGAGAATTGCCTTTTTATTTTCTTTATGGGCAAAGAAAATACATTTAAAGGGGTGGGGGGGGTTGATCCTGGCTGGTGCCCACCAAAGATGCTCCATCACTCCCCTCCTCAGCTGGGCAGGGAGAGAAAATATAATGAAAGTCTCATGGGTCAAGATAAGGACAGGAAGAGATCACTCAACACTTGCCCTCATGGGCAAAACAGGCTTGACTTTGGAAATTAATTGAATTTATTACCAACCAAATCAGAGTAGGGCAGTGAGGCCCCACGAGGTCACAAGTTTTCTTTGACTTTGAAACGTCAACTTTGAGCTGTTTTGTGGAAAACTTCCAGCAGAACTGATCCCTTTTTGTTTGCAGAGGTGTCTTCCAGGATTCCTCTGAAGTTCAGCATTGCAGTGAAATTCTGTTGAGTAATTTTGCTTTCCAGCAAATTTCATGGCGACAGAAAGCATTTCTGATCTCAGCAGAGGAAGAGCCAGGCAGGAGTTCGGTTTGACTCTGGGAATAGTTGTGTTTAGCACAGACTGTCCCAGTGCACAAATCCAGCTTTTCCGTGGTTGAAATTGTGCCTTTGTTGTTGCAGGAATTGAGTATTTTCAGGCTGAATGGGAAACAAAAACCAGGTATAGAAGTAACTTCAGGAGTGTAAACAGAGATTCTCAAATCATCATGCTTTACTCTTTATTTGCATATACTGAAAAATTCTCTATTCCCATCCTCTCTTCCACAGTTGTTCCCCTTGGCTGGATCGTTTTAGTCAGTATTTTCACTTTTTCTCTCATTTCCATCAAACTTTACTGCACTTCTAACCTTATAACCCATTCCCCAGCTTCTGTCCCAGGGGCCAGCTCTCATTTGTCCTGAATACAGACCTCTAAGTGGAAAATTACAAAATGTACAGCAGGGCTGCCAGGAGGTTTTTCTAAGGAATCCATCTTCAGGAAGAAAGCTGAGAAATTCACATTAGGATTCACATTTCTTCAACTCCTTCCTGCATAAGCTCCAAAGTAGTAAATTCATTTTGTGTGATATACTATAAGGTTTAGGCCATGGTAGTAGCTCAGGATGGCTAAAGTGAGTTCTGTTTTTAGCTAAAAAGTATTAAACAGTGATCAGAAATAAAATCCTGGTAGCCAGGGGAGGTTTTTTCTTGCCTTATGAGGCTTTTGGAAGGAGTTTGCACTGTGGGGATTGATATTTTTGGTTACTGTACGACTCCCAAATGCCATGGGGGTGTGATTTTTGGAGGCCAGACCTGGAGATAACTCAGGTCCCAGGCTGAGCTGCTGCTGAGGCTGTGACCTTGTGCAGCTCCTGTACCTGCCACGAGCAGCGTTTCCACATCATTAAATGGGAGTTCATAAAAATAGTACCAATATGCTCCTGTGGTTTTTTGCAAAGTTTTATTCAGCTCTTAATATTTTTGCTCTTTACAGTCCTGATTGCTCAGGCTCCTCTCGTTTTTTTTACTCCATTTTGTCACTGTAGGAGCAGACCCTGTTTTTTAACGTGTGCTGTTGAAGGGTGTCAGGGTTCCATAGCTAAGAAATGCAGTCAGATCTATGCTACATCTTCTTATCTAACTGTCCAAAATTTTCTTCAGCATCTGTATTCTTATAAGCCTTCCAAGATGATGGAATGTCATTTCAAAGCCTGGCAGAAGGATCTAAAGCAGATCTGTCCCAGAGCCACATGTCCTGTGCAGGGCCAGGAGTGGGACTCACTGATTCTTGTGGGTCCCCTCCACCTCAGCACATTCTGTGATTCTGTATTAGGTGTAGAATTGATTGTGGAGGTTTCTAATCTTACAACAATCGCTCTGTGCCTTTATTTCATCAGGCTGGTAGGAAGGAAGCTTTTAAAGAACATCAAGAAAATGAGTAGTGCTGGCACATGAAAGATCAGATGGGTAAATTCTCATTGCTGCTGTGATTAAATCCCACTCCATAGTTTTAATGACTTATGTTTCATGGGTCAAATAGCTCCATAATTCATAGCTGGATAATTCTCTGCCTGGTAAACTGATCATCTTTTAAATTACACCGCCTTTGTATCAGTGGAGAAAAATCAGTAAAACCTATTAGAGATAAGATTATCTGAGTAGCTTTTAAACTGGAAATATCTCCTCGTCTGAGGAATGATTGTGTTTTTCACTCTGGTTGTCTTGCAGTGGGTTATGAAAGCCAGGAAAAGTGCTGTAGTGAACTCAAAAGCAGGCAGCCAGAAAGGGATCAGATGCTCCAAGTCAAACTGCAGGCACTAATGTCATTTATGAGACAGCAATCTCAGATATTCAGAGTCCACTGTTACCTTGGTCTACCTGAAGTCTTTAATCCAGGTGATCACCTCATTATCATTTCCTGATTGTCCCTTACTCCTTGTTAACTCTGAGACCCCTGTAGATATTTTCTTGCTCCCTGTGATTTGTTCTGCTAAAAATGTCCTTAATAATATATGGGAACATAAAAAAAAAGAAATCTACGACTCCTGCAAGGATTATTATTACATCAAGGGATTCCTTTAGGCACTTATCATTCTTTATGGGTTCATCCTCACCCTTGCATACAAATCAACCTCCCGCTTAGTATTCAGAGCAGGGAGGGAGCTCAAAGGAAATAGACAAAGGAGCACTTGGGTTGATAATATTGGCTATAACACTTGCTAAGCATGGGATAATGGTTGGGAGGGGAACATCTCCATCAATCCAGCACAGGTGGAGTTTGGCGACGGCTGAAGCCTGCAAGGAGCCAGCCTGCAAGGAGCAGAACGTTCTTGGGTTGACTCTGTGTTGTGTGGGGATTATTCTGGCTGCTTGTTGGGATATAATGGGATAATATATTCAGATAGAGCACACAGAAGGCAGAACCCAGGGGGATTTTTCATGTGTTGCAATGCAGGTGCTGCAGTGCTGGAAATTCTCTCTTGCATGAGCTGCAGTGAGCAAAAACTTACCTTAAAGGCTTCAGCAAATGCTTTGTCCTCGTGTGGACAGGGACAGAGAGGCTGGAAATGCAGCTGGAACTATGGAGGAGCGGGGAATGAGGGAGCACAACTTCAGAGGTTGCAATATCAGCCTACAGCTCCTCTCTGATCTCTGCTGTCTGTGAGCAGGAACAGGACCCGGGAGAATGGCTGGAGCTGTGCCAGGGAGGTTTAGGTTGGAGATCAGGGAAAGGTTCTTCCCCCAGAGGGTGCTGGCACTGCCCAGGCTCCCCAGGGAATGGGCACGGCCCCGAGGCTGCCAGAGCTCCAGGAGCGTTTGGACAATGTTCCCAGAAGAAAAAAAATTTAAAATACGGGGTTTATTTGCCATCTGATCGTTATTTTTGCCTGCTGGAGATGGGAAACCTTGCAAGCCCTTCATCCAGTGCCAGTCCCTCGCTCTTTGGTGGGTCAAGCTGTTGCTGAGCAAAGAGTTTCTGAAAAATTCACATTTACTTTTTAATAAGTCTCCAAATCACTGGACTGCCACTGCTTTTTACAGGATGTTGAGTGAAATCTGTGTTCTCCTGCTGTCTGCCCAGATGTGTGATGAGTCCCTTGATTTAGTTTAGGGAGTAGCCGTGTCCTGCTCTCCACACGGGATCAGGCCGTGGTTTGGGCCGTGCTGATGTGTCGGTTCATCTCTCTTGCAGGACCTGGGCCTTCAGTGAGAAATACAGGGTCAGTCTGGAGTCTAAAGCTAATTCTGAGTGTTTTGCTCATAACTCCTGAGGTCTGTTTGTGTGTGGGCCGGAGCGGGGAAGCAGCGCTGGGGTAATCGAGTTACCCAGCGTGGGCAGAAATACTGACATGGAGAAATGTGGTTCCACTGAGGGAAAGTGGCCTTAGCTGTGCTCCAGCACAGCTGTCACACTCCAGGAGCCAGGTCCTTCCTGCATGAGGAGTGCAGGCCCCTGTCAGGTCCAGCTCTGCCCTCATCCGCTGCCATGATCCCCCACAGGAACATCCCCCCCGGCCAGGGGCCTGCCAGAAATCATGGGGAAAGGCAGAGAATCATGGGGTGGTTTGGGTTGGAAGGGACCTTAAAACCTGTCCAATCCCACCCCTGCCATGGGCAGGGACACCTTCCGCTGTCCCAGGCTGCTCCAAGCCCCGTCCAGCCTGGCCTTGGGCACTGCCAGGGATCCAGGGGGAGCCACAGCTGCTCTGGGCACCCTGTGCCACGGCCTCCCCACCCTCCCAGGGAACAATTCCTTCCCAATATCCCATCTAAATCTCCCCTCTTTCGGCTTAAAGCCATTCCCCCTTTTCCTGTCCCTCCATCCCTTGTCCCAAGTCCCTTTCCTGGAGGGAGCTCTCCTGGAGCCCCTTTAGGCACTGGCAGGGCTCTGGGGTCTCCCTGGAGCCTTCTCTTCTCCAGGCTGAACAATCCCAGCTCTCCCAGCCTGGCTCCAGAGCAGGGGTGCCCCTTTGATCTGATCTGGGATACTGACCTGGAGCGATTGCCCATTTTGAGGCATTTCTCCCATTGCCCCGTGAGGGGCTGAGGGGTGGGAATACACCGAGTGCATTTCTGCAGAAGAACCCTTCAAATTCCTCTCCCTGATCCCAGTGCAGTGCAGCAAGGGCAGGTAACGGCTGTGCCACAGAGTCCAATGAGGCTCTAATGGATGATGTATGAACCAGGGGCTAAACAGTCATTTTACATCAGGTACCTGCTGGATTTTCCACAGAACTTTGCTCCCTGGGTCAAACAGCCAATTAGCTTAAACTGTCTCTAATTTAGCTCACATTAGTGGAGCTGGGCTGTTCTCCCTGCTGGCTCTTTCAGAATGGCAGTGTTGTTCTGCCAGAGCCTCACGCTCGAATGTTATTTTGCATCGCAGATATTAAATAAGCAAGTTGTTGTCAGGCATCTCAGCTCCGTGCTGAAGGAACAACTCAGTGTCTGAAAGCATTTTCACAGTCCTGGGTAGCTGATGGTCTATTTACATCCCATTTCTCCTGCTCCTGACCTAATTAGATCCCTTAATCCATCCAGCCAAAGCGCTTCTCACTGGATCTCCAGAGCTCGTCATATCGATGACCATTGCATTTCAAAGACAAAGAGTTCCTTGCACAGGAAGAAACCTCATGCAATGCCACAAGGACCATTTTGGAGAATCAAATTCTCTTTGATTTTTTTTTTTTTGGTAGTTGTTTCTTTTGACACTATTCTCTGAATGAAAAACTACTCATCTCTCATTTTGCTGCTTCAGAGTAGCAAAAAAAAAGAGTATTTTTTCATCTTCTGTAATTGATTTTTACTCCATCCTGAACACGCCTGGTGTAGTGCAGTTTCTATCTCTCTGTAAGAGAACGCAGACAAATGTTTTTGACTTGATTCTTTTCTGTATCAGGGAAAGAGAAAAAAAAACCGGCAAACAAATGGGAGCAATTTCATGTCTGAAGCAGAAGGAACAGATTGTTTCTGTGTTGCAGATGTGCCTTTTACATAAGGTTTCTGCTTCCCCTGAGGTACCCGTGAGTCAAGGATTCTGCCCAAAATAGGTTGGGATGTGAAGCAGCAGCCTCTGTCAGTTTGTCAGGAAGGAAAGGGAAGAGTCAGGTTCACAATTAACCACGGAGATATAAACATGAACTTGGCAAAGAGAGTCTCAATTAAATACCAAATCAAGGCAAACTCTATTTTTATTGAAAAGTTTCTAAGGGGAAGCACAGCAAAAATGAACTTTATAAGCTTGATAAAGATTTTTGAGAGTGTGGTGTTGAAGGGAAGGAGGAAGTGTGCTGGAATTTCTTCTGTCCTGGGATAGAAGGAAGGACGGATCAGCCCTGGGAGCGATGGTTTGGAGTTGCACCAGCTCCATAATGGAATGTTTTGTCTTGCTGAATTCCCAACAATGTCGCCCCGACCAGCATTACACATCCTACTTAATATATTCATTGGGAGCTTATTACATAAATGAACATGTGCTAAATTTATCCAACTTTCTAATGGAAATTGTAAATTCAATTATAATAATTATCTACCTATCTCTGCTATTTCTTTCTGCCTAATTTGCTTGCAGAATCTGAGCTCGGGTAGGTTTTGAGCTTGTTATTTATAGCATATATATTTAGCTTCTTCTCATTGTATTTGCATTGTCTCTGCTCTTCAGAACCAGGTTTTCAGGGCTGATTTGATTGTTCTCTGATCAATATGAAGGGGCTCATTTGGTTGAGAAATGCCTTTGATCTAATTGAATTGAGAATTATTGCCAATAGAGTGTTATTTAAATTCAAAATGGATTTGCACAAATGATGCTATCAGCAGAGCTGGGGTTTTTTTTCCTGGTGATGAATATGAAGTTAAAGAGAGCAAAGCAGAGAGGAAAGTTTTGTATTTTGTGGTGTGTTTTTGAGGGGCACATGGTTTATGGAGTTGGGAAGGGAATGTCAGCTCCATGAGGAGATGCTGGATGTTCTGCAGACCACCAGCGTTTCCCAGAGCTTGCCCAGAGCCCCTGCCTGGATACAGGACTGTAATTAAGCAAGTTTTCAAAGATTTTGGAATCTTCAGATCACAACTGACACTTACTCAGGTGCCTTAGCAGGGATTCAGGAGTTAACACGCCAAGTTAAGAAGGGCATTTGCTCAGGTAGAGGAGATATTTAATGGTTCTGGCTGTAGCACTTCCGAGGCAGAGCAGCAGTGGCATTTTAATTAAAAACCAAACAAAATTTTCAGTTTTGCATGTAGTAAAAAATTAAATTCCTGTTTCTTATTAATTATATTAATCTGTTGACTTTTCTGACTCAGAGATCATGTCCCACTGGAAGCTGGGAATAAGTAGTGCCCGTTTGGAGGCTGCTGTGGGAAATCCTGGAATCATTTAGGTTGGGAAAGGCCACTAAAATCATCGAGTCCAGCGTTGTCCCAGCAGTGCCAAGGCCACGCCTGACCCCTGTCCCCAGTGCCAGGTGTGGATGCCTCTTTTCCAGGCAGGCAGGGAAGTGCAGCTTTCCGGACCTGGCACCCTGGCTCCGGTGCCTTGCTTGTGGTTCAGAGATTCTCACTCCACAGCAGATTAAACCCAAAGGATTTCCAAGGTGCCAGAGAGCATTTTGCAGCCAAGGAGGAAGGTGGGAGCAGGCAGAAAGAGCAGTGGTGGTGCTGGAGAGGCTGGGAAACGGAGAGTGGATGGAGCAGAATGCAGAGACAAGCTCAGGGCATGGCTCAGCTGGTGGTAGTTTGGGATCCCTCTTCCTTTGCCATGGGAGAGAGTGTCAGGAGGAGTGAGGAAAGGTGTAAAACAGATTGCAAAGTGGTGCTGTCCAGGTAGGATACAGGAAAGAGATTCCAGCAAAAATCCAGCCTTCCTGGCTCGGCCGGTTTGCATTCTTACCTTTCTCCCTAGTCTGTGATCAGTAACAGTGTCTGGTGAAAGCTCTGGGTTTGTAAATCCATGCTGGCCTCAAACCTGCTTGGGAGAGGGTGTTCAGTGACCTTAAAGGTTGTTTTTCCTTCTACTCTTACTCATCTCTGAAAACTCGCAGTCGTGAGATTGCAGGAGCATCAGCATTGCTCTGAGCAGAGGAGAGACTGAGATGTCCTGGCATCACCCTGAACCTCTCTTCCTTTTGGGACAGCAACCTCGGACAGCTTTTAAAAGGACCAGTTTTGTTTCTGTGCACTTCCCTGGGATTTCTCCGTTGTTTAGGTACCAGGGTCTTCCTGATCCTGACAAACCATCAGGAATTTTGTCCAGCACTGAGGCATTGCAGGTGCTTGGGCTGTTCTTGCAGAGGTGAGCGAGGCATTTGGGCAGAGCTGGTGCTCGGCAGGCTGTGCCTGTGTGGAGCCAGCAGCTGGTGCTGGGCTGGGCGAGGCAGGACGGGAACAAACAACGGGCACCGGGAAAGCATCGTTAGGCTCGGAGGAAAACAAAAGGCCCTGACTGGGGAGCGGGGGAGAATCTTAGGGAAAAACAAAGCCAAAGCAGCGCTGATGGGCTGTGACACTGCAGCACAGCCTCTGGGAAACCTGTGCTGCCTGCACTGCCAAAATGCTGGGAAACCTGCCTGCAAACTGCTGTGTGCTCGAGCTCTTTCTGCAACAGATTTTATCATCTACGTGTTTGAATATTATGAAAAAAAGGTCTTAATTTCCATAATGGCTTTTTTAATTTGTCCAATTAGCTGGTGATTCTAACTGGGGATGCTCTTCTGTTGTGAGATTCGTAAAGTGATTTAAAATATGAATATTTGAGCATTCTGCATTTCTGTTTGGAATATTTTAATTATAACTGTGTGCGTAATAGTAAATTGCGAGTTACTTATCTCCCTAACTAATTTTAAATTGTCTCTTTTTTGTTGTTTTTTTTAATATTTCTGTTCTAACTGTGCAAAATCCAAAACATAATGGAAAAGCAATGAAGCCATTGCCTCAGCTTGGTTTTTAAGCTCTGAGTGCCTAGAGGCTGAGGGCAATCGATACAGACCATGAAATCAATATCCTATCATGATATAAAGTGGGGAATTATAAACTTCTCCGGTGCTTTCAAAGGATTTTTCCTGAAATATTGAGCTAATTAATCCTGAACTCTTGAGAGATTTTTTTTCATTGTCAAAAGTAAAAGTTATATTTTAAAGTAATGGCTGAGAGTGTTTGGTGTTCACAGCAAACTCTGCAGGGAGAGGTTCTTGTGAGACAGAGGGCTCCAGACTTGCCTGCTGCCTCTTGCACTTAGAGCTGGCGCAGAAAACGTTCCAGAATTCCATTCATTCCTAACATGATAATTCCAAATTGGTTTCTTCCAGCACCTGCCTCCTCCACTCCCCAGCAAGACTCCGCCGCCGCCACCTCCCAAGACAACGCGGAAGCAAACGTCTGTTGACTCTGGGATTGTCCAGTGAAGAAGGAAGCGGGTTTTGTTCCAAAGATAAAGCTGTAACAATTCATTCCCCTAAGTATTTTATGGTCTGTAATGTTTACCTCATTCAGGTGTGCAGTATCTAACATTTAGTGCAATGACTCTAACTCCATAAGAAATCCAAGTCTAGCCACGTGTCGGACCCAACACTACATCCCCCTCTTTTTGGGGTTATTCCCTCCCATAACTTGAAAGAAATCTGGATTTCTACTTGAGACTGGGAACTCCATCAACTGACAGAACCCTCTTCCTAAACCTTCTCCCTGCTTCTGGAGAACGCCAGGCACAGAGCTAAACTGTGGAGATGAAAATGAGAGCTGGAAATTCTGTACCTAAAGATTTTGGGTACCTCTGGAGTTTCAAATGAGCAGAGTTTTTGTATCTAATCTCAGTGTATATAGGAATCAATGACAATATTCACATGGAGTTCAGGGCCGGAGGAGGTTTCCCAGTGAGGTGAAGCTGCTGTAGGATTTCCCTGAACAACAGGGACTTTAGCCCAGGGTTAAAAATCAGACACCACTGATTCGTGAAATTGGTCTGTGTTACAAAGAACCTGATTGCAATGAGCAAAGTGGGGATTTGGGGCTGTCTTGGCCACAGTGACCACGGAGCCACTGAGTTTAAAATCTCTGGTGAGAAGAGGGAAAGTGCCAGTAAAACCTCCGCTCTGACCATGAGGCTGCTCAGGGAATTTGTAAGGTCCCCTGGGAAAATGTTTTTGCAGGTGCTGGGGTCCATCAGCGCTGGTCCCTTTTTAAACATCACCTCCTGAGGGCACAGGAGCAGCAATTCCCAAATGTTGGCATTCAAGCAGGCGAGGCAGAGCTGGCTTGGCTGAACAGGGGTCTCCTCTTGGATATCAGGTGGAGAAGGGAGGTGTGTGCCAGTGGGAGCAAGGTCAGGGGACATGGGAACAGCACAGAGATGCTGCTCCCCACTGCAGGGAGAAAATTCGTGTGGTCAGGGCTCAACTGGGGTTGGAGCTGCCAGAACTGTGGGGGACAAAAGAAGAGTTTTTTTCGAATATATTCATGGCAAAAGGCAGTGTAGAAATAGCATCAGCCCATTCCAGGGTGGGATGGGCACCTCACAGACAGGGACAGGGACAAGGCAGAGGCGTTTAACACATCCTTTGGCTCTGTCTTCAACATGGGTCACAGACCCAGAGGGTCCCAGTGCCCTGAGCTGGAGAACCGTGACTGTGACAATGGTCACCTCCCAGTGAGCCTGAAACTGCAGGATCTGCAGCCCCAGCTGAATGCCTGCAAATCTATGGGCCCTGGTGGGATTTATCCAAGAATCCTCAAAGAGCTGCTGATGTCATCACAAAACCCCTCTTGATGGTTTTTGAGCAGTCTTGGGAACCCACAGAGGTCCCAGCTGACTGGAAGCTGAGGAATGTTGTCCTGATTTTCAAGAAGGGCAAGAAGGAGGACCCTGGAAACTACAGGCCCAGTAAAATCATAGAAAAGATTATCCTGGGAGGTTCTGGAAAACACCTGGAGGACAGTGCAGTCATCGGTCACAGCCAGCACGGCTCCGTGAGGGGACAGTCCTGCTTGTGGAACCTCATTTCCTTCTACAGCCAGGTAACCCAGCTGGCTGATCCGGGAAAGCCAGCAGATGGAAACTTTCTGGACTTCAGCAAAGCTTTTGATACTGTCTCCCACAGGATCCTTCTGGACAAAATGTCCATCCTACAGCTGGAGGAGCACATCGTGTGGTGGGTGAGCAACTGGCGCAGGGGTCGGGCACAGAGGGTGACAGTGACCACAGTGACACCAGGCTGGCACAGTCACAATATAAATAAGACATTAAACTGTTAGAGAGCGTGCAAAGGAGGCCACGAAGATGGAGAAGGGCCTTGAGGGGAAGCCGTGTGAGGAGCAGCTGAGGGCACTTGGAATGTTCAGCTGGAGGAGAGAGTCTGAGGTGAGACCTCGTTGGGTCGTTGGCATTGTCCTGAGGGGAGAGCAGGGGCAGGAACCGAACTCTTCATTGTCATAATCAGGGACAGGACCCGGGGAATGGCTGGAGCTGGGCCAGGGAGAGTCGGGCTGGATATCAGGGAAAGGTTCTTCCCCCAGAGGGTGCTGGGCACTGCCCAGGCTCTCCAGGGAATGGGCACGGCCCCGAGGCTGCCAGAGCTCCAGGAGCGTTTGGACAGCGCTGCCAGGGATGCACAGGGGGGACTGTTGGGGTGTCTGGGCAGGGCCAGGGGCTGGACTGGACGATCCTGATGGGTCCCTCCCAACTCAGGGTAATCTGCAATTAATGGGCTTTGTAAAATCAGTCACTGGTGCTCAGCCATTGCCATTCCCATTTAGTTGGATCTCCTGGGTGTCCACGACGGGGAAAACAAGGAAGCCTTGGAGCTGCCAACAGCATGAGGGTATGGGAGAGGAAAGAGCATGCAGGGAGGAGACTCCTGGTCGTTCTGAACCTAAGTGTTGAGTACAGGAATGGGAAGAGCTTTTTCCTTTCTTGGTTGTGTAATATTTCATGTTGGATTAGGATGAACTGAACGGAATCACTTTGTCCTTGTGCCATCATTCTGTACAGTGTTTGTATATATGATGGTTTTTAGAGTGCTTTAATTTTTATGGTGCCTGCTTTTCATGTAATAATTAATGTGCCTGCAAAGAATGCTCTACGTATTCTTAATTTCCTAATTGCTGAAAGTGTAAAGAAAACACAAAAAGCATTTTTTTTTCCAGGTATTAAGCTCTGAGAACTATCAGACTGATGGGATGGGTTTTGGGAGGGAGGAAGGAAACTAACTTTAGTGGTTTTTTATTGTCGTCACACTTTTGGGGTTTTTTTTATTATCTACAGTCTTTTTACTCTTACCGTAGATTGTTTTTAAATATACCACTGACTCAAAAAAATAAACTATTATTTTAAAACCTTGTCTAAGAAAATGAATACATTCCCTGGGTATTTTTGATCCTTAGTGCAGAATTTTGGGAACTGCTGCATTCTGCAGAGGGCTGCCTATACACTTCCTTTTTTTCAGGACAGTTTTGGCGGGGAACTCATGAGAAAACTGAAATCTTTTCTTGTACTGTTGTGGTTGGAGCTGAAACACACATCAGCACTAAGGACACGCATCCCTGTGTGCTGTCTGTGCCCATAATGATGGCTTGGGTATCTCTCAGTGAATGCTTCAGGAAACAGATGAGTTTTATGTCGTATTTTCCACCTCAGGTACCTGCTACACGATGCAAGTTCCAAGCAGAAGTGACTTTACACAGCGGTAAAACAACACCGCTGTTACAAAGGCAGAAAAATTGCCCTTCTCATAAAAAGTGGCTCCAGTGGTCAATTATATATTCTCATCTTTTTGCCTAAACCACGGTGTCACTTTGGATCAAACAAACACAGTTTTCCTTGCCATAAAATCAGCTCCCGGAGTGCCTCAGGATTTACTGTTGGATCTCATCCTGCAAGTCCCTCTTTGTTTTGTTAATGTAATCTCTGCTCAAGAGGAGCAGGCAGGGAAGGCTTCTTGGCTGCAGTCAGTCAAATATCTCTAGTCAGTCAATAATGTATTACAACTTTAATTCCATGAGTCTTTTATTTAATTGAGAGTTGCTTTAGAGGCTGCTCTTGCTGCTGCCAGGGAGCTCGTGCTGGGATGCCGGTGAGTTTTCCTCTTTTCTGTTCCATTTGCTTCCTAAAGGATGGGAAGAGCTTTCCCATCGACCTTTCCGTGGATGCCTGTAAATTGTATTTCTGATAATGTGTTTGTTTTCACAAGTCCTTAGCAAATTCCTGTGCTCATGCAAGTGTTATAATTTGGCCCTGCGAGACTCCTCAAACAAGAGCTGCGCTTCCAAATCGGTCTCGCAGTACAAACTCCAAATCCCGTCTGTGTGTGTGTTTTACAAATGTGCAAGCTGAGCCTGGGAATTGAAAATCAGGCTCTCAGACCCGAATTGTCACTGCTTTTACAATCTAACAGCTCCTAGGCTGTGACTCGTGTAGAACCCAGGCAGAATGAATCGGTGCCCTCCTCAAAGTGTGGTAAAAACACACTTCAGCAAAGCCAGCAGCTAATTCCTTACAGGCAGCCAACAGTGCCGGGAAAGCTGTTCTTTCCCGTGGTTTGCCCTCTTCCTTTGCACTCCAGTTGGGAGTCAGAGCATCCCAGTGCCATGGGAATTCCTTGTCACGTTGCTTGTGACACAGCTGAGCTCATGCAGAAGAGCTCGTTGTGAAGCCATACAGAGCAAGGAGCTGATTTGGCTTTAACCAGTGGTGAGATCTCCTGGCTCTTCCATCTGCCCCGTTTCTCTGGGAATTCATCCCTCAATGGCTCCAAGGAGTCTTTTGCTTTCCCCACGCCATGCCCTGAGCTGCATGTGGAGAAGGTGAGATTGGGATCACCTGGTTTGTTTATCACCTCTTTATCCTCCTGGTGCCTCCACGCCCTAAAGTCCCCACTCAGACTTCATTCAAATCAATATTTCTGCTTGCAAAGGTGACCCATCCATCTTTTCCATAGCAGGCCTTGGCCAGGGAATGGGCAGGATCCTCAGGGGCCAGGTTTTGACCATTTGGGACAAGTCAGGGATTAACCGCCCCCAAGCGCTGTCCCTCTGCTCACACCTGAGACCAGCGCCACAGGGCTTTGTGACACGAATTTCCCTGAAGGAAGCAATTCAGAGGTGTCAAGTTCCTGGATAGTGGGGAAAAAACAGAATTTTAACGGCCAATAATTGTCACTTCTTGAAAAGCAGCTTGAATTCACTCAGTGAAAGTTACCTCACAGTGCCAGGATAAAAAGAAGCAGCCTGTAATTTCATTTCCCTGAGTCTCAGCCTGGGAGTGAGGGTGAATTTTACAGGTGCACAAATCAGTCCCACACAAAACCACCCAAGGTTTGTTGGGCAGGGGTTGTTTGCTTTTTAATCACATTTATTTTCACTGGGAAGCTCAGCACAAAGGTCACTCCTTAAGCCGGTTCCTGTAATTGACATTTATGATTACTGAGATGTCTCCCATGGTACCACAAATCCTGAGGGTAAAAATGTTTTTAAATTCAGTTTTGTCTTAACATAGGCATTTTTCTTTACCTTGTCTGTAGTTCTCTGTGACTTTACAGAGGAAAAGGATGAAAAGTTTGCAGTGAAAATGTATTTATTTATGAGATATGAATAGAGATTCAGGCGAGTGCAGGTACAGCTGTGCATTCATGCACACGCATCAAACACACATTTTTAATATGATATATCCCACTTCACCAACTGGTTGAAGTCTCCACCTTCTTGCTGTGTGCTAAACATTTTCCCTGTCAGTTCCTGTGGCCTTTTTGGGGACCATCCCGTGCCAGAAGTTTGATGTGGTGTGAGGCCAGGCTGTGGCTGCATCCCCTGCACAAACCAGGTAAGGCTTTTCCGCTTTCCATCCACACCTTGCCCTGGGATAAATCAATAAAGTGGAGCATGTGTAGAGATTCCCCCGTGGAAAACAGACCGAGCTCTCAAGTGATGGTGAGCACTGGAATTCAGGGTTTTCCTCTCTCCTCGGTTTTTAGCAGTAACAGGAAGCGTGAGGTGCAGCTGCGCTGACATTTCAATTTCCTCTCCTTCTCCTTTTGTACTTTCCGTGGCTCTGAACTGAATTTCAGGCTTGCATTGCCATCTTCTTGGGGATGCAGGAATGTGGGGATCAGTACAAACACTTGGTTATTGTATGGGGTCTCTCCAGCTGTTCTCCAGTGAGGCTTTTTATAGGATTTTTAATTTCCCTTGGGTTTTTTTCATATGTATTCTGCAGACATGAATAATTACTGTAAATTGTGTTTCTCTATTGAGTGACACTTTGATTTTTCATTTCCAGTGTGTGTGTGGCATTGTGTTCCAGCACTTCAGTGGGAAGTGGCCGAATTAAATAACTCATTTCCCAGCTAAGGAAGGTGGCTGTGGGCTGCAGTGCTGGGGACACGTCCTGACCCCCTTGGGATGGTGTTAAGATGCCAATATTGAGAGATTCCTGTGCCCAAATTAGGGCGCACAGGAGACCATGTGCTGGAGTCAGTCATTCTGGTTTTATTTAACAGGAAATGTGAAGTAGAGAGAAGAAAGAAATAGAAAAGAGAGGAGAAATTAAGCAGAAGATATTTGTCATCAATATTTGAGGGAGTCCTTACAAGGAGCAAGCACAAACCCAAATGTGACGGTGTTTCCTATCAAGGTGTTTTTGGCGTGTTCTTCTGGTGCTGGCTGCTCTTCCCAATTTTATTTCATTCTCCTGTGGCTGTGCTTGCATTTCCTCAGCTCTGCAATCCCGATTTAAAATGAGTTTTAAATTCATTGATTCCTACGAGCGATGCCGGATCACTGCACTGCCAGTGGAAAACGCAGAAAATGAGCTGCAGAACCTTCCCAGACCACCAAAAGAATTCCTTAGCGGGATACGAAGCGAGCTGTGGGAATGAGGAGGGAGCCAGGCACAGTTCCAGAGCAGCGTGACACATTCCGTGGGGGATCACAGCAACTCACCGCACACCGAACGGTCCGAGAGGTAAAACAATCCCAGCAGCTCCAGCCTGGGCAAAACATTTCTTAGCTCAGCATGAATTATGCAGCTTAAACCACTTATTAACATCCCATTTAACAGGATGAACACTGGTTTGGGGAGTGTGTTCTTGCAGCAAGAGGAGAAGGCTTTGCAGAGGGCAGGAAGTTTGGTTAAGCTGTAATTATCGTTTCTCTGCAAATGAGATGTGTTTGCCTGCGTTTAATTGCATGAGCTCAAAAGCTCACCGAGAAAAAATCCAAAGAAATCAACCATAAATTAAAAAATTTTAGAAGTTAGATGCCTTCTTTCAAAAGATGAGGCACCTATTACCCACTGGTGTTACAGGACGCCTGTCCTGAGATTTTTTTTTTACATTTTATTGAGATCTGGTTGTCAATAATATTCAGTTTACTGGCTATAAACTTCCTTCCGTGGGTTTATTACTGTGTACAGTTGGTAAATAGATTTGTTGTTGCTTTTTTCCAAGCAGCCCGTTATTAAGTTGCTCCTCAGAGGGAAAGAATAGGAAACAAAATCGAAATAATGGGATTTTTAAAGAAGTTTATGTCTTTCCTGACTTTGTGGTCCCCTGTGGAGGTGGGCAGAGATCTGTGGGCGGTTACACCTTGCTTTTGTGTGGGATTATCCTTCCATGTGGAGTGTTGGAGCAGAGAATATAAGTATGTGTCCAAACACAAAAACCTTGGGTGGAGACATGGAGTTTCTGAGCCTCAGAAGGACACGGAGAGAAATCAGTGTTTGGTCTGGTCTCAGCTGCTCCGTGGGCTCTGGACTCGGTGGCAGAAAAGTGACTTTGGAAAAAGGAATTCCTTTTCCCTGGTGTGAGGTTTTCTGGGGCGTGGTGTTTGTGTAAGGTCGGGAGCAGAAATGGTGTCTTAGGTTAGGCCTGGTCTCTTTCAGACCCGGAAGATGGGAAATTGTGGTTGGATTGATGGCAGGAACAGGGCTGGAGCTGCTGTTCAGTGGGAGAGCTGGGGGTGCTCACCTGGAGAAGAGAAGGCTCCAGGGAGAGCTCAGAGCCCCTTGCAGGGCCTAAAGGGGCTCCAGGAGAGCTGGAGAGGGACTGGGGACAAGGGATGGAGGGACAGGACACAGGGAATGGCTTCCCACTGCCAGAGGGCAGGGATGGATGGGATATTGGGAAGGAATTGTTCCCTGGGAGGGTGGGCAGGCCCTGGCACAGGGTGCCCAGAGCAGCTGTGGCTGCCCCTGGATCCCTGGCAGTGCCCAAGGCCAGGCTGGACATTCGGGCTTGGAGCAGCCTGGGACAGTGGGAGGTGTCCCTGCCATGGCAGGGGTGGGATGAGATCAGCTTTAAGATCCCTTCCCATCCAAACCATTCCGTGATGCTCTGTTTGGGATTCCAAGGGATGAGCTGCCTGTGCCTGGCACTGCCCTGGCTGCTGTGCCACCCATCCTCCCCATGGGCCCCTGAACTCACGGCCTGGAGCCTTCAGCCAAGTTGGGAATGGCACCTCCCAGCTTGGGCACGCCCCACAAGCCACCGGGACTCTCCCAGTGGAGATGTGGGGCTGGAGGAATTTTTTTTTTCTGTCAAAAAGTTGGTGCAGTTGGGGGACAGAGGTTTGGGGGGAGCCTCAGACCTCGTGGAAGGGCTTTTGTGATCCAGCCAGGAATTTGGGCAGGTATGAAATGATCCCTGTGCTCCATCCTGCTGGCGATCATAAATCAGTGAGCCCATTCCATTTGATTTTCACTCCAAGAAAAATGAAAAGGAGGGAAGCCAAGTGCTCCCCTGTTTTCCCAGATAATTCACCTGTAGCCGAGCTGTGAAATGAGTGCCGCTTGCATTTCTCTTCTCTCTTAAAACAAAATGATGGAGCAGGGGAAGGCGCCTTCAGGCAAGAGCAGAGCTGGTGGGAAAACAAAGTGGAGCACGTGCTCCTGTTGTGTTTGCTGAGGGATCAGGTGGGTGCCCGGCAGCTCCCGGAGCCCTGGAGCTGGGAAGGGTGGACAAAGGGGGAATTGGGAGGGAAAGGCTGGAAATAAGGGCAGCAGAAAGAGCTGGAAAATGCATCCCTATTTTGTAACCTCTGGACACCTCAGAGCCCCTTCCAGGGGCCAAAGGGCCTCCAGGAGAGCTGGAGAGGGACTTGGGACAAGGGATGGACGGACAGGACACAGGGAATGGCTTCGCAGTGCCAGAGGGCAGGGATAGATGGGATATTGGGATATTCTGGATGGGGAAGCGAAACGTTTGAGGTCAACATTTTCTACATAATATTCCCCTAAAAACCAGTGGTTTAACTTCTTCTCTGCTCAGTCTCACATCTAAAAGGGAAATGGGAGCTGAACTTTTAACGGTGCCCTGAAATTGGTATTGGCAGCTGAGCCTTGCATGATATACTCAAGGTTACGTGGGACTTGCTGGCTTTGGTGGGTTTTTGCTTTATCTAAACCAGCCCAAAAAAAGAAACAAACAGAGGTGTGCACACCTTCTATACTGCCAAAATTCTAAATGTGTATAAATAGTGCCATTTCAGCCCTCTGGGAAACACTTCAGTGATCTTCCAGCTTCATCCTGCTCCCTTTTACATCATCCTGTTCTGTGCCTTACATAACCCTGCTCCTCAGACCTCCCTGAAACGAGCTGGATGCAGCAAAATCCCCCTGGATGTGCATGGGAAGAGCTTGGCCTCCTGAACTGAGTATTTTGTAATTCCTGCAGCTGTGTTTTAATGCAGGTCTGCTTTGGGTCTGTTTGAAAACCCTACAAGGGGGTTTTAAACCTTTGTTGTCTCGTTCCTGCGTGGGAAGGATTTAGAGAAAGGGCCACACATAAAGCTGTGGGACATTCAGCCCTTTGAAGAGCAGGTTCTCTCCCTAATTCATCCCACGCTCCCCCAAAATCCCTGAATTTGTGCAGGAGCACCCAGGGAAGGAGAACATCCCACCCCTGCCCTGAGGACTGAGTTACTGGGTGGATAATTAAAGATGACACCTCCATTCTCTACGGCTTCACATCCTGCTCCTCGCTCTCCATGGATCTCTTGTTCCCATGGCTTTCCAGGACTTTTCCTGTCTCTCTTCAACTGAATCAAGGCTTGGAGTCCCATCAGCCCTTGAATCTCCCTGCGGAGCTCTCCACCTGCCCCTCTGGCAGTGCAGGAGCACCCAGGGAAGGCAGATTTCCATGTTTTTTCACCTAAATGGGTTTGATTTCATCCCCCTCGGTGACCTCGCTCCCCAACACATCCCTCTTATCAGGCGCTGGTGAGAGAAATGGGATTCAAGCATTCAGGGGAAAACTCCGGGGCGTGAATGTTTTGGGGTTTGTTCTAAGCATTCGACCATTTTCCTTTATTTAGGGAAATATTTGTTTGATGCAACCCTGCCAAAAGCGCAACGCCACCACAGCGTCAGGACTCAGCAGATCCATCTTCCCATTCCTCTTTCAGCCTCGGCCTTGTCAGGCTCCATTATTCTCAACACACTTGGACAGTTCTGGGTTAAAAAGGCCGCGATTACCTTTGGAAATGACCCTCTCCCGGAGGCTCAGCTCCGTTCCTGCTGGCTTTGGGAGTTCCTTGTGCACAGGAGAGGTTTGGGAGGGGGAGGCTGCCTCAAAATGTTGCATAAACCCATTTTATTGCACTTGGCCGTGGCCGTGGCACTTGGTGGCAACCGTCCTTCTTGACCACATCAGGGAGACAGTTTAATTATTGATAGAGCTGGTTTCTGTGGGTCTGCTGCCATTTCACTCCTCTTGCAACCTGCAAAGCCTGGAAATATGGAATTCTGTCCCTGCTGGAGAACTACTGGCAGCTCTGCTCTGTGCTGGGCAGAAAAACAAGTCCCAGTGGCAGAGGTGACCTCAGAATTTTGTCTTTGCCAGTAAAATCTGATCAAGATCTTTGCAAGTATTTTTATTTTCTTTGGTTCCTTTGTTGTTTTGGCTTTTTAAAGCATTTATTTGTTTGTTTATTTATTTTGCAAAAAAAGATAAATTAAAAATAGGGAAGATCAGGAAAGGAGCACAATGGGCTTCTCCAGGGGATGGTTCAGCAACAGGTGCTTAAAATTTCCTTCTGGGGGAACCTCCCTGTGCATCCAAAATGACTTTGTGAATCGGTACCTGCACCCACGGGGTCTGGGTGGGCAGCAGAGCCAAAACTTCTGATGTTTTATAGCAAGGAACGATTTCAGCTGTTTTATAACAATGAATAACTGCAGCTGGTGTAGAACAAGTCATTAGCTGAGGTCTGGGTTGCCGCAAAAGCCCGAAGTTCTCATTTTCCCCCGTTTCATTTATTCATTTCTGGCCGGGTTTGCCCTGTGCCTGACCCATCCTGCTGTCACAGCCTCCCCTCCCCTCCCCAAACCAGCCTTTTGTGCCTCTTTTCTCTGCCAGGGGAGGATTTGATCCTGGAAATATTGGGATTTTGTTCCTAACCAGAAAACAGGGAGGGGAACTGCCGAGCAAACGTCGTGACCCAGCAACAGAACTGTCCTCGATTCTTACATCTTGTTTGGAAATTTGATGACAGCCTCATTGCCCAGGGGTACAACATAATCACTTCTCAGTTCACTGATACGCTGCCTTTCAGCATCTGCACCAAATGTGTTTTTATCCCCGCTGCTTGTAAGAACACTTCTTAATTCTTCAGATGCACAGGGAGGGGAAAAAAAACCCAGCTCAAGAGAAGAATGCCTGGAATTTTTAATTCCGAATGTAAATACGCTTTGAAAATGATTCTTTCCACCCCCTCACCCCCCAAATTCTTCATTGGTGATGCTGGGTTTTTGTCTTTACAAGCATTAGCCTTGGACAACGCCAGCAGAACTGCTTCTGCTGCTGTCTGCCAAGAAAACTTGGGAATATCTGGACCACCATTTGCAAAAGTTGCTGGAATTTCCTGGAGTGAAATCAGGTGCTGGAAGGAGCATTTTGGGTGCTACAATATCAGGCTGATGGGGTTGAGAGAGTGGATATAGTAGATTATATCTATATATTGTACTATATCTATCTATTCTAATTTACATGAGTGTAAAACCCCACCTGAACGGAAGGGCTGAAACCGGAGTTTCCATCAGTGGTTACTGAAGGACAAACAAAGAAAATTTTTTGCTTTAAAGATTGTAGGTTTTATCCTAAAAGCTCCTTCCAGTGGCATGTTTTTGGATGCTATCACCTGAAACCAGTGTTTCCATCAGTGGTTACTGCAGGGCAGACAAGTCAAATTTTTATTTAAAAAAGAAATTATTTTTAAAAGTTTCATCTTTATCCCAAAAGGTGCTTTCAGTGGCATCTTATTAGATCATATAGTCTGAAAGCAGTGTTTCCATCAGTGGTTACTGCAGGGCAGACAAGTCAAATTTTTATTTAAAAAAATATTTTAAAAGTTTCATCTTTATCCCAAAAGGTGCTTTCAGTGGCATCTTATTAGATCATATAGTCTGAAAGCAGTGTTTCCATCAGTGGTTACTGAAGGGCAGGTACGTTTTTTTTATTTTAAAAATTGTAGGTTTTGTCCTAAAAGCTCCTTCCCGGGGCACATTTCTGGATCGTACCATCTGAATCCAGTGTTTCCATCAGTGGTTACGGAAGGGCAGGGGAGTCAAATTTTTATTTAAAAAAGAAATTATTTTTTAAAGTTTCATTTTTATCCCAAAAGGTGCTTTCAGTGGCATCTTATTAGACCATATAGTCTGAAAGCAGTGTTTCCATCAGGCTTTTCTGAAGGGCAGACCGATAAAACTCTTTTGTTTTAAAAATTTTAGGTACTAAAATTTGTATTTTAAAAAGATTTCATTTTTTAAAATTTCGCCTTTATCCCAAAAGGTCCTTCCAGTGGCACATTTTTGGATCGTATAATCTGAAACCAGCGTTTCCATCAGTGGTTACTGAAGGGCAGGTACGTTTTTTTTATTTTAAAAATTGTAGGTTTTGTCCTAAAAGCTCCTTCCCGGGGCACATTTCTGGATCGTACCATCTGAATCCAGTGTTTCCATCAGTGGTTACGGAAGGGCAGGGGAGTCAAATTTTTATTTAAAAAAGAAATTATTTTTAAAAGTTTCATTTTTATCCCAAAAGGTGCTTTCAGTGGCATCTTATTAGACCATATAGTCTGAAAGCAGTGTTTCCATCAGGCTTTTCTGAAGGGCAGACCGATAAAACTCTTTTGTTTTAAAAATTTTAGGTACTAAAATTTGTATTTTAAAAAGATTTCATTTAAAAAAATTTTATCCTAAAAGGTCCTTCCAGTGGCACGTTTTTGGATCGTATCACCTGAAACCAGTGTTTCCATCAGTGGTTCCAGAAGGGCAGATCAGTTGTTCCCTCTCCGTGATTTTAATGGATGGGCTCGTCCTTTAGCCATCAGATTCCTCACGATTTATCTGAATTTACAATTTCCCAGCTCTGGGAGAGCTGCTGCTTTTCATATTCTTGCCTTTGTGCTTTTTCTTTGCAGCTTCTGCTTCTTTCCAGGGCGTGCACTGCTCTTGTGCTTTCCAGGAAGTGCAGCTCTATTTCAATTTTGCCCTAAATATCCTGTGCCTTGGTTGGTTAAAAGTGCCAGAGCACTCTGGAATCTTCGAATTGGCTCTTAAATTGCACAGAAAAATTGGGAAAATCTCTCTCTGTGGCCTTCTCCTGCAGGGCAGCATCAAACCTGACAAGGCTCTTTGCTCCTGGAACACGGGGAGCAAATTTAAAGGAAGATCTAAAGCACTTTAAAAAGCCATAAGCAATAAAAATGCCTTTCTCTAGCTGCATGAAAACAATCCTTTTTTTTTTTTTGCCAAGGGTAGTTATTTATTTATTAGGAAGGGTTGAGAGAGGAATTCTTTATCATATGGAATAATTGGTCCTGGAAACAAGACCACACTGGTTTAGCTCAATTAGAAAAATTCATTATTTAGGCCAAAATTTTAAGTTATTTCCTCAAAAAAATATCTGTACCTGGCTACATCCTGCAGTCCTCCCATCCTAAATGTCCCATCCTGAGGGATGAGCTGCAGCCCAGCAGTTTGGAATCACCCAGGGAGTGGCCTTGAGGTTTATTTTAGTTCTGTTTTCTTCATTTTGCTTCCGTTTCATCAGTTTGATGTTGTGCCCGTGCTGAGCTTCACATTTGTCCGTGTCTCGTGGGCTGCTTGCTCCACTTGCTGCAGGAATCAGGGACCTGTTGGGCAGCACCTGCCTCAGCTCAGAGACAAAACTGCCCTCAGAACTTCAAATATGTTTTCCTGGCAGCTCTGCCTTTGTCCCATTTGAAGCTGCACCCCCGCAGGGAGTTTCTTACTCAGCCCCCAGGCAGGAGGGACAAGATTTCTCTCTGTAAATCAAATTCAACAGTTGGATACACAGTGTTGGTGCCAGCTTTTTAAACCCACTGGAAATCCAAGTTTTTCGTAACAGTTTTGCTCTCCCAGGCAGAATCTCAGAATCTTTAAGGTTGGAAAAGCCCTCAAAGATTGAGTCCAACCCTTAACACCCTAAACCAAATCCTGAAGTACTTAGGAACTATTTTAATTTTACTTTTGCTGTTGTTTTCACTGTCACAGCCCTGGGAGATGCTGCTCCTGACAGGACCTGCTCTGGTACTGCAAAAAACCCAATTTTATTGGTTTTCTTCTGAAAAGCAGTGGCTGGAAGAGCTCTGGCAGAGGCAGGGAAAGGGCACTTTAATGATTACATTTCATTACCTCACTGATGTCACCTCAAATCCTCCCTCTTCACCACCCTGAAACTAATGGGAGGCATTAAAGGAGCTTCGGTGGGCCCAAAGTGGCCCAGGGTTGTACCAAATGCATTAAAAATCACAGAATTGTTAAGGTTGGAAAAGGTTTCTGAAATTACTAAGTCCAACCATTCCCCAGCACTGCCAAGGCCACCACTGACCCCTGTCCCCGAGTGCCACCTCTGCAGGGCTTTCGAACAGAGCCAGTCCAAAGGCCTGCAGCTCATTGCAGAGGGAAAGCCGAATAAAAAGGAAATAAAAGTGGAATTTTAAGTGTCCAAGGCCAGGCTGGACAGGGCTTGGAGCAGCCTGAGATAGTGGAAGTGTCCCTGCCCATGGCAGGGGGTGGAATGGGATGAGCTTTAAAGTCCTTCTGTGAGCCTTTGATTCTGTGATTTTCCATCCCAGACCCGTTCCTAGTGGTTTTCTACTTTAGAAAAAAATAGGGAGCTTTGGGAAAGCTTTTTCCAGTTGGGAACAATATTAGTGGAGAGCCGTAAAGCTTCAGCAGGAAAAGGTGAGCTGTCCTGGAGGGGCTGCCATCGTTCCAGGGCGGGCAGGAGAGGTGGGGGGCACACCCCAGGACTGTCAGGAGAGAAAGCCAAAGCAGAAATCCATTTATAAAAACAATTTTGACTGACTGGGCTTTTTCTTGTTCTCTGGGCGAAGAAGATTTATGTCTGCAGTGAGATTTAGTTCCTGTCCTGCCTTTGCTGACAGCATCCCCTGGCATTTCCCTCGCTGCTGGTGAGAAATGTCCCTCGGGAAGGGGATCCTGTCACACGGGCTTGAGCTCTGCCAGGTTTGTGGTGACCCCTGGTGAAATGTGTCAGCAGAAGGAGCATTATCTGCACTTGTCTGGTGTTAAACACATCCCAGCTGCACAATCATCATCATCATCATCATCCGTGTCCGTGCAGGGCCTCGTGCCTGGGGACACCTGGTTCCTGACAGGCTTTCTCTGGGCCCCGTGCTGCCAGGAATGGCCTGGGATCTCCTCCGAAAACCCGGATCCAGCCGGGGACACCATTCCTTATCGATCCTGACTGGGATTAGCTGCAGCACAAAGCAGGCTTTAGCTTTGCCTCGGACGATTGTTTCATCCATCATTTCTGCCCTCACCGCTCTCCTCACCTCCGAATGCGGCTCTGGAAGGGTGGGAATGCTGCCTTGCAGCCTCTGCCTGCTTGTTCCTGCTCTCCTCCCCTGCTTTTCGTGTGGAATAAAGATCCTTCAGCACTTCCAGACAAATTCCTGTTCCTACAGCAAGGAGCTGGCAGTGGATCCCAGCTCATGGGAAGCTTTCTGGAAGGCTCATTTCAGTCTCTGTGAGCAGCCACAGACTTTTTACATGCACAGGTTTTTGCGGAGCTGACTCCTTTCAAACACTGTGGGAGCAGATATTTGGCAAAGCAGTTAAAATTAGCGAGAACTTTATTTCTGTCAGTCAGGTCATGTGTTGGGGTACTGGACTATTCCATCCAGTCCCTGTGTGAAATGCCTTCATTTTCCAGCACTTCTTGGGATAATTAACAATTCCTGGAATAATGTGACTTTATTCTGAAATTCACCTTTACGGACAGTGTTTTGCACCATTTTTTGCATTCTTGTTTGTCGGAATTAGTGCATTCAGTCTCGTGCTCGGGCTGCTGATGGTGATAAACTGCCTGAACGAATGGAAATCAAGTTGCTGCAGATCCCAGAACCATATTTTAAAGGATGTCGCTGCCACGTGCTTTACCCGAGCTGGGGGCAAAGGTCTCGTGTGGGGACATTTTTCTATGTCAGTGCTTTTTCTAACTGACTTTGCCCTTGTAATGATTTCTCCTAAGTTATTTGACAGGCAGTGTGAGTCAAGTTACTGAAATCCCGGAATTTTCCATCATAACTGAACCTGCATCCAACTAAACATCACCTTGAGAGTCCTGAGCTCCCAGCCTGACACAGCTCCTGTCACAGCAGCCGCCTGCTCTCTGTTCCACGAGAAAAGAAGGCTGAAAACCTCTTCTTTCCAAGGTAATTCCTTTAATTCGCACTTCTCTAGCTGCAGCCTCAGACTCAAAACACGTCCATCCCCATTTCTGTGGGCAGGGGAATGCATTAGGGACGGATAGGGATGGATGGGAATGGTCAGGACCTGCTTGCTGCAGACAAATGGAGCCCTTCGTGGGGCCTGTTGTGGGAATTAGTTGGAATTGCTTGTCTGAGGACATCGGATCATTAAAACTGAGGAGCTGAAGCCTTTGTGGGAGTGTTTTTCCAGTTCTCTGCTCCTCCAGGACAGGGCTGGATAAAATACACTTGTACTGGCTCAAAGAAGTTCCGTGTAATGAGATGCAAATGTCACCAACCAAATCAAAACATTGCAATGATCCTAATTATGAAAATAAATGTGGGCCCTGCTAAGAGACGTGAACCATTGCAAAATAAATCCTGGAGTGCAGGATAAATCACCCAGGCTTAGAAGCAAATAACAAAGGGCTCCATTAATACAGAGACCCTGTTTGAAATGATAATCTCAAATAATTGAGGCGCTCCATTTACAACTGGATATTGTCCCAGGCTTTTTTGAAGATTCCTGAAGCTCTCAGCGATTCCACAAAGGGAAATCTGCTCCGTGATCTGTAACACGTGGTCTCTCTGGCTACCAAATTTAAATCCTTTTATGGGGCAAGGCACGGGACTGGGAGGTGCACGAGAAATATCAGACACAGGACTGAGATGTGCACAGAAAATACCAGACGCAGGACTGGGAGGTGCACAGAAAATATTGATTTGTGTTTTCCACTTAACACAGAATAAAATAATTCCAGAAAGCCCTAAAGCCCGAAGTGATGATGGATTTTTTCAGGGGCAAAGGCAGACGAAAGAACACGCAGAGTTTTCCAGCAGCATCCCCCAAGGCATCAGAATCACCCTTTTATTTCCAAAGGTGTTTCAGTCCAGGCATTTTTCTGCTTTCTGTGCAGCAGAACAGGAGAGGGGAGCAGCTGATGTGATGTAAAGGAAACCTGTGGGGTTTTTAGGGTTTTTATCCAGAATTCTTCCTGAAAAGTCCTGCTGTCTTTGACCTGCGAACCCTGGCTGCCTGGAGATGGGCACTTCTCCACTATTTCATGATGTTCCAGTGCATTGCTCTCCCTAAAAAATGTATAGGGACATTTATTTCCAGAAAAAAATGTAGTTATAAAAAAAAAACAACAACAAAACACCTATGGCTTGTCCAGCAATATGTGGAAGTCTTTTATCTGGGTACTTGACATTCTGTTTACTTGCTCAGCTTCATCACAAAACATTTCCTGGTGAAACTACAGAATTGCTTTCCAGATCTATGTTTTTTTAAATTTTTTTTGTCCTTGACATGGGATCTGTTCCTCCTGGAGAAACAGTAATTTTCTCCTCCGCACTGAAAAACTCTTCTCCTGCAGCTTTCTGGTGAGATCCTCTCTGCTGGTGGCGTGGAGCTCTCACGGGGTGTTGCAGCTTTTGCTTTCAGGAGGGAATAAAAGAAGGGAAAAGTGAATTTTGGGGCTCTGCTGTGACTGTTCCGGTGCAGTGATTTTCGCTGTGGGACCAGATTCAGTGCAGTTGCTTTGGCAGTGCTGGATGGTTTGCTTGGAGTGCCTAAACAGATAGAAAAAATGGATACAAGTCCAAATGGAGAAAAAAAACAAACGGAAAAAAACCAACACGAGATTCTCCCAGACCAGTCCTGCTGGAATTTGCTGTTTAATCACAGAATCCCAGACTGGCTTGGGCTGGAGGGACCTTAAAGCTCATCCAGATCCACCTTCCACTGTCCCAGGCTGCTCCAAGCCCCGTCCAGCCTGGCCTTGGGCACTGCCAGGGATCCAGGGGCAGCCACAGCTGCTCTGGGCACCCTGTGCCAGGGCCTGGCCACCCTCACAGGGAACAATTCCTTCAAATATCCCACGTAAATCTCCCCACTTTCAGCTTAAAGCCATTCCCTGTGTCCTGTCCCTCCACTCCTTGTCCCCAGTCCCTCTCCAGCTCTCCTGGAGCCCCGTTAGGCCCTGGAAGGAGCTCCAAGATCTCTGGACCCTTCTCCAGATGAACACCCCCAGCTCTCCCAGATTTCTGTTGAGACACTTTTCCCTTCCATTAAATCCTTTTTTTCTTCCACTTTTCCATGCAGGTGAACTGGATGATCCCAATGATTGCTTTAACATCCCTGTTTGTCTCTTTCTGACCCTTCCAGAGGAGGGAAGCCGGGAGTGGAGCACCTCCAGCGCTTCCTCCCGCGGCTCTTCCAGCTGCTCCTGAGGGATGAGCACTCGGAGGGAAGAGCAGAACATTCCTTGCTGACCTCAGGGATTGGAGACAGACCCTACAAAGGCCTTGTAACTCGGGATTTAAATCCTGCAGGCATCTCAGCCTCTCTTTTTCGGCTGCAAGGCTTTCTGAGCAGAGGAGTGTCTGCGGTCGGTGCCCGGGGAGCCTCGAGCACAAGCTGCAGTTTTTGAGCATCTATTGCAAAGCCGGAATTTTCTGTCTATTTCCCTGCGTTGCTTCCCTGCCCATGACCTAAATTATGAGGAGAAGATATTAAAGCCTGGATTTCATCTTGAGAGCTGACTGCACCCATAGGAGCCATTAAAGCCCAGTGTTGTTTTTTGATTGAAGGTAAGCAAGCAGTGAAATGATGCTGCTTTCCTTGTCTAAACTGCTGCCAGGAGTAGGACTTTTGGAGCAGTATCCTGCTTTTCTTTATGGCTTTTTGTCTCTGGACTCAGTCTGATACCCCAACCATATTTCCATGGCAGGGGGCTGGAATGAGATGGGTTTTAAGGTCCTACCTAGTGCTCCTGCTCTAAGTACTGAAAGCATTCTTTCTTCAAATAGGCCAAAAAATATCCCAATTTGCAAATATTTAATCTAAATAAATGCTCTGAGTCCTTGAATAACCCCATCTCCTTTGATTGTAGCTCCTTTATCTCCACTCAGCCGATTCTTCCACCTGCTGGTAATATCCTAATGGATTTAAGCCTCGTGTCCTCCTCTGAGGGATGAGATGCTCAAACGCTCTGACTGTGACCCCTCTTTACTCTTTCGGGGCAGATCTGGTTGTTGTTGGGCCGTCAGTGACTTTCCATTGGATTTATCCCTGTGGGAGGAGCGCTTTGACTCCTGCAGGTTTCTCCCGCGTCAGGATTCTCTCCCAGACAAGGTGCTAATGGTGTATCCGAAGGCAAAGGTGTGGAACACATTTCAGTGATCCCAAGGAGTGGTTGCCCAGGCAACTGGAACATCTTCATCCACAGCAGGGAGCGGGGCCTGCCTGGCCAGCCCCGCGGAGCAGCCGAGCTCCGCCGAGGTTACGGAAGCAAATATGCTTTGGATGAGTTTGGGATGTTTCCTCGCCCAGCTAAGGTCATTCCCGGGGCTGAGATTGTCCGGAATAAAGAGGATTTGACTGCTCAGGACACGTAGCCCAGGCACAGCCTGCTGGCAAGGACTGAGCGGGTGCTGTGAATGCAGAGAAACCCAGCTCAGGGGCAGCTGGAGCAGGGCTACCCCTCCCTACAGAGAAACAGCAGTGAGCAGAGAGAGAAAACCCCACACGGCTGAAAGTAAGGGAAGAAGAGAAGTCTCTGAGATGATCTTCTTGTGGCCTTTCAGTACCTAAAAGGGCTACAAGAGAGCTGGAGAGGGATTTTTTCATTAGGGCAGGTAGTGACAGGACAGGGGGGAATGGCCTTAAACTGAAGAACAAGAGGGTTAGATGGAATATTCGGAAGAAATTCTTCCCTGTGAGGGTGGTGAGGTCCTGGCAGAGAGAAGCTGTGGCTGCCCCTGGATCCCTGGAAGCATCCAAGGCCAGGTTGGAGCACCCTGGGATGGTGGCAGATGCCCGTGGCAGGGTGTGGCACTGGATGAGGTTTAAGGTCTGTTCCAACCCAAACCATTCTGGGATTCTATGAAAACATCACTTTATGCAGCAGAAAAAGGCACAGTAAATACATTTTGTTTTGGTTCTCAGTTCATTCTTGCAGAAAATGGGACTGAGCACAGAAGGACAGCGGGGAACACGAACTCTGCATGAACACAGTGTGCTCTTCTTCCGAGTCCCTCCCCAGCCCCTCTTTTTGCTGCACCACCGCAAATGTGTCAGTGAAGTTTGGGGAGAGGTTCTAGGTTGGGAAATAGCCCTGGGAGACACAAAGTTATCCAGGTCTGTGTTTCCCATTGGTGACATTTGGATCAGGAATTGCCGATTTACAGCCTGTGAACTACGGGGACCGCAAGGGGACTTGATGTGGCTGAAGGACAGTTTGGCCCTGAAAACACAGGCACCGAGATCCACCAGGAAACCACAGCAGGGCCGAGCCGTGCCTCGTTCCAGGTGAATGGAAAACTTCGTGCTGAGGCTCTCGGCCCTGTCCTGGGTGTGCAGCTGTGGGGCCGCGGCAGGGCCGTGCCCCGGGGCCACTCGCTGTGACACTTGCAGGGAGTGTGTCAGGCACTCTGCCCTTCCGTCGGGAGCCTGCGATGAGTTGGAGCAGAGTATTTTTAGCTGCTGTCCTGCTGGCTTCGGCGCTGCTGACGTTACGGAGTTTGGCAAGGCGGAGAACTGTGGGGTTATTGGAGTTTCAAGGGATCTCTTGTCTGTAATGCGGTCGTGTCATTCCTGCTGCGGCCAAGAGACCGGGAACGGCGGGAGCTGCGCTTCCTCAGCTGCTCATCCGTAATCCGTTGTGGTGGTTGGAGCTTCTCCCACCTCCTGAGGCGATGCCGAAGGGCAGGAGCCCTGACAGGGATCCCTGAGCCAGAGGATGGCTCCTGAAGCACCGGGAGAAGCATCCCCTTCTCCCTGGGGCACATCCCTGAAAACCCAAACCCAGAGACAGCCTGGATGCCACCGATCGTTCAGGTGAGTGGTGCTTCCACGCAGCGTTAATTCCAGAGTGCTTCCCGCTTTTCAGATGAGGCCCTCATCCCCCTGAAGGCGCTGCCCTGTCTGTGCTCGCCCCTCACAGCTCAGCCTTTATTGAGAGGTGTGATACTGAAGTATTGAAGTCCATCCTGTCCTTTTTCCAGTGCTCTCCTGAGCTGGGAATTGGGTTTCAAAGGCTGCTCCAGTAACCCAAAGGGCTGTCAGCAGGCAGGGGCTGTGCCAGGAACAAAGAGTCACTGCGGTTTTGAGCACTGCACGTTTGCTGCTGGCAGCCAGAGCAGTGTCAAGTGCATGGAGAGCTGCTCCTTTTCATGTTCTGTGCCTTCAGTGCTTTCCCTCAGGGACTGGAGCAGGGAAGGTCTGAGGTGAGGAGCTGGAGAATATCCCCTGTCCTGCCACGGGGAACAATCCTGACCCTCAGCACCTCTGGCCTTTTCTGTTCCCCGGAGAACAGGGCTGTATGAGCTTTTCTAATCTTGGATTTTGTGTTTATTCAGATTCATCTGTGCTCCTGATTAAGAAGTAGCAGTTGATTACCTCCAATGTGGCAGCTGCGGGGAGGGGTAAAAACCCTGAAGACCCTGATGCTAAAAGGGGAACTCAGAGGGTGGAGAGGGGAGAGATGAGGATTTGCAAATCCGATACTGATGCAAATAATAGAAGGATAAGGGAGCCAGGTATCGCAGAACCATAAAATCATCGAATCATCGCATGAGTTGGGTTGGAAGGGACCTCAAACACCTTCGACTGTCCCAGGCTGCTCCAAGCCCGTCCAGCCTGGCCTTGGGCACTGCCAGGGATCCAGGGGCAGCCACAGCTTCTCTGGGCACCCTGTACCAGGGCCTGCCCACCCTCACAGGGAACAGTTTCTTCCCAATATCCAACCTAAACCTACTTTCCCCCTTTTCCTGTCACTCCCTGACCTCATTAAAAGTCCCTTTGCAGTTCTAACTTTTGAAGGAGTTCTATCAAGCATTAAAACCTAATTGGGCACGAAGAAATCCTTTTGCACAGAGCAAGAAAAATCCAGCCAGCTGCAACAGGCTTTCAGTGAGGAAACGGAAACTTCTCCTGCCTTTTGGTGTGGGATATTTTTGGACGAAGCCTTTTAGAAGAGGGAGACAACACAAGGGGAAATCAGGCTCTTGGGTCAGACAAAAGGCACCGAATTGTTTGACAGCCACATTCCCTCTCTCCTGCTCGAGGACCTTTACAAGCAACAAAAGCCACCAAGAATTGATCCAGACCTGGCATTTCCAGAGCCTGCAGAGCGAGGCCGACTCACAGTTTGATTTTATCTTCCTACCAGCAAATCTGGAACACAACACGCAGCTCGCTCCGGGGCTCGGCTCCCATTTGTTTGCTGTTTAGCGGGTCATTATGGAGAGGATCCCTCTTCTCAAAAGGCTTTCGCAGGAAAGGAGCCTCCTTTAAAGAGGCTGCAATATCCTTGTTTATTTAAGTGGCACAGCCAAGTAGAAAGAAAACAGCAGCGAGCTGAAAGAGCGGAGAGAGCGGATGGAAAACACTCCGCGTTTGGGAGAGGAAAAGGTGTGTCCTCTCACCTCCTCCACATGATGAGTGCTGTTCCAGATGCAGCCACTTATTTCCTAAAGGTACTCGAGGTCTCGTGTCTCAAATTCAAGCTGGCGCCTTACCCTTCTCCAGAAGTGCCAAGAGCTGATCTGAGGAACAGCTGAGAGGTCTCCCTGCCCAGTGCTGCCTGCTCGGGAGGAGATGGAGTCACCCTGAGCTGTGAGTTGGGGATTTGCTCATCCTTCTCTGCCAAGTGAGAGGTCTCTTCGCTCCTCTCGCAGCTGGTCAGCCCAGGAGTGTGTGTAGGGATGAAGAGCCTGCTGGCAGCTGCTTTGCATCCACCTGAGCTGTTTTCCAGGGGAAGCTGGCTCCGGATTGCACAAAAACCTGCTCAGGGGTGAGCAGTTCCCCCTTTGTGTCCAGCCTGTGGGTTCTGAGTATCCTGAGCAGCGTTCAGCATCCCCCGTGCCCCTCACTGACCTTGCAGTTGTTATGGATCCACAGGTTTGTGTCCCACTTTTTGCCTCCCAGAGTAATTCCTTGGCTCACCTGTGCTGCCAGGACTGACTTTTCCCTGCGTTGCTCTGTTTTTCCCATTCCCAGTTGACACAGTGCTGTTGGTGAGACAGCCCAAGGACCTGGGGAGCAGAAACAAATGGGTTTGTGCTGGGGTTCTGCAGGGGGAAAAAATGCAAACTTGCTTGAGTCATATTATCCCAGTAGAAAATACTGGATATGTTTTTGTCTTCCCTCAACCTTATCCATGGGAGAACCTCGAGGTGCTGTGCAATAAAATCCATAAAAATTGTGCCCTTCAAAGCCACCCAGCTCTTTCTCCCTATTCCTAAACCTACATAATATTTATGTTATAAATTTGAGGCACTTTCCTTGACTCCTTTCAAGTTTGATCCCTTTAAAGTTTGATCTCTTCCTCTAAAGTCACATCAGACTTTCCTACATCCTTTTCTCCTCTCTCTCTCTCCTCAAAAACCTTTGCCTTTTCTTGTCTATCCAGGTCTTTTCTCTTTCTGCCTTCTCCTTCAACAACCATTCAGCCTTTCTCAGATCATTGACATCTTTGTTGCATCTGAGCAGGAATTTGGGGTTGGCTTTGACAGGTGTCTTTCTAGCTCAGCACTGACATCTTTTCCTCGGCAGCCACTTCCTGCAGGATGTATTTGAGAGACTTCTGACTGCTTAAATTACGTTGGCACGCACAGATCAGCATAGCAAAAATGTTAATTACCTCCACTTTTCCGCTGCAGAGCTTCCCCTTAATGGTTTGAGCAACTTTTGTCTGCTCTGCTCTTTCTTTTCTTTCCTTTTACCTCCAGATGAATTCTCAGAGGGCTTTAACACTTGGTGGTGGTGCAGGGAGGGCTTGTTTTTCACGCCGTGCTTCCTGCAGGTTGTTTTTCTGAAGGCGTGCTAAGGAACCTGACAAAAAAAGCAAAGGAATCCATAAATTAGAAACATTTCCTGCCGTGTTTCCATCTGTTTCGGCCAAAAAAGCTTCGTTCCTGCCGCTTCACGTGGGCTCCGGCCCGAGCGTGGTGACATCAGCAGGTTTGGGTGACATCATCAGNATCAGCAGGGTTGGGTGACATCAGCAGGGTTAGGGTGACATCCCCAGGGTTGGGTGACATCAGCAGGGTTGGGTGACATCAGCAGGGTTAGGGTGACATCCCCAGGGTTGGGTGACATCAGCAGGGTTGGGTGACATCAGCAGGGTTAGGGTGACATCCCCAGGGTTGGGTGACATCAGCAGGGTTGGGTGACATCAGCAGGGTTAGGGTGACATCCCCAGGGTTGGGTGACATCAGCAGGGGCAGTGTGGCCGTTTGTGGCCCGGCACAGGGCCTGGGAGAGCCACGTGCTGTGGGCTGTGGGGAGTGATGACGTTTGGTGACAATTTCCGTCACCGCCTTGGCTTCAGTTTGGGACACGTGCTGGGGAGCGGGGTAAGGAACTCGTGCTGCCTCTGCCCACACCAGCTCTGGCTGTAACCAGGAAAAGGAATTTATATTTTTAGAGATGACGATTTAGACTTTAAAATCCTGGGGATGGTGACTGTGACACAGCCGACGGTTCCTGTGTGATGTAGGATCAAAAACGGGATTTTGGAGCTAATTTTTCCTCCTGGCACGGGAGGATCCACTGCAGCTTCGTCCCCTCTGCTGTGACAGTGACGTGCACAGCCCCAGAGATGCAGGAGTGCTCCAAAACCAGGTGGCAGTGAAGATCCCAAGGTTCACAGTGTCCACAAATCCTGTTCCTTCCATCTCCTGACAGCCCTTGCTGCTCCCCTCCTGCCTGCTGAGCATCCATCCAGGAAAACCAAAGCTGTGGAGGAGGGCAGGACTGGCAGTGCTGCTCTGCCTTTAATGCCTTTTGATTTTCCTTCTCTCACAGATCAAACCTGTGCGTCAGAGGGGGCCTGGCTGGAGCCTGAACCGCTGCTGGCTCAGGCTGCGAGGGGAGCGGCGTCTGAGCGGAATTGCATTAAAAACTGGCTTTTAAAAAGGAGCCACGCATCTTCCCAGCCAGGGCACGCTGCCAGGGCTCAGCAGAGGAGCTGTCCCTGCCTGCAAGGAGCTCGAGCAGTGTCTCACTTATAGGACTTCGCTCTGCGGGCGGCAGCGTTGGCAGCCAGAAAGGAACTCAATAAACAGCTCTGTCCTTCTGGAGAACCTCTGAGGCTGAAACAGGAGCGCACAGCTGGTTGTGCACAGCAGCCAGCGCAGGCCCTGATGGTCTCAGAAAACGTGCCCCTGACCTTTGATGAGATTGTTGCATCCTCCCCAGAGAGCTCTGTGCAAGCCCCTGGGCGGCTCAGGAGCCAGGTAAATGGCACAGGGGACAGGCCCAGCCCTAGGCACGAGGGCCACCTGCTTGTGGGGCAGTGGAGATGGGCAGGCACTGCCCGAATGTCTGAGGGCAGCAGGGGGGCAAGAGCTGAGCTTCCCCCAAGCTGCATCATTCGGTCTTAGAGCCCCTTACCCCTGTAAGCTAGGGCTGTGCTCCTTCTGGATCAGAGAATCCTGGAATGGGTTGGGTTGGGATAAACCTTAGAGTTCATCCAGTGCCACCCCTGCCATGGGCAGGGACACCTTCCACTATCCCAGGTGGCTCCAAGCCCCGTCCAACCTGGCCTTGGGCACTGCCAGGGATGGGGCACCACACGATACCCAAGTTTAGGGGGATTAGAGACCTCCGTGGCAGGGAAATTCCCAGAATCAGTCAGGTGTATCCACAGCAGCTCTGCAGCTCCTTTGTGCCTCTGGAGATGAGATCTCACGGGGCAGGTGAAGGGTTTGGTTGTGTCCCCTTGCAGTAGTGAGAGCACAGAGGGAATGACCCAAGGAATGAACTTCCTGCTTTCTGTTTTTCTTCTCTCTTTGTGTCTTGCTGGGATTTTCTATTATCACTGAGTCAGAAGCAGGTTTCTGTGCTGGGAGCGTGATTGATTTCCAGCTTGCACCTTGCACTGGTCTGAAAGCAAACCACGCTGGCTCTTGGGTTTCTTGAAACTCCTGAAAGCAAGGAAAAAAAAGTATTGAGCTTGGAACAAAATATCCTGGCAGCTTCCTCCAGAAAAGCTGTGCTGAGGTTTCAGTGGGAGCATCCCAAAAGGGAACAATGAGATTTCAAACCTTGCCTTTATCAGGAGCTGTGGTTTTACGACTTTTGGGGTTATGCTGAGGGACAGGTTGTGGTGTGTTCATTCAGCCTTTTGTTCTGATCCCTTAGCCAAGCCCCAGAATGCCAACTTAAACACTTCGGATTGACTGCGGGGGTGGAGGAAGGAAATATCATGTCCTAAAGCTTGTAGGCCTAGGAACCTCAATAATTTGCAAGGTTTGATAGGCTCAGCAGTGAGTTTTGTGTTGTTCCCTATGATTTTTGGGGGAAAACGAGAGGAAAGGAGGAACAAGATTCAATACAGCATCCCTCCAATAAGGCAGGCAGGAGGGAAGAGGTGATATTGGCACTGATATTGCTGCTGATTTATTCACAGAAAATACAAATTGTATGGATGCTGGGAGGTTTTATTGTGGTTCTTAATGATTCATTTGGTGTCTGACAGCTGCCAGTGAACCCAGGGAGCAGAGCCTCTGCCTGGGTGCTCAGCAGACAGAGCAGGAGACAGAAATGTCAATTGCCACTTGTGCTGTTCAACCTGATTCCTCCAAACCTGAAGTGGGAATATCTCGAATGGATCTGAATCTCCATCTATGCTTCATGCATGCAAATCTCAGGTGTGTCGTGTTGTGTTAAACTGCATCCTGAAAAGCTGGGAGAAATAAACTCCAAGAAGCGAGAAGCAAATCTCACTTTGCAGGGTTTGAATGTTCAGGAAATACCTTTGTGTGTGTCTGAGGGGTGGGCAAAACCCTTGGGCCCAGAGCTGGGGTGGTGATGGCTCCGTGACTCTTGCCTTGGTGCCATCTGCATCACCAGGGGAGGGTCAGGTTGGATATTGGGAACATTTCTTCCCAAAAAAGGCTGTCCAGCCCTGGCAGAGGTGGAGTTCCAGTCCCTGGAAGGATTTAAAGCCGTGTGGATGTGGCACTTGGGGACATGGGGCAGTGGTGGCCTTGGCAGTGCTGGGGAGTGGTTGGACTCAATCCAAACTATCCCATGATCCTGTGGTTCTTCAGTTCCAAAGCAGTTTGTGATTTCTCACCTGGTCAAAACCTCTCTTTTAGAGGAATGTGAGAAAGGTGAGCATAGGAGGGACTGACCAGGCCCAGTGGGAGATCACCTGGGCCTCAAAAACCCCATGATTTAAAAAAATTAAGTCAATAATGCACCGAAGTTTACCCAGAGAGTCTCAGGCTGAACCTGGAAACCCTGAGCTTTAATCACCAGCCTCTTCTGGCCCCTCACCTTCCACAAAAAGTGTTGTGTGAAGGTTAATTTGGGATTAAAACAGAGCTGGACTAAATGCAGAGACAATGAGAGCTGAGCTAAGCTGTGCTCAGGCAGAATCCACCCCAAAGTGCTTTTCTTTGCAGCAGGAACACGGCCTAATCCTCTTATCCTTGGAGTTGGAGGTCCTGGACGAGTGGGAACGGGCAGTTCCATTCAAGGAGAGGATTTGCTCTCTGAATAAGAGGACTCCGGCTGAATATGCAAACAATCAGCTGTTCTCCTGATGGCTTTATAAAGGGATTGCTCGCTGCAGGCTCTAAATGAGGCAAATTTCAGCCTCGTTTCCACAGCCCTCGTGGGCCTGGACAATCTTGAAGTGCTTCACCAGCAACCACAAGCACTTCTTTTTAAAAAGTCCTTTCAGAGTCGTTGGATTTTGTCAACCACGACGTGAGCAGCACCACCATGATGGGGGAAAAACGGTCAACCACCACCTGAGATCACATCAGGAATTTTTGTTTAAAACTCTTAAAGGCTCTTCCATGCTGCTGGATTTCTTCCCACAGCTCTCTTTCTCCTGGAATGAAATGCACTGACTCAGGAGACTGAACCACAGCCTTGTGGAATCATTACGGTTGGAAAAGACCTTTCAGGTCGTCAAAATGATCTGAAATACTGCAGTGAAATTTGACATCAGTTATAGCAGCTCAGGTCTCCCCGAAGACTCACACAAAGGTCCCTTCTGGCGCCCTTGTACATTGATTTTTCAGTGTAAACACCAAAGGAAATGCAACATTTGGGGTTTGTGACTCACTGTGTGCATGTCTGACACTCTGTGGCTGTCCAAAAAACAATCCTCAGTGTTTTCTTTAGAATCCTGGAATCATCAAGGTTGGAAAAGCTCTCACATCAGCGAGTCCAACCATTAACCCAGCACATTTTCGTGGATGTGGTGCTCACTCTCAGAAAAAAATAAATGGAATTTAGTGTTTTCCAGCATTCCCTCCCCTCTGCAGTCCAGCATTCCCAGACCTTTCACTCAGCGCTTTCACACCCCTCCGGATAAATAAACCACAGAATCCCCTAAAATACTGCACCATTCAATTTGTTGCAGCAACAAACGATGCTTTTAGACGTGAAACATTTGCTGTGTTGCTGGAGATTAACAGAGTTTATTAATCCTATGGAAGTTTGCATTGACTAAACTCAGTGTGGGCTGAGATATGGCTGCATAGTAGAAATTAATGTCCAAAGAACTTTAGCTGTAAGAAAAAAACTTAATTGGGTGTATTAAGAACCCAATTAAATTTCGTGTAATTAAATTTCGTAAAAAAATAATGTTGGGGGGAGAAAAATTTTAAAAAACCCATATATTTTTCTCTGTATTATGGCTGTCTTGAGTGTAATAAGACTCTTTGAGGAACTTTCTACTTAAAATGCACTTTCAGTGTTTCTCCCTCGCCGCCAGGCTCTGCAAGGTCTCCACCTGATCTATTGGAAGTGGTAACAAACTCTTGAGATGTATTTTTGAAATCCTTAGACCTCTGACCGGATTTGCAGCGATGACACGGAGGTAACAATAAAGCCACTTGAGAGACATTTAATGGGACACTTTAAATGAAATCCCCGGGGCTGGTAATGGCAGCTGAGCGTGTTCTTGCCATTTTCCCATTTAACAAGAAGAAAAGGCCAAACAAGGAGCAATTAGTCAGAATAAAATCAGCTTTGATGACATTTTCCCTCCTGAACTCTGGTATAAAATGGTCACCTAAGGAAGAACTGAAAGGATGTGTGAGGAATTTGGTAGTAGAGCTGCATGTTCATGCACACAGTGCTGGGTAAAAAATGAGCAGGTAAAGCCACTGCGGGGTAATCGGAGCATGGGTTGCTCTCTGCTCGTATTTTGCTTGATTTTGGTCCAAATTTTAATTAATCTCAGCTTTTCCTTGAAGTCTGTGCAGGTTAAACTTGGTTTTCGTCCTGTGGATCTCCATGACGTTGGTGTGTTCGGGTTACCCAGTTGGCCCTTCCATGGTAAGTCCCATTCCCTATTTCCTCTCAGATCTGTTCCATTCCTCTTAAATCACTCCTTTATTGAAATTAATTTTGTTTGTTTGACGGCTTCTTTGCTGTTGTGGTTTTATTTTTTTTTATAAGATGAAGAACTGTCTTGTATTAAAGCTATTGGTTAAATATTTTTACCTTATTTTCCTGGAGCATAGCCTAATTTTTCCTGGAGTTATTAATGAACTATGCAAACCTCTGAAATAATCATGTGAACAACCCAGTGCATATTTAATGTGGAGTGTGGGGAGTGGAAATCCTGGATGGAAGAGGGAAAAACACAAATCCCCTCTGCATTTAATCTGAATTCCTTGCATATCTCAAATAGGTGCAATTAAATATATATATATATATTAATTTCACTTATTGCCAGCTAGTTTATAAATTAATTAACTTATTTATAATCAACTTATTTATTTAGACACAGCTGGATCTGGGTAGCCACATTTCCTAATGGACGGATTCTCTTTCTGGCAGTGATGTCATGGTTAAAAGGAGCTTAATTGCTTCAACAAATGTCAGAATAAAAGTCATTTATTCGGTAAATCTAGTGAAATAGCAGCTAAAAATTCAAAATAGGAATTTCTCTGTGCCTGGTTTTCGGATTTTTTTGGTTTTTTTCTTGAAAAAAGTGGGTTTTTTTGGTAGGGAGAAAGTTCAGTCTGGGAAATTCCTTGTCAGTGGCAGAAGGTGTTGGATGCAGAAAGGGTCATTAAACAAACAAAAAACTGAAGTAATAACCAGTATTAAAGAGCAATAAAAAACTGAATTAAAACAAATCCTAATGAATTTAATGGCAGTTTTACCAGCATGGTAATCCTATGGTTTTGCATGGAATTTTTCGAGATGGCAGAATATTGCTTTCAGATGGGAAATCAGCTGGGAAATCAGGGTATGATGAAAGATGCACAGAGCAACCATAGGCATGCCAGGAAATGCTTTTATTTTGTAATTCATCAGGAATTAAATGCAGTTTATTTTAAGAGCTGTTAAAATATGTAAAAGTTTTTATGTAGTTGGCATTTTAATCCTACAAAGTGGAAGTAAAAGGAATGTGTGCAAAACCCTGGATTTTTATCCGGACTTTTTAAAATTCCCATTACTATTTTGTCATTATTAAACTTATTCAGAACTACTTCCAGAATTAGTCATAACTACTGGAAAGCCTCCTCCAAATTTCAGCTTTACAGGTATTTTTGTTGCCTCTTACCTGTAACTTAAGCGTCAGAAGTTCACACAGGTTATAACAAGCTGGTATTTCATTTTTCCCTGAAAAAATCTCATTTTGCAGCAATAAACGCCCGTGTTGTTCCAAGGAAACTGTGTCACAGCTGGTCAGCATCACAGAAAACAATTCATATCATACCCTAAACATAATTGTATCAGTATTTTAGACCAGAAATGTATCAAAAACTATGAAAAAAATCTGATTTTGAACACGATAAATCCTTAGAAAATAACAGCTCATCCTTGTCATTCAAAGCATAAATTGCTTTTGTGTTTCTGCTTTGCTTTGTATCCTGAACAAGTCCTGGCAAATACACAAATCCATAATTTTACCTCCTCTTATCTCTTCTTTTTCCTCCTTGTTTGTTTGTTTGTTTGTTTGCCTTTAATCTCCAGAGCAACAATCCTTTTTATTTGACCTGCCAGCTGTACGGGAAATCGGATTCGTGCCTGGTGCTGCTGAGCAGCTGCCTCTCCAAGGTGGGCAGGGATGAGGAGCTGGCTCTGGGGAAGCCTCTCGCGGAGTCCCCTCTCCACAAAAGGTCCTTCCGCAACGGCGTCGGAGCGGGAATTAAAAAAACTTCCTTCCGAAGGGCAAAGTCCTGAGCAAGTGCCCCAAAGCCCGGCCCACATTTTGACATCTGATGTTTCAATCGTTGCTTCGAGTCCTTTTGATGCTTTTCTCTGACAAAGCCACCTCTGACAAAGTCCCCGTGTCCCCAGCGTGTCACCAGATGTCGATTTCCAAGCGCCGCGAGCCGAGCGGAGCAGATGGGAGCGCTCGGGAAGGGCTTTGTTCCCAAAGTTACAGTAGCATAAAGTTCTGTCTCGAAATGAATGTTTTCATTCGCTTAATTCCCCTCCTTTGTCAGGCTACAGATTTAATCAAGTTGCTTTTTGATTAATACAAAGGTAATCCCGTGCTTTGAGGAGATGTGTGCACGCAGCCTGGCGGGAGGATGGAGGATATTATTCCCAAAATCCCTCCTCTCTGCCAGACACGAGGCATTCCTGTGCTTTCCCGTCCCAAATCACATTTCCTTCAAGACAACTGGTAATTTTAATACAGATTTAAAGTACATTTCATTTCAGGTTTCCAAAGATATGAAGGCCCACTGGTGAAAGACAGAATCAGGCCCTACTTGTAACTTCCACTGGCTTTTTAATATAGTTATTTAAAATGACTTTGGCAGGAAATAACCTCCGGAGATGTCTCATCTCGTATCCAGAAGAATCCTGGGAAATCACTCTAAGGCAGGGTATCAGCCCAACTCCCTGTGCCTCAATTAATTGACTTAGGTAGGCAACCCCCAGCTGATGAAATGTGCCAAATCTGGGATTTTTTTGTAATTTCCTGTCGGGGGAAAAAAAAAAAGGAAAAAGTCATTTGATGTGAAATATGTAAATGTGGCGTGGAGGAAAGGTCACCACACATGTGTGAGTTCCATTTGTGGCTGTGTCCCCCGAGTGTGGCGTGAGCTGTGCACTTGGCTTGAAAATGTGGCAGAGTGTCCCTGCAATGCCTCTTGCAGTCTAAGCTACAATATTAATTATAATAAATCACTATGTGGATGTTTTCTAATATTTCCCTGTTAAATATCATAACTCAGGAGATCGTTGTTAACCCTACAAGGAGCTGGTTTGGTGTCATCACGTCTATGATGCTCCCCCTGAGCCCATGGGCTGAAGTGAGCCCAGCATGGAGCTGGCTGGAGGGACAGCGAGTTTTTCTGGGTGATTTCCAAGGAGATCAGCCAGTGTTTGTCCAGGCTGAAAAGTTTGACACATCCTGGTTTTAAAGTCGCTTAAACACTTGTGTTCCTTTGGGGTAGTCTTGAAGTTGCTGAGACGAGTGGGAACCATGGAACCCTGGAACCATGGAACCAAAGAATCCTAGGAACCATGGAACCCAGGAAACATGGAACCCAGGAACCATGGAATCCTAGGAGCCATGGAATCCTAGGAACCATGGAACCCAGGAAACATGAAACCCAGGAACCATGGAATCCTAGGAACCATGGAATCCTAGGAACCAGGAAAAATGCCTAAGGAATGTGCTGGATATTTATCATCCTTGGGTACCGTCAGATGGGAGCAAGCCCAGGATGGCACCGTGGTGACACTGCAGCCAGGCATTGCCCTTTGTCACTCCTGGCTGCTGGGATTTCAGCCATGGCAGATGTCCTGAAAATTTTCCATCCCAAACACTCTCCAGCTCTGTCCAGCACTGCCCAAGGAGCAGAACTGCACTGCCTTTGTCCCTGTAAAAGTGAAGGGCTGGCAATGACTCCTGGCTGGTGACAGAAGCAAACACAGGTCCCAGGTGTGTGGATCGTCCAGAGCTGTGGCTGCCCCTGCATCCCTGGAGGTGTCTAAGGCCAGATTGGACAGGGCTTGGAGCAGCCTGGGACAGTGGAAGGTGTCCCTGCCCATGGCAGGGTGTGGGATGAGATGATCTTTAAGGTCCCTTCAACCCAAACCAGTCTGTGATCCTATGATCCCATGGTTCCATGAATCCATTCTGCATCTGCGCACGGCTGTGGGGATGGAGGTTTTGTCCCGGTGCAGCTGCCTGCTATGGCTCTGTCCTGCTCATATCCCCACCCAAATTACCTTTCAGGAAAGCAAAAATCCCAAACAAATTCAGATTTACCTTTGTTTGTGCTCTCAGATCCATTTTCGTTAACATTTTCCTACATGATCAAATACACTCCTGCCTTGGTGACCTGGGATGAGCAAGGTTGTCTTTAAGCCAACAGAATTCTGCGTGGAGCTTGGAAAATCAGGCTCTTCCCTTTCATTTACTCTGCAGGAATGAGAGTAACTCATTTAGTGTTTTGGCATTTGCCTTTGAGCAGGGCATGTTCCGCAGGGATGCAGAGCTGGTGTCCTGCTCCCACAGACCTTCATCCCCTTTTATTGAAAATGAGGGATGCAAGAAAAATTGGCTGCTGGAAAAATCCCATTCTTTACCATTCAGCCATTCCCTGACAGGCCACTCCAGCTGGAGGGATCTGCATGGACAAAACAATGGGGTGAGGAGGCCGCCAAGAGCCATAAGTCACCTAAATCACCTAAATCCAGAGCAAGCCTGGAAAATGCAGATTATCCAGCTGCTTTTCAGGAGTTCTGTCACTGCAGGGCTGATCTCACCACCCACAGAAAACTCACCCTGAACTCATCTCTGAACTCGAAAGGTGGCTTTATTTTGGAGAGAACAGAGAGTGACCTCCCTGATCTCTGTCAGCAAATAAGGATCTGAGGGTGCCATTGCTGGGCACAGTAATTTTTATGCTGACAGGAACTGGAAATGTGGCAGAAAACATCTTTTTTCAGTAAAAAGAAGAGAATAGGAACAATTGTAGGGATGCCAACCTGCAGCATAATTAGTGTGCTGCCATTAATTTTATTTCTTTGTGGAGAACAGGGATTCATAATGCTGTGAGAAGATATTTGTGTGAATTTATTGTTTTTCTTGGCTAACCTAACAGAAAGAGAAAACATATAAGATTTCAGAGGGTGGGAAGAGTGATGCTTGGGGGATTGAGGAGCAAGTTGGGAAGCTGGGAATGCTCTGGCCAGTCTTGGCCGAGTAATTCAGTCTGGGACTTCAGGCAAATCATTTCTACTCAATTTCCCCATCTGAAAAATAAGAAACTGCCTTCATTGAGCCATCTTGAGTGAGCAGTGTCATGACTGATGGACTTGGGAAGAGTTTTGGGGCAGAAAAGGGTGGTTTCCAGAGCTGGAGAGGCTGAGGGAGAGGACATGCAGAATCCCTGAATCCATAAGGATTTTTTTCCTTGCTTTGCTCTAACTTGTATCAGTCTCTAGAGGCTTTACACATAAATTTCCAGTGACGATTCCCTGTTTTCGGTTTGTGAGAACCATCCCCGAGCTCGGCAATCACTGTTTGGAGCAGCCAAACTCGATTTGGCCAGTTTTGATTCTAGTTCAAACTAGAAACCAGATTTCACTAGATTTACTGAATAAATGACTTTTATCTTGACATTTATTGGAGCAATTAAACTCCTTTTAACCGTGACATCATTGCCATAACGAGAACCCATCCATAAGGAAATGTGGCTACTCAGATCCAGCTGTGTCTAAATAAATAATNTCCCCACACCTGGAATGGACCTTCCAAGGAGCAGAACGTGTCACCTGCTGCTCCTCTGCTCCCTATAAACCATCTGTGCCTTTGAAGGAGCTTTGGGGTTAGCACTGGTGAACATGAAGGGAACAAATCCTGTAAAACACCAACAAGAGAAATCTGCCCAAAGACAAGAAGAGGAATTAACCCTTTTTCTTCTTCTTCACAGGTTATTGGCAAGGAAGGCAATTAAATATCCTGATGTAATAGCATCTAATTAACTTGCAAGCCTGAAAATTCCTCATTGCAATGACATCCCAATACTCTGGTTTCTGATTGCCCAGCACATATTAAAGTGTGGATATCACATTTAGGTTTCCTAATTTGCTATTATTTGCCTGTATATGGTAATTTATTCCCTGAAAATACCGAGGGGAAGAAAGGGAGAAATCTCTTGCTGCTTTTAACTCTGGATATAATTTTGACCTTAAGAAAGAACAAGACAGATAGGAGAGAGTATATTAGATGTTATTATTACCGTAATAAAACAGAGATAAAAATCATCGTGCAGAAAGGCTCTAAGACAACTATTAACCATTTGTCACATAAAGAAATTCAAAATTTAACTTATCAGAGAGTCTGGCACTTTAAAGATTCCTCATGAAAAATTACTTCTAACCGTGGAGCATTTATGCAGAATGTCATTGATGAGCTGTCTGCTTAAATGTTGAAAGAGTTTGGGGAAAGATTGAAAAAATGTCAAAGATACACCTTTTATCAGTCTGACAGAATGTTTCACGATATTTAGATTTCTTTTTGAGAGTGAAACAGCATGGCAGGACTTTTTCTTTAAGGAAACAAGCTGAGCTCACTGTCCTACCCCAACGGGCCATGCCTGGTGAGAACAACTGAAGTGAGGATGGACCTTGGCGACTGAAAAAATGGCACAGCTGAACATCAAACATCGCTCTGGGGTTGGGGCACAGGGCAATTTTTGGGGTTAGGGCAATCTTTCTGTCTTTGTGGTGATAGAAAGACTTTTTCTTCTAACTCTCTCACAGATGTGAAGTCACTGGGTTGATTATGCTGGAAATGAAGCCGATCTTAAAAGCTCGATCAGCTGAGACCCATCTTTCTGACTCCTTTGTTTTGAACCTTCCAGAAAACATGGAAGGGCTCGATGTGATGAGAAATGAGCTGTGGAGAGCTGCTCTCCAGACATCATCCCCAAGCATCATCTCCAGATTTCATCCACAACTCCCTGAAGACAACAGGGAGCGATGGAATCTTCCACAGGTCTCGCCTCAGACGTTCAGCGCGTTCAGGGTCGGAATATTTTGTGTTCACTCCTTGTGGTCAAACGAACCTGGTGAGTCTCTATGGCAATCCTGGAGCACCTCACAGAGCTCTGAGCACTCAGAGATTCCTCTGCCCACAGAGCTTCCTCACAGATTTCTGTGCTTTGTGCCTAAGGGCTCTCCTAACCCTCCGTATCCTAACTGGGCTTTCCGAACTGCAGCCAAATTCCAGAGCTGGGAGCTCCACACGGAGCCCAGGCTGCTGTGGCTGGCTCTGTGTCTTCATTAGCATCTTAATTAGCAGCATGACACTCGGCTGAAGCGAAGGTCTGTGAGGATGCTGTGGAAATTTATTGTTAAACTCGGTGAGGTCAGCATCATTCTGGAGTCATTTCGGTCCCTCCAGCTCTGCTTTGCTTTTTTTTATAACTAAAAATTACACCATCAGTAGGTGATGGTTATCATGCTGCAGAGGGGTATTTTTTACTTGATTTTCAGGTAAAAATCATCAATTAATTGGGAAGAACAAATGGCTCTCAACTCAAAGGAGGAAAGAAGAATATGTATGAGTAAAAATAGGGAAAAAAGTTATTCCCATTTAATGGAATTTGAGCTTTTTCACTATTTTATTGATGATCCTTTACAGTGCTGTTTTAGGATATTTTTATAGTAAATCAAGACCCAGGGTCATGATATATTTTCATATATTTCATATATTTCATGTATATTTCATGTATTTTGGTAGGAGCCATCTCCTTTGATAGGAGCCATCTTGCAGTCCATAAATTTTGCTGTCTTAATTTTTGAGTCCCTCTGATTCCCCCTGATTAATGATTTTCTTGAAGCCACTGCATGGCTGTTGTGGTGGCCTTCCCCACTCCCTGGAAATGTGTCAGAGATATCAAATGTTCTCAGTTTGAAGTTTTAAAGGGTTCTGCTGCACTTGTACATATTTTGGATTAAAGGATCTCTCTCCCTGGCCTGGGGCACCTTTGGGTTCCCCCATTATGACAAGGGATGTGTTTGACTCTGCTGGTCTTCCTGCTTTTTAGTTTTGGCCAGGTCTGCAAATTATTCCTCCTTCCTGGCACTGTGGGTCTTGTCAGCTTCCTGGAGGATGGGAGCAAGCACAGTGGCAGGGATATTTTCTGCTTCTCTGTGGCAAAGTGCATCCTGTGAAATGCCACTCATTTCTCAGTTTTAAATTCATTTTTATGTGCAAAATATGGCAAAAATTAGTGTTGCATGAGACGCCGTGGCATGTCAGGATTGATGGAAAGTCATTCCCCTAATTAGGCAGCAATTGGGACTGGCTGGAGTGTCCGTAATGTGAGGAGCTGTGGGGAAATCAAAGTAAAAAGCTGTTGGACTGCTTGTTACTGACTCAGTGTCATGTTGGGATCAGAAATCCTGCTGGGAGTGGGCCAGTGCTGAGTGCTGGGTTCAGGTTCTCTGGGATTCTCTGCTCTCAAGATTTGCAGGACTATTACAAATCCTTTATTTCTGTATCTTTCAATAAAATAGCCCAACTGCAAGGAAAAAAAACCCAAAAAACCATTACTTAATACAATATTTGTATTCTGTTATTCAGAATTGTGGAATGGTTTGGGTTGGAACAGACCTTAAAGATCATCCAGTCCCACCCTCTTCCATGGGCAGGGACACCTTCCACTGTCCCAGGCTGCTCCCAGCCCCAGTGTCCAGCCTGGCCTTGGGCACTGCCAGGGATCCAGGGGCAGCCACAGCTGCTCTGGGAAATCGGGGCCTCCCCACCCTCATGTTAATTTAATAAGGAGGTTCCTTCTTTAGAGCCACTTGAGGCAATGCAGGAAAATTGACTGGAGTAGGTTATGGAGTGATTTACGGCCCAATCCTGATTGCTGAGCATAATGAATTACGTTAACTGAACCTGTTGATGAATTTACACAGCCTTAAGGAAAGAAAATAAGTGGCCCATGTGGGTGGAATTGGGCTATGAAAAGATAATTCTGAACCCCAAAAAAGTGGTCTTTTCCCACTTGCAAAGCTGGGGTGGTTTTGCATTTTCTTTACCTTTCTGCAAATATTAACGATAATGTCAGTGGGTTTGTCATAGAATATCCCGAGCAGGAAGGGATCCACAAGGATCATGGAAGTCCAGCTCCTGGAAGAAGCATCCTCATGGATGCTCCTGCCTGCCAGGAGCTGGGCAAGCCCCTGTCAGAGCACAAAATCCACATCAAATCCACGCAGCTCGAGGAGGCCACTACAGCACTTCGAACAGCACAAATGGTTTCCCTATTTTTTTATCAAGCTGGCATTTTCCTAAATTTCCACCACCTAAATTTCCTAGATTTTCTGCTTGGAGTGCCCAGGTGTTTGTGCTGCACTTTTTGAACTCCTCTCAATGAGTTTTTCCAGAGTTAGGCAGCAGCCGTGTGAGGATGAGATCTCCAGGATCTGTTTGCTCCTTGGCATGTCGAGCATGGTGCCAATTTGCATATTTGGGTACTTGAACTTTACAAATCACTCTTTATGATCAACAAATAAGGTGTCACTTACGTGCTCGTGTTCAGGAAATGAGTTGCATTTATCTTCCCTGTGTTCTCAGGATGAATTCAGGTGTTTTGGCACAGCGCACTCGCCTTGCCTGCCTCGTGCTGTTCACCTGTCAAAGGCTGTACCTCTGAGCCTGTAACTGCTTAATTAATGATATTATAGATGCTGTAGCCTTAAAAACTGGATTGTTTGGTCACTGGCCTAAGCTGGATGTTTTTCAAAGGCATATTCAATAATTCAGCTTTTTAGTTACGCAAAATACCTTGTATTTTGGATTAATTTAGTCATACTGCATTAAAAAAAACAACATAATTTTTAAGGGTCTGATGGCTGAAGACAGTTTCATTTGACAAATTAATTGCACAGTGTTTAGCAGAGCTAGTGAGGGAATATATGATGTGGTTGTTCACTAACGATTATTAATAAATGTGGGTGGGGAGGCCCTGATTTCCCAGAGCAGCTGTGGCTGCCCCTGGATCCCTGGCAGTGCCCAAGGCCAGGCTGGATTCCTGGGATAGTGGAAGGTGTCCCAGCCCATTGCACAGGGGGGAATTGGATGGGCTTTAAGGTCCTTCCAACCCAAACCAGTCTGGGATTCCATGATTCCATGATTCCATGATTCCATGATTCCATGATTCCATTCCATTTGCTGTTCCTCACAGCTCCTTTCCAGTTGTTGCCAGGAGCTTTTACTCCACGGCGATATTTTTTTTTTACTGCGTTTGCAGCAAATGCAGAGATTTTATTTTGTGTGCAAATCGTGAAAGAAACGAATCCCCCTCATTATCCTGGAATCAGGGAATGGCAGGGCTGGGAGGGCTCCCACACGGCTCAAGCTGGCCTTCACCAATGGTCACACAAATGATGTTTCAATAGTTCTGTGTTATTTTTTTTTGGTGACTGCAGCACAGTTGTGTATTTTCCTCAGTTCCATGTCAAATAAACAGAAAAAGCCCTGGTCAGCAGGAGCAGTGAGGTTGGTGCTTGTTCCTCCCTGATGGAACAAACGCGGGAAGGGAAAGCAAACTCCGGCTCTCCCGGGGATCCTGGCGGAGTCGCTGACAGCTCTCATTTCTGAGAGCCACTTCGAAAAGTCCTGACCTTCAGGAAACGGTTCACTTTCCCTGTAAATAAAAAATGAATTCCACCTGCCAGTGGGGGAGAGGGAAGTGATTCTTCCTGTTCTGGTCATATTTTGATGCTGTGGAGCTGCAGGCAGAAATCCAGGACTTACCCAGGCAGGAATGCTGCACACCTGACAAGGAGTCTTGTAGAAATCCAATTAAAAAGTGGGGCTATTTCCCCTTTTCCTCTAGGAAACTCCCCCACATTCCCTGTGCCACCTCGGGCAGGATTCTGACTGATTCTGCTTCTGCACTTGGCTCTTACATCCAAAATTTTGAACTTGTCCTTTTTCCTTCCGCTGTTCCGCTGATGGGATTTCTGCTCCCACTCGGAATTTGTGTGGCATCCAGACACTGCAGATTAATTCGGTGTCTTGGCACCGCCGCAGGGAAAATCATAACTAATTATGGGAGTGATGGATAACCACGGCATGGCACGAGGGAGATTTCCAGAGGAACAAGGAGGGGTTAAAACTGGACCCCGTATTTTGGGGGTGTGTTTTGTCCTGCAACTTCCACAAGAAAAAAGTTCCCAGGGAGATAAAAGTCTGCGGCTTCCGTACAACATTTTGCTTTTTCTTCATGATCACAAGCTTAGCTCCTTAAATGAGGTGTGGCTGGAGATGGGGGAAGTGCTAATATTTTCCCAGCGAGCCTGAAGTGGCTGCAGGTTAACATTCCGTACTGATTTTTGTCAGAAAGATGAATGCCGTCCTAAAAAAAGTTGGAAGCTCCCAGCACCTCGGCTTTGATATATGAATATTGCCACTGTGGATGCTGGAATGGCATTCTGGATGCTTTGTGGGTTTGTGGCTGTGAGACATTCCTTAGGCCGATTCAGAAACACTTTTCCTACACGTTTTAAAGCAACTTTTGGTCTTCGACTGGTTTTTTTTCCCATTTTTTTTTTGGCCGGTCTGTGATTTCAAAACGCTTCTGGGAGTGAATTGAAGAGGTTGGAGGATTTTGGAGATACTCATCACACAAAAATGAGTAGTCACCTTTTAGCCACCTCTAGTTTAATACCCTGCAGTGCCAAGGAAGGGCTGCGCTGCACTAATCCCCAAAAATTCCAGCTGGGAAATCACGGAGCCCTCACAGAGAGCTGTCGGAAATAGTTAACGTGTGTGAGGTGTCATAGATTGCCCACCCTCCCGGCTATACAGATCCCACAAAAATGTCGTTTTTGAGAGAAGATTTCATGGAATCATGGTGGGTTTTAAATGAAAATAGCAGCTTTTGTTTGGAGCACGTTCGTGCCCTCAGCCCCAGCCTGCCGAAGCACTTTGCAACCAGAGCTGGTTCAAATGCGTTGGAAAAAAGCAGGAAAATGGGAGACTGCCCTCTAACGTCAACAAACCCAAGCGAAAGGGACTGGAAAGCAGCACAGGGAGATGAGGGGATAAGGATTTGCTCTGGATGAACAGAGTTTGGAGCAGAAAAGTAGAGGAACATGTGAAATTCGGGGGTTTCAAAAGTATCAAATGCAGCTGAGGTGCCAGGAAAAGCCAAATCTGAGCCTCAAATTCCGTTTGTTTCGTGAATCCCACCCCAGGTGAGGCCTCAGCCTTTTCCTCCCTGCCTTTCAGTGGGATGGACCTTCAGTGGGATTGGATCAGACGATCCGCTGTGATCCCTTCCATCCTTAGCCGTTCTGTGATCCTGTTTTCCACAGAAAGGTGGACTCCAAATGCAGAATATTTCATGCCAGTTGCTAAAACACTCGGATTAGGTAAAAGAAACATGCCTTGGCTCTGTTACCGCTTCCTATTGCAACCATTGTGCTTTAAAAATATCAAAGATACCCCAAAAAGGGGGAAAAGTCAATATTTGCATTCATACCAAAGATCAGAGAACACAGGGAATGGTCCCAGTGTGAGGTCCCGCTCTGGGATTTCGACACCACCAGATTTTCGGGATTTGTTTTCCCTTGCTGCTCAGCAGCAGATTTCTGTGGATTTCACATTTATTTGTGGCCACCAATTCACAGGCTGGGACCAGTGCTCCTTTTCCATGGAGAAGGGCTTGGGGAATAAACGTGAAAGGTGTTCCCAAAACACTCCAGACTGCAATGCTTAATTTTGTGATCACTCAGGCAGCTCACAGGAATACTCACAGGGGAAGGACACCAAGGTGGATGCAAATCCAAACGTGATTGAAACATCAGTCACTCATTCACGGAGAAATATTTACAGTGGGTTTTTTTAACTTGAGAAAGGAATAATGGAATGTGTGTCTTAAGAGGGTTTATGGGAAAATTTTATTCCAAATATTTGCAATTAATGCAGAAATTGTGCCCTCGCCAAGTATTGAAAAAGGCCAGGAATGAAACAAAACCCCAGAGGGGTTGAAATCAGGCTGGCCAGGACTTTTCTCCAAACGGTTTTCCATCGGAAAATGCCAGATCGTAAAGAATGAAGTGATCTGTGGAAATCAATCAATCCTGACAGAGTCACAGCAAGGAACGTTCCCTGCCAGCTGTCAGGCTCCTGCTCCAGTCTCCTTCAGGAGCAGATCCAGGATGTTCACCCACCCGGACACCCGGACACACATCCCATGTCCCGTATCCTTCCCAGCCCTGGAAGCCACCAGGAGCTGCAGAGCTGCCGAAATCCAGTGTCCTGTGACCTTTCTGCTGAGCTGTGTGACAGAGTTCCTGGTCTGAAGTGGCAGGCGCAGGTGTGTTTGGTTTTTCCCATTTATTGTACATTTTTAACCTCAGAATTACCTGCACTTGTTTCTGGTCTCCTGGACCAGAAAGGAGAAGCAAATCCAAGCTGAAAACTACGGCAAAACCTGGAGAAAAGCTCCCCCAGTCTCCCAAAGCGCCGACCCCAAAAGACCAGCAGATTTATTGACATTAGCAAGTGTTTATTCCTCGTTTTCCGGATAATCCAAAGCAAGCCGAGCGCTCCTGGTGCTGAAAGGAGCGAGAAGTGCCAGCCTTGGAGAGCAGCCACCTCGATTGGCCGTTCCCAAACTGCGCTGCAGGTACTCCCAGGGGGTCAGGAGGCTTTCCCAAACCTCGTTACATCCCCCACAGAGGCATTATCCCTGCAGCTCCTGCACCTGCACTAATTTGGGTGGGATGGGGGAGCAGGAGGGGGAGCAGGAGCGGTCGGGATCCACAGTTATCAGCCTTGCTGGAGCTGCTGGAGGTTTTCCTGCAATAGAATAAGAGTTTGATTCTTTTTCTCATCTTAGCTGTAGCACGGTGCGTTTCCAGCCCTCCAGGAGGTGTTCCTGCACGCCTTGGCAGCAGTTTTGGGTACATCTGTGGAGGCTGGAGATGCCCGTGAGCAGATGGAGCTGGTGCAGATGGCCCGGCTGGCACATATGGGGAGGAGGGGTCGCTTCCTTGTGGTGGGAGTGGGGTGTTGTTCCCCATCAGAGGGGTCAGAATGGCTTTCACTTATCACTCAGGACCCCTGTGCCTGTGATTCCGGGCTGGAAAACTCTAAATATCACATGGAATGGCTTTCACTTATCACTCAGGACCCATGTACCTGTGATTCCGGGCTGGAAAACTGTAAATATCACATGGCAAGGCTCATTGCTGGCACCTTGGGAGGGATGGGCTTGGGAGAGGTATTTCCAGCCTGGATCCTGCAAGTTGTTCCTGCTAAATGCTGATGAATTGTTATCTCCTGTTAATGAATACCACGAGGAGAGATGGAGCTCTTCTCCACACAGCTCTGGCCTGGCTTAAATTAAGATTCAGGAGAGGGATGGGAACAAACCATTGCTGGATATGTGAGAATATTGCCGTGCTCTCCCTTTCCAGAAGCAATTTCCAACCTCTCTCCCCAAACACAAAGCCCTCCAGTGGGCAGAAACCAAAATTAAATCTGTCATGTTTTCATTTCGTTCCAACACCTCTGTCTGAAATCCAAACCAACTTGCAGAGGAAAGCAAAGGAGCCCTCTAACACCAGAATTCCAGCAGCAGGAACAACAGCCAGGCTCCAAAGGGCACTAACACATTCCATAAGCTGCAAAAACCGGAGGATTCTGCAGCAGTGACTGAGGAGTTTTATATCCCACATGGATTTCCATCGAATTTTAATGAGGGAAACCAAGTAACAAGGAAGATTCTCCCACTTTAATAGCAGAAAGAGTGGATTCTCTGGAAAAGGAGCGGGATGCCTTTTATCTTTTCCTAATGAAAACACTGCCACCAGCTGGTTAATGAATGGGTCTGGCTGGGGCTTTGCACAGAAAAAATTATAGTGGGGGCTTTTAACCTAAACTGGGAGTGGTGTTTGAGGTCAGTATGCTTCCAGAACAGGAAGAAATTCATTATCTGTATGCTCCATTTCTTTTTCAAATAGAGGTACGTGATAATAAAGCAATTAATGCTTTTTGCCTTAAATATCTCATTAAACGAAGTGGCCACTACACGAGGTACTTCTATCACCTTCCAGCTTCATGAACTGCTGTGACCGTCTCAGATTCCACTGCAGCTCCTCCAGGTTTGTAGCTGATTGTTTTTCAATTAACGGTGAAATTAATTGAATCGAGGCATTTCAAGTACATTAAAATGGATTTGCCTTTTCAGATTCATTGGTTTTTACTGATGTCCAATGTTTTGCTGAATCCCTGCTCACCGGAGCTGGAACAAACCCCGACAGCTCTGGGCTGTGAGGGCAGCACAGGGTGCAGCTGTGGGTCTTGGTGCCAAGATTTGGGATGGTTCCATCAACTCCTCGCTCCTGAGTTTGTTAAAACATCAGCAGTGGCAGCACTGAAATTCCAATGGCCGTGGTGGGTTTTGAGACAATTCCTGTGCTCGGAATGATCATTTCAGGTTTCCTGCAGCAGCGAGAAAGTGCAGCTCAGCTTTATAGCTGATGGAACAATCACTGGGAAGAGAAACCTTGTAAATGGAGGGTGAGGCTCGGAGGCACCATTCCGTGCTCAGGGGGATTCCCAATTGATCCCGTGCTGGAGAGACAGAGGATTTATTGCAGTCTGAGGCTCTGGGAGTGCAGCAGCAGTTGTGTTTCAGGTTGGAGTAAATCATTTCCCTCACAGGTGCTGATCTCCTTTGGCCCCAGACTCAGGTACTGACTTTTTTTTTTTTTCTTGGGTTTTTTATCTCTCAGCAAGCTGAAGCCATGAGGAATTTCAGGGCCCCTTCACCAAGCTTTGGCCTGAAGAGAGCATTTGCCACCCACCAAACCTGTGCCTGTGTTATCACAGGATCCCTGAGGCTGGAAAAGCCCTCCAGGATCCCCGAGTCCAGGCTGTGCCCGATGCCCACCTTGTCCCCAGCCCAGAGCCTTGAGTGCCACATCCAGGTGTTCCTTGGACACCTTCAGGGACTGGAACTTCTCTGGACGTGCTCCAGAGCTCTGTGGCTGTTCACAGCCTCTCTCCTGCACCATGAGCCAAGAATTCTCCCTGGTTTTTGCCACCAGGCTCAGCTCAGGGCAGACCTAAACCATGTTTTTCCTCCTGCCCTATCATTAATAGATTTAAAACCATTCAAGACATGTTTCTTAAAAAATTAGTGATAAAATTTTAAGTGACTCCAAGTTTTCTATGAGCTGGTTTCAACCCAGCAGCCCACAAGTCCTGCTTGAAGCTCTGTGTGGGGTGGGGTTTTCTTCCCAAAACAGCCTTCCGTGATGTGAGACCAAATTAATTGTTCTGTTTTCCCTTGGAAACAAACATTTCTCTAACGATCCAATATCTCATTATGGAGCACTAAAATACTGGTTTTGCTCAGGGAGGACTTGGTTTGTCCTGAGCTGACAGCAGGTGTTGGACCTTAAAACATCCCAAAATTGAAAGTGTCCGTGCACTTTCCACGCCCTAAGACTGTCCTATTCTCCACATCCATTGGAATGCCTGTGGAATATTCACTGCTCAGCAATGACAACAAACACATTTAAATCCATCGGTTTAATTGGCTGGGGGAATTTTCCTCTGGGAGGGAATTCAGGACATAAAACATTTCACAGCTCTGGTGCAGGTTATGTCGAGTTCTCTCCCAGCAGCCCCATTCGTTTCAATGGACTGCCTGCGAAACAGGGAAGAGCCAGTGGAGGGAGGAGGGAATCCAGCCCCGTGCCTGGCCAGGGATGCTGCTGACAGCACCGCCAGAGAGGTAAAACACCCTAAAGTCACCCATGGAAACCCAGCCAGGAGGGGAAATTTCTCTCTTCACTGTACAATAATCCTGCCTTGGAGAGGAGGATTAGGGGAGGATTAAGCTGCGGTGAAGCAAGGGCACTCTGTTCCCCAGGGACAGACTTCTCCCAGGGATTTAGTGGAATTTGGAAGGCGTCCTTTGGCTTCACGTGGCCGCCACCTTACCCCATCCTCCCGAGCCTGCAGCTGGACATGACCTGGGAGCTCCAGGAACGCGGCTTTGGGGGATGACCCTGGAACTTCCTGATCTCTGAGGGCACTTGAGGTGGCCCCAGCACAGGTGGGATCTCTGTGGCTACAGTGGACAGCTGGGTCCCTGCTCCGTTGGTAACCAGAGCCACGATGGAGCTGCAGGTGCAGATGCAGGCGCTGGGTGAGGAGAAATGGGAGTATCACTGAAAATCTCTTTGTTTTACTGATTTCACCTCAGTTCTTTTTTTTTTTCCTATTGTTGGGTCTGTTTTAAGGGGGGACTTTATTGCTGCACAAGTCCCTGACAGGAGGGGGCAGCCGGGGGGGTCGGGCTCTGCTCGAAGGGAACAGGGACAGGAGGAGAGGGAATGGCCTCAGGCTGGGCCAGGGGAGGCTCAGGGTGGACACCAGCAGGAATTTTTTCATGGAAAAGGTTGTTAAGCATTGGAAGGGGCTGCCCAGGGATGTTTGGAGTCCCCATCCTTGGTGGTGTCCAGGAAGGCCCGGACGTGGCACTCAGTGCTCTGGGCTGGGGACAAGGTGGGGACTGGGCACAGCCTGGACTCGATGATCCTAGAGGTTTTTTCCACCCTAAATGATTCTGGGATTTTGGGATCTGATACATAAATCAATATATACTGCCAGCAGCAAACAGAGATCCCAATCTGATCCTGAAATTTAAGTTATTCCGTAATTAAACAAAAAACTCATCCCAGGGAGATATTTAGACAGCTGCCTCTTTCCAGCATCCATAGATATTCTAGATTCTGACAATACTACCCAAATAGAGAGTTTCTTATCAACAGAAGTCATTGAGTATTTGAAGTCAGTTCATCAGTGAAGTCAGGACATAAAATAGTCAAATTTAAACTGAAAATGTGCATATGTATATGGGGCAGATAAGTGCACCGTGCTGGTTTGAATTACCTGGTAGCTCGTGAAGTGTCTCAGGGTAATTGCATTTTAAAATTGATGTTTGGGTCTCTGACAGGCTGGGAATATCCATCTTCCAAACTACAGCTTCCCAGCACAGTGGAGAACTCTGTGTTCCACGAGAGTTTATTATGAGCTACGCAGAAATCCTAATTGCACTTCTAATTGCCAGCAGGTCTGGCAGAAGACATAGAGCATTCACGGGGCAGATCCTGACTGTTCAGCGAACACAGAAGAGCGATGGGAAGGGACAGATTTTGTGTCACAGCAAAGCTGGTGTGTCCCAGGAGGATGTGCTGGCTGGAGCAGGCTCCCATGGGATGGGAACGGTGCTTGATCCCAGTGGGTTTTGGATCAGATCCCGGGACAGCAACGCAAGTTCTGCAATATTGACTGTTCCAGAGTCATGTTTCTCTACAGATCTCATTAGCTGTCCTGTCATGGACTACAGGGTAATTGGGCACTTCTCATTTCACAAAGAGAATGTGTTGACCTTCAGTCAAATTCAAACAGACACTTCAGGGGAAGATTTAGAAAGCTCCTCTTGGAAAAACGAAAATCGTGGCATGTCAGGCATGACAAACATCTTTATTTTCTCCCTGTGTGTTTCGGAGGCCTGACTTCTGATTCAGCACATGAACACCTGCAGCAAAAGCTGTTTTCCCAATGTTCTTGGCAGATTTCTGCTCGGGATTATTTCAGATTGCAATGTTTTGCTTGCTGATAAGATGTAAATAAACCCATGGGCTCCTACTCCCCTTTGATAACGGAATTAATAGAATAAAAGATGAAACAGTCTCTCTTACAAGATGTTTGCACACATTACAGAGTTGTGAAGCTTTCTGAAGGTCGCTCATCCAAAAATGACAATGAAAGTGATGTTCACTGATGTTTTGTGCTGTAATTTACCAGATTAGCAGCTAAATATCAGGTTATTAATTGACTTCTTTTCCCCAGTTCTCCTTAGGGAGACCTGGTTAGTTCTGAAGGCAGAACAAGAAAATATCTCCTCATTCAGGAAACATGACCAGGCAGCAGAAATGGTGGTGATTTTTAGCAGAGGCTTCTGCAAACAGAGCTGTTACTCCTACAGGAGACTCCTGACAAGTCCAGAACAAATATTCTGACAGCGAATCGACTCCTGAACTGCGTGCGCCAAACACTTTGAAAAATGCTGTGTGTTCACCCAGTCAAAGGTTTTCTACACTGTTGATAAACTCAGCTCCTTCAGCCTTCAAAAGAGCGATTTCTGTGTTCCTTGGCATATCCTTTGTGCTCTCCTCGCAGGAATTTGTGAATACAGCAGTAATCAGTTAATTCTTACACATTTAAAAAGCCTTTTGTGTGCTACAATGGGCTTGGGAGCAGCAACTTAAAGTTATACCTTAGGAATTGAAATGTTTTCCCTTCAGGAATTACTCCATATCTCCCAGGCTAACAATTCCCACTGTTTTCCATCGTGTTTCCCATGGAAACATGAGCCTTTATGAGGGCAAGAACTACCCAGAGGGGGGAAAATAACAAGGAGGATGGAAAATCCAGGCTTGTGAAACCATTTGTTTCCCAGTGACTAAAGAGAGTGCGGATTTCCATTTTGTCTTTTCAATCCAGGCCTCAGTCAGGAAGGGCCGAGGCCTCCCATGTGTCATCACCATGTTGGGCTTCAAAAGAGGTTTCTTCTTCTCCTTCTTCTTCCCCAAGCGGCTCCTGCCTGGCACGAACAGCACTAAACCAACAAATACGGGGGGTTTGATGTTGTGACTCAGAAAAATCAACTCCTCCCAAACAAAAGCTGAAAGAGACTCCAGAGATGGTTCAGGCCCAGATCTTGTGTTGCCTCCAAGCAAAAACATTCTTCTAAACACCGAGTCAGACAACAACCCTGCTGTGACGACAGCCAACAGCAATGCTCCAGATGCTTGCAATGAGGAAGTCTAGACAGCTCCTGCAAGAGCAATTAGGAATTCTTGAGATGTCTCCTGTTGCCATTGAGTTAGTCTCATTTTGCCTCCTCGCCAATGGACCAAGCTGGCTGGTGGTTTACCCCCCTCAAACAGCCTCCCTTAGTCATCCTTTTCGTCTATTAAACTAAATCAAAACCTTAAACTTTTTTTGAAAGGTCATGGGTGTTTTTGAAAGTCTAAGTCTCCCTGCTGTCCTCCAACCTCTACGGTTCATCTCTGACCTTTCTGAAATTATCTCTTAAGTCAAACATCTCTTTTGCAGCAGCCACAGTAATGGCTCATATTCAATATCCTCCCTCTTCCAGCAAGCCCTGAAGAATCACGGCATGGAAAGCTACTCCTACTTGAATTTTGCCCTTCTGGATGTGTCTCATTTAATCATTTCCCTGTGGTAATCTCCAGTTCTGGTTGTTTGGGTTCTTTTCTATTTTGTGACATTGTAAGTTTTACATAAATGGAAACACTGAAGAGAATCAGGCCGAGAAGAGATTCCCGTGGATGCACACTGAGTTATCCCCAAGTGTGTTGATGAATTACTTCCTGAGGGTAGAAAACACCACTTTTTCCCAACAAATAATCTGGTCCTACCATAAGATCTTATTACAAAATCCAGCAAATGGCACAGGAGAAAAAAAAACCCACTTCCAAATTTCTGTGCTGCTCCAAAACAAGACGTGAACTCTGTCATTAGCTTTGTTTTTGTCGTCTTCTCTGTCTGAATTTTAAAGCTCCGTGCATAAAGCAGCCGGAATTGCTGCTGGATTTTGAGGCAGGTGACATTTGTGTATCGTCACCGTCGCCACCGGATGGCTCTGGTAATGCTCTAATTATGTGTAGTGAGTTGTCTCTAAGTGCTGGATGAAAAGCTCCCTGCATCATTAGGCACCTTGTTGTTTACTGAATGTCTTTTATGATCCTACAGGGGCCCCAGTGAAGGTTGTGGCGCTGATTGCGTGCGGAATTTCTATTTTTGGGGATTTCTAATTCAGCCGTTTGTTTTCACTCCAGGCTGAAATCTGGTGGATTGATTCTCAGCTGAGACTGAACTTAATTACTGAGTTAAACAGCAAAGTTCAGCAGGGCTGGATTAGACAGCTCGAGGGTGGCTCTTTCAGCACTGAAATGGCAACATTGCCCAATATATTTTCTTTTTGGTAGAGGATAAGAATTTTAAAGGAAAGATCTTAAAGCCTGAGGTGGATGTTGGTCTGGATGAGGGAATCATGGATTGGATTGGGCTGGGTTGGAAGTGAATTTAAAGCTCGTGTAGACCAATCCCTCTGCAATGAGCAGGGACATCTTCATCTAGACCATGTTCCTGGTGTTCCGTGGACAAGGGACAAGGGAAATCATCTCTCTGGACTTTTGTCAGGTGTTTGGTGTTAACCATGAGCCAAAATTACCTCTTTAACTAAAAAATTGACTTTATTAATCATTCTGTTTTGGTTTTTTTTTTAAACCCAATTTTGAAAAATCTCTTATAGATGGAAATGTTAATTATATATGTGCTGTGAAGAAAAAATTATGACTGTCCTATGCTAGCTCTACAGCAAATCCAAAATAAATTTGCGATTTAAAAGTAACACAAAAATATTACTGGGTTTTTAACCAACACAAACGGGATCAGCTGGAAAGGGGTATGTGTTGCTGGTGGAGGAATTAGGGTGGCAATCTGACACATTGTTTGGCAAGGTCTAATATTTGGAATATTTTGTCAAGTGCTATAAATAAACTGGAAATAGTCCGGAAGGGTCCTGCAATGGCTGACTCAGCTGGTGCTTCCCAGAAAAGTTTTCATCAGTCCATGACGACATTTTATAAAAAAGTAATGTAATTTCTCCTTGTTTTGCAGAGGAATTGATCCATGGGAAGTGCAGGATTTCCAGTTTTAAAGCACCTCTGTGTTGACCCAGTGGGAGTCATTTCACGTGAGGCAGAAGGACAACGGGGGCTGCAGCCACTGGAGGAGATTGCTCTGGGAGATTATCCAAGACTGGAGACCAGCAGAGAAAAGTGTCTCAACAAAAGGCTGGGAGAGCTGGGGGTGCTCACCTGGAGAGGAGAAGGCTCCAGGGAGAGCTCAGAGCCCCTTGCAGGGCCTAAATGGGCTCCAGGAGAGCTGGAGAGGGACTCGGGACAAGGGCTGGAGGGACACAGGGACACAGGGAATGGCTTTAAGCTGAAAGTGAGGAGATTTAGGCGGGATATTGGGAAGGAATTGTTCCCTGTGAGGATGAGGAGGAGCTGGGATGGAATTCCCAGAGAAGCTGTGGCTGCCCCTGGATCCCTGGCAGTGTCCCAGGCCAGGCTGGACACTGGGGCTTGGAGCAGCCTGGGACAGTGGAAGGTGTCCCTGCCCATGGCAGGGGGGGCACTGGATGGGATTTAAGGTCCTTCCAAACCAGTCTGGCATTCCACAGCAAAGCTGCTGTGGTTTTATTCAGAGTTTTCAGTTAGTCACTTCAGCTCAGATTACACAGCAGGTTAAATCCGTTATTTAATTATTCATCTGTAATTCCAAACAGAACTTTCAGTCACAGACCTCAAATTTAAGCACGGCTCCACTCATCCTCCCCTTCCCCCAAATTATTCAGTTTTCGTTTTCTCTGCTGATGTGAGTAATAACATGACAGAACATTTTACAACAAATATTCCATTATTTTCTTGTTGTTGTTTCAAAATAGATTCATAAACATGTTTTTCTGAGTGTTTGCACTTCCAAGAGAAAGCTGCACCTCATGTGGGTGCCTCACATAATTTACCCAATAATCTCAGCACTCAATTAAATTTTAAATGTTTCTCCATTAAACACTTATTTTACCACAGTAAATAATTTAACGGGTTTTCATTTAAAAGTGTCTCACATCACGGAGTTTTCAATCTTCTTTTTTTTAATAAAGTCACATCATCCTGTTTCTTCAATCTGAAATAAATGGACTTTTGCCTAAAGATTTTTTGGGCACATTCAGTGCTGTAACTGCACAACATTTGCATTCACCATCTGAGTAATAAGGAAAATAAAAGAAAAACGAATTAGGAAGCGAGCCCACAAACTTGGAATCAATAGATAAAAATGAAGTGCACTGACATTTTAACAAAACCCTCCATCAGTTTCTGTACTGAGTTCCTGTCCCGAGTTCCTGTCCCAAATGTGGAACTGCTGATTGTCACAACTGGTAATGACCAGGATAATTCATATCACAGAATTCCTCTGACGTACTCAGATAAATATCCAGACCCATCTTCACCGGTGTTGAATCGTTCTATTCTTGATCTTACCCAAAAATTAACTTCCTGTTGACTTTGAGCAAGGGAAACTTCCAATAACCTAAATATCATTAAAAAGTCAGTGTTCCCTGGGAATTACAGACTGAAAGCCCAAAAGTTTCCCCTCTCCAATCAGGAATCTGCCAGGTGACTTTGGTGACAAACTGGGAATTGTTTAGAAAAATATTCAGGGTGTGCGAAAAATATTTTTATCTGACCATTTTTCTTTTCTGGAGAGAGAAAATCAGAAATTGTTTAAATTTTCCTTTAAGATTTTAAAATCTACAGCGAGTACTGATGACATGAGAAAGGACTGAGGGGGAAAGGCTTCAAACTGAGAGAGGAGAGATTTAGGTGGGATATTGAGAAGGGATTGTTCCCTAGGAGGGTGGGGAGGCCCTGGCACAGGGTGCCCAGAGCAGCTGTGGCTGCCCCTGGATCCCTGGAAGTGTTCACAGACTGGTTTAGGTTGGAAAGGACCTTAAAGCCCATCCAGTGCCACCCCTGCCATGGCAGGGACACCTTCCACTGTCCCAGGCTGCTCCCAGCCCCAGTGTCCAGCCTGGCCTTGGGCACTGCCAGGGATCCAGGGGCAGCCACAGCTGCTCTGGGCACCCTGTGCCAGGGCCTGCCCACCCTCCCAGGGAACAATTCCTTCCCAGTATCCCATCTCTAAATCTCTTTTAGCTGGTTCGGGACCACCAACTTTTATTCCCACCACTTTTGCCTGTTGCAGGAACTGAGGGCAGACTGAAACCTTTTCCTTTCCCTTTCCCTTTTCCTCATTTGTGCATTGGAAGCAGAGCATCGGACACCGGGACAATGCAGGACAGCAAAATTCCCCAAATCCCTCTGTGAGCTTGGAATTTCTCGTGGCACACAGGGCAGGAGGTGCTCGTTAACATCCACAGGGCTTGGCCAACACAAAACTGCCAAGTCAGGCTGAGGAAGGTCAGCACCCAGAAGTTGTTTGGGCTGATGGTAAAGAGCCAAAAATGCTTTTGCAGTTACGGAAATGGGCTGGAAAACATTCCGTAGGCGAGGATGTGCTGGGGATTCATTCCGTATCTTCATCTCATTGATTTCGGAACATGAGTTATATTTCCTGAGCATCATTCATGACCATAAAGTGCTTCTCCCTCCATCACTGTCTCCTCATTTCCCTTTTTGTTACAGGCTTGGCCAGCCTGAGATTATCCTAAACTCTTTGGAGCTGGGATAGAACAGTTGGACAACATCCAGCGTGGTGGGACCTGCCCTGGATTGGAGCATTGAAAACAATCTCCACAGCAATCCTATGCAACACATGGAAAATTGTGATAAGAGTGCCTTGAAAGCCTTTTAATGCGATGTGATTATGGATATTCTGTTGTCCTGCAGAAAATACCAGGAGAAACTTCATGGGTATTGGAGCAACTTAGAGGAAACTTGCTTATTTCTAATTAGCTTGTATTAATTGGGAGCTTTTCATCAGTTAGTCCTAAATCAAGAGCAGATCTTTATGTTGCCGTTCAGAGCTGCTGTCCTTAGGCTTTCTCCTATGGAAGAACTGCAGATGTTCAGGAATTATGCTTTTGAAACACTTCATTTGCATTCTGACTTCGAAACGAACCAGTGATCCTTACAGGTTAGGCAGAGGTTTGATTAGCAGGGATGAAGGGATGTTCTCGGAAAACGTCACACTGCGGCTCCCCTCTCTGTCAGCAGAAGGGTTCGAGGAGGGAATTGTGTCCCTGTCTGACCCAGGACAGTCCTGGGCAGAACTTTGGGATTTCAGGCACAGCCTCTTCTCTCACACTTTCCACACTTCCTAAACACTTTGCAGTAATGCAGGTGGAAGGTCACAGACACATCAGAATCATTCTTGAAAAAAACTTCAATTATTTATTTTTCCCTTCAGATTCCCTTGCTGTTGGCCAAAGAAGCACTTTGGGGATGAACAGATTTTGTGACTTGATCAAAACCTCTTGTGTTTGCTCTGGTACCTCTTTAAACCCAGCAGCAGAGACCTTGGCTCTGTGCCTGAAGATTCCAGCATTGATTTCCACCTGGTTCCATGGACATCACCATTCCTGTTCACCCCTCTTGGAGCGCAGGCTGGGATATTTTTCCAAGATACATTTTCTGCTTTGCTCCCTGCTCTGTCCAGCTGTGAGAAGGGGGAATTCTGCACAGGAAACTCATTTTATTCTCCTTTCATACGACTAAAAATGACCTTGGAAGGGAGAAAATGCAAGCTGAGGGGTAGAAAAGGGGCAGGCTGAGGAAGGAATTTTTGACAGATGTTTCTTGTGTAAAGACTAAAACAAACTGAGGTTTGAGGTTGCTCAGAAGGTAGAGCTGATGAGCAAACACAGCTAAGAAGTAAAGTAAATAAGCATTTGGCTATACAGGAATAAACAAACCTTACAGGATAATCCCAGACAAGGTTTTAATTGTTTCTGTGTGGGGTTCAATCTGCGAGAGGGGAGCGGGAGAGAGGTGGCCGGGTCTAAACATAGCTCCTGGTCCATGCCACCGTGTCCTCACCCCTTCCCGGGCATCTCCAGTCGGGATGGAAGCTCCAACACAGACCATTCCATGTTTTCTTCAGCCATTCCTCTTCATTCCTCTGTGTCCTGGCTGGAAATCCTGCCCAGGCTTCCCCTGGATGGCCCGAGGCAGGCAGAGATGTCAGTGTCTTCTGGTTTGTGCTGTGCCATAAACCCAACTGATGGAGCCCTGGTGTCCCTTGTCCTGGGAATTCACTTCTTGGCCATGAACCTCCCGGTTTTGCTGAGGAGATGGGACAGGAGGAGGCTGTGGATGGGTTAAATCAACAGAGCAGGGCAATAAATTTCTCCCAGTGCATTAAAAATTAGAATAAATTGCTTGGTTTTGGCATCTCTGAACTCCAGCTCTGCACGGCAGCACGTCCCATGACTGATTTCTGGGCCAGGCAGGTGGCATCCCGTGCTGGCAGTAAATTTGTCCCCTCCACCCTCTCGCAGAGGTCACCTGAGGAGCAGGACACCGAGGCTGAAGCCCAGGACAGCTCCCTCCTTCCATCAGTCACCTTCTTCTTCTCTTTTCCCTGTGCTGCCAAGCTGCCTCTATGGGATCCCGAGGGCCAAAAGTGCTTTTGGAAAGTTTCCCCTCTCTCTACTTAATTAAAAACGACTCCTGCAGCTCTGGGGTGGCTCTGTTTGCTCACGAGAAAAGCCAGCCCTGGTCTCTCGGGTGTTAAAGTGAAAAGTGGAGGTGTCCAGAAGAGCTCATCATGGAACCATGGAATGGGTTGGGACGGAAGGGACCTTAAAGATGATCTTGTTCCAACAATTTCCACTGTCCCAGGCTGCTCCCAGCCCCGTCCAGCCTGGCCTTGGGCACTGCCAGGGATCCAGGGGCAGCCACAGCTGCTCTGGGCACCCTGTGCCAGGGCCTGCCCACCCTCACAGGGAACAATTCCTTCCCAATATCCAACCCAAATCCGTCCTCTTTTGATTTAAAACCATCCCCCTTGTCCTGTCTCTAAAATATTTGATGTTTTCTCTGCTCCAGCCTCTTCCTCCTGAGATGGTGAAAAGAATAATGAAATAAAACCTCTCAGGGGTGTTAAATTAAAAGCAAACCCAAGAACTCTCAGCCTTTAGGCGAGGATGGAGCAGGGAAGTGCCTGCTTGGACTGCAGCCTCTGGGAATGAACAGGGATGTTCCCAGTAGCTGTAGGACACGTGTCTGATGCTCCCAGCCCCCTGTGACCACCTGAGATGTACCTAAATGTGTACTAAATATGAAATATGACAGTTCCTGGGGTTCTAAAGGTCCCCTGGATTCCGGGCTGGGATGGTCCCTGTGCTCCCTGGGGAACTGCAGGAACACCACCGAGAGAGGAAGGGTCACTGCTGCACAAACTGTCCCCAATCCATGAGCTTTTCCCCTCACACAGAGCCCATGAGATGATGGAAGCCGAGGATTTTGCTGGGTTGGGTTGAGTGTTATGTGGGTTTTTTAATTTTCTTGTTGCTTACACATGAAATGATGGTAATAGTCCCTAAAAGCTGTTATTCCCCATGCTGGGAAAACACTCTTTAGCCACCTGCTGCAACAAGCATGTTTCAAACCCAGCATTTTCTGTAAGAATATAACCCTCACTGCTCGGGAGGTTCTACTAATCAGCTGCTGATTTTTCAATTCTAATACCTCAGCTATTTATTTATTTACTCAAGTATCCTGTGTACTTTATTTAAAGCTAAGATTTTATTTAATGTTTATTCAGACAACCAGAATAGAATGATCAACTCCAAACTGAGGGTTTTTTTCTTCATTATCCTGTACAAAAGGGAAAAAAACACAATCAAGACACAAGAATTAAACATTTTTGGGGGGAAATAGCTTCTCAGCAGAGGCTTCACACCTGTCTCACTCCAGTGACCGTGTTGTGATTGACATGAATAAGTTATAAATTCCATGAATATTTAAATTTTTATACAGCACATTTTATTTCAGGCAAAAGGAACGATTTAGCTCTATTACTGTTGCCACGTGGATTCCAGGTGAAACAGGGTCTGGGACTGGTTTGTGCTGACAGGGAGTGAGCAAAGTGCTGAGCTCTTTTCCACCTCATGTCCTTGCTGCAGGTGGCCACATCCTTGATCCTTTAGTCTTCCATAAAACAAAAGGAAAAGCTGTGGAAACACACACTGGCTGCCTTCCAGTGTGGGAGGTCCGGCACTGAATCCACAAAGATGACTTTGGAAAGAAGATTCTGGCTTTGCTCTGTCACATCCCCCCTGGGGTGCCCCTTCCCTGAAGGGTTCTTGATTCCTCTCCCACAATGTTCAGGAAACAGGGAGTTGTTATTATTCAAATCATCGCCATTCACATCTAAGAAGTGACATTTAGATACTCTGCTGAGGTACATCTCAGGTCACAGAATCATTTAGGGTGGGAAAGACCTCCAGGGCCTTTGAGTTCAGGCTGTGCCCGACCCCCACCTTGTCACCAGCCCAGAGCTCTGAGTGCCACATCCAGGCCTTCCTTGGACACCTCCAGGGATGGCAATTCCAATGCAGCCCATTCCAATGTGTAACAACCTTTTCCATGGGGAAATTCCTGCTGATGTCCAGCCTGCCCCTCCCCTGGCCCAGCCTGAGGCCGTTCCCTCTCCTCCTGTCCCTGTTCCCTGCGAGCAGAGCCCGACCCCCCCGGCTGCCCCCTCCTGTCAGGGAGTTGTGCAGAGCCACAAGGGCCCCCCTGAGCCTCCTTTTCTCCAGGCTGAGCCCCTTTCCCAGCTCCCAGTGTCTCCATTAAACTGATGGAATGAAATTCTCCATCACTCCAGGCCTCCTCCTCAGCTCTGAGCCCAACAGGTCCCGTCCCAGTTCGGAGGGGTCGGGGTGGCCTCACCAGGAGCATTTTCTTTATCAGCTGAATTTTGTTCACACTGTGCCTTATCCTCCCCCCGGGCCCTCATGGGCACACTGTGATTCTCAGCAGTTACTCAATTTTATGAGAGGGAGAATTTGTGGAAAAAGGTCAAAGAAGATTAATAAGGGACAAGGTGTCTAATAACTACACAATAGTAGACAAAAATAGGAGAATGATCAGTGCTCACACTGTGCTGCTTGATCTTATTACCCTGCATTAGCAGCATTCATAATTTAAAACTTTAATAAACTGCCAGCCTCTTTGGGCCAAGATAGATGTTGCTGCTGGTTTTATTAGCTCCAGAATGGGCAGAAGCTTTATGCAACGTGATTATCCTGCATAAGAAAACACCTAATCACTCCAGGAACATTCTCATGAGTGCTGAAAGGGACAAAATCAGACCAAAAGCAGCCTTGAGACAACATGGTTTCACCTTCAGCTTGAAATTACTGTGGAACAGAGGTCGCTCAGTCTTGGAACAGATGGCAAAGAGGTGGAAGGCTCCAAATACCAAAGCTCGAACATCCCAGAATCCCAGACTGGTTTGGGCTGGAAGGGCCTTTACAGATCACCCAGTTCCACCCCTGCCATGGACAGGGACACCTCTCATGGACCAGTTAGCTCCAGTCAGAAGCTGTGAGCCAGGTTATCCCTCACGGAACTGCTCTTTTTCCCTTTGTTCCTTCCTGTTTCACACAGTTTATTCAGTCCTGATTGTTGCCTTAGGGTACAGTGGGTTATTATTTAATCCAGGAGCATGTGGCACTTTTTTCTCCTATTACACAGCATATTTATTTCTCAATATCCCTCTCCCCTCCCCCAAGCCGAAGCTCAGGTGTTGGATGCACTGAACATCTCCTCCCCCCACTGCAGGTGCTGCCTGGCTGGGACAGGCACAGAGTCAGGGACACATGGCTGGGACAGACCTTCTGCCTCTGGGCAGCAGCTCCTTCCCTCTTTCCCCTCTTATCCCAAAGAATTTGGGGTTTTTTGCCCCGGCACAGCTCCTTCTGTGCCGGGTGGCGCAGGTGAAAGGGATGAGCAGTGACGAGGGGCAATGTGCTCTGCAGCAGCTGTGGGATGGGTTCGGTTTCCTTGGAGCCTCTCCCAGCAGCAGGAGAAGGACACAGGAGGATCCCAATCCCAAAGGGCGGGAGCGGCTGCAGCGCAGGGAGGCACAGCTGGAAGTGCCACTCTGAGGACACCGTGGACACCTTCCCTGGGGACAAAAGGAAGGAGAAACAACAGGATTTTATCTGAGGACACCATGGACACCTTTCCTGGGGACAAAAGGAAGGACAAACAACAGGATTTTATCTGAGGACACCATGGATACCTTTCCTGGAGACAAAAGGAAGGAGAAACAACAGGATTTTATCTGAGGACACCGTGGACACCTTCCCTGGGGACAAAGGGAAGGAGAAACAACAGGATTTTATCTTCACAGGGCAAAGCCTCGGCAGGAAAAATCACCCCTTGCTGGCAGGGTTTGGGACAACGCTGTGGGCTGGGCTGGGTAGAGAGGGGCTGGCTGGTTTGTGTGGGCTGAAAAATCAACCTGGACTGAGGGATAACTAAGGAGGGTCAGCAGTGATTACCAAATCATCCAATTACTCAGTTTATGAAAGGAAAAGAGGTGGCAGGTGCTCTCGTGTCACCTGACGCTGCTGCCCTGGCACGCAGTGAGGAGCAGCTGAGCAGATCAGACAGGACAGGAGCTGTAGAGTTCCGTTTCCATGCACTGTTTAGCTCACTAACGCTAACTCACTTTCCCACCCACTACTTAATTTAATTTCCATGCCTACCATGGCTGGAATACAGCATCCTCCTGCCAGAGACCAACAGAAAGACCAGGTAAAGGTCAGGTGAGTGTCCGAAAAACAAAATTGCAGAGAGCACTGGTTGCTTTATTACAGCTCTTATCACCTTGTTTAAAAAAAAATACAAAAAAGAATAACTTTTGAAGGGCTTGTTGATGATCTAAAATGTTTTTTAAAAGTAACTTTCAAAGGGATTGTTGATGATCTTAATTTATTTTTTAAAAAAAGAATAACTTTTGAAGGGATTGTTGATGATTTAAAATGTTTTTTTAAAAAAGAGTAACGTTTGAAGGGATTGGTGATGATTTGAAATGTTTTTTAAAAAAAGAGTAACCTTCGAAGGGATTGTTGATGATCGTATGTTTTAAAAAAAGAGTAACCTTCGAAGGGATTGTTGATGATCGTATGTTTTAAAAAAAGAGTAACTTTCGAAGGGANTTATTTTTTAAAAAAAGAGTAACTTTCGAAGGGATTGTTGATGATTTGAAATGTTTTTTAAAAAAAGAGTAACTTTCGAAGGGATTGTTGATGATTTGAAATGTTTTTTTAAAAAAGAGTAACGTTTGAAGGGATTGGTGATGATTTGAAATGTTTCACATTTTTGGAGTAACTGTGCCATGAGGGAAGACAACCACACCCTCTGTGTGTCCTTGTGGGATTTCAGTGTTTGATTGGTGACAACAGAGCAATTAAAACTGGGGGAAGGTAAATTCTTTGAACTGAGTCATATTGGGCAAATTATTTTCCTTTTTGGGGTTGAGCTGCTCTGGGTTTAAGCTCTGCCAGAAGCCTGGATGATGTTTTTGTTTCGTGTGCGGATGGTTTAGTGCGGTGTGTGAGAGAAAGAAAGCTTCAGAGAATCCAGGGTGGGGTTCTTGTAGAATTTCAGTTTTGTTTTGCAAACATCCACTGTCCCAGGCTGCTCCAAGCCCCATCCAGCCTGGCCTTGGGCACTGCCAGGGATCCAGGGGCAGCCACAGCTTCTCTGGGCACCCTGTGCCAGGGCCTGCCCACCCTCACAGGAAGAGAATTTCTTCCTAATATCCAAAATAAATCAGTTTAAAGCCATTTCCCCTTGTCCTATAACTCCATGGCCTGGTGAAAAGCCCCTCTCCAGCCTTCTTGCAATCCCTTTCAGGCACAGGAGAGACCAAGCCGGGAATTTTCTCCTTCTAATTCAGTTTTTTTGTGGTCCCCAGCTCCAGACTCGTGGGGACTCCGGATCAGTCGGACACCGCTGGCCAAGGACCCCCATCCTTCTCTCCTTGCGGGTGTGCGACAACCCCTAAATTTTCACAGCATCATCCCAGGGCTGTCCATCAGTCTCTGTGGGGGCACAGATCCCCCGGGAGGCTCCTCTCCAGGACACCCCATCCCATCCTTCAGCACGGGAGCTCCCACGCCACATCCCAGGAATCCACGGAGCCCTGATGATGGATTAGGCCAATGATCTGTGGCTCAGAAGATGGCCCCGTTTGTGGAAGGCAGGTTCCAGGAGATATTCCGGGTAATTACAGGCTGCTGGCTGACTTTGACCGGCAGCAAAGTCAGCCAACGTTCCCAGTGTCGAACTGGTAGCTGCTTCCCAGACTGGGCTGGGAATGTCAGGATAGAAAGAGGAGTTCTGTTAGTTAGGGATGGCTCCCTCCTCCTCAGCTGGTTTCAGTTTGGTCTTTTGGTGGAAAAATTTAGATCTCAGTTCCTCCAGGGGCTGCCATTGGTACCCCAAAATAATTTGATTTTCAGAGCCGTGTTTCTATTTCTGCTGTTTTCTGTATGTTGTTCCTTGCCCACAACAAATATAAACATTACCTATAACCCTCCCTCAGTAAAAACCTCCATTTCTCTCATTTCCCTGCTGTTTCGGGGCATTTTGGTGCCTTCCTGGTGCAATGTCGCTTAAATCAGTAAAAATGGGCAGAGGATAATTTTGCTCTCTGATTTTTTTTGTCATTGGTTGGAAGTCTCCTCATGAGAGGAAGGAAACTGCTAACCAAATATCCCACATTTATAACCAGCACTTCTGCACAGGGCACTTTGCCCTGTTAAGTTCCAGCTTTCTGAATCTCAGCTGCAAATTGTCTCTCACGAGGGCAAACTTAAAGCAGTCCAAAAAAGAAAAAAGTGTGGGTTGTAGAAAATTTGGAAAAAGAAATGATCCAGTGAACAATTCTTTTTATCCCTCTGATTTCTGTGAGTCAGTGAACCACACTCCTGACACGGCTTAGAGAGGCTGCAGTGTGAGGAGAAAAACAGAGCTGAGGCCTCACCAAACTATGGCAAGGCAATAAAATAATTAAATAGCCTGGGGGTGGTTTTAATTCCTTTGATTCTGAGAGGTTTTTTTTCCAAATAAATGTAGGAACTGATGTTTAACATTCCGATATCTATTACAGTAATTAACATCACCGTGTCCAAGGTCCGGCAGTGACTTTCCAGGCAATTAATCCCACGAGGTGAGTTAATGCCACGCTCTCCACAGACGAGTTCTGAAGGAAAAGGGGCTTAATTGGCTGAACCAGATCTATTAAAATAAACGGGATGTGGGATCAGCCGAGTTTTAGGGGCTGCTCCAAGCTCGTGGAGCAAGAGCTGCCAGGAGGACACGCTCACCCGACCTCGGGATGTCCCTCTGGGGGTGTCCAACCCCATCCCAGCTCTGGGCCGGGCTCTGGGGCAGCACTGGGAATTGTTGGTACAAAAGTAGGTGGGAAGAGCAGGGATTTGTCACTGGGCTGCAAAGGAGCTGCTTGTTTAGGAGTATTGGGAAAATTCCTCTTTGGGGAGCTCAGGAAGGAGAACTCGGCCTTTGTGTGGCACCAGGAACGTCCTGCTCCTGGCATACAAGCACTTTTCTCTGAGGTAAAATCCTTCACTCCTTTAGGAATATTTGGGAAAATTCTTCTTTGGGGAGCTCAGGAAGGAGAACTCAGCCTTTGTGTGGCACCAGGAATGTCCCGCTCCTGGCACACAAATATTTTTCTCTGAGGTAAAATCCTTCACTCCTTTAGGAATATTAGGAAAAATTCCTCTTTAGGGAGCTCAGGAAGCAGAACTCGGCCTTTGTGTGGCACCAGGAACGTCCTGCTCCTGGCATACAAGTATTTTTCTCTGAGGTAAAATCCTTCACTCCTTTTCTGTGAAAAATCTTCCCCAAAAAATCTTGCAGCTTCCCACCAGTTACTCTGGATACAGCAAAATGCGACCTAAAATAAATAAATCTGATATTCTATAAAGCACAGGCCGTCCTCAAAGTGAAATTTGCTGAACCATGGTTGTGATTCCAACTTAATTTTTTATCAGTGGATTATTTACAGGATTTACTGTATTTGTATGACAACATTCATCAAATCAACATTCCTCTGGGACTGGCTGTTATTTACTTTGGGATTTTATTTGTATTTTTTAATTGCAGAGGAAAAGGTGTGTGAAAAAAATACTGGAAAGAAAATGCTTTTTTGGCGTTATCAGGAAATTCAGGGTTAGGATGAACAGTTTAAATATTCTTGGTTTGGTCATCATGGTTGGGGGGACTGAACCTTGAGGGTGATTTATGATGATAATATATGAGGAACACATCAACAGAACAGGAAACTGAAAATTTGGCTGCAAACTCCTCTTTTCTAGAACTTTTTCTGTGGATGCATCTCTGTGCCATACATAATTCAAGGTTATTTGTTATACCATTACTTATTACGGCTGTTTTACTGTCAGATTCTCCGAACAGGCAGAAACAGCTGCTTAAAATGTGCAAAAAAAGGGCAAAATCTTATGGCAACGTTTCACTGGGGATTTGTTGAGGGTCATTTACCTTTGCAATGAAACAAATCCCACTTCTCCTGGGTTAAATGCAAGGCAGCCGCGGGTCAAAGCTCAGGAACTGACCAATATCAGCAATATTTGGTCTTAATGAAATCGGATTTTCTTTCAGCTGTTGATTTATTTTTAGGCCACTTAAAAAATCATAGAATGGTTTGGGTTAGAAAGGACAGAGTTCACAAAGAGTTCGGACTCTCCATGGCAGAGTCAAACCAAGTGTTAAAGGTAAAGTGGCTGAAAGTACAAACACTGGTGAGGAGGTTTTTAGGGAAGATCTCAGCTGATCAGTAAAGTCCTCATGAAATCTGACCCAGGCTGGGTCAAACTGGTTGGTTTGGGCTTGAAACAACTGCCAGAGGTTGTAAATTCAAACACAGTCCCACAGCACTAGCAGAAGTGGACCCCAAAGATCCATAAACCAGGAGGAAATGAAACTCTCTCCCGTTTTATAGCTCCCAAAAAGGTAACCAAGAGCCTCCAAAGCTCACCTGTTGTCCCTTTTTCCTCCAGGTGAGCAGAGGAGGATTCCAAGTGATGGCAGCAGCCCAGGGAGGGGAGGTACAGATCATCCCTGTTGTCCTTCAGCAGATCCTGCAGGAAAAGGATGGAGAGCCAAGGACACTTTCAGTGGGATGTGGGAATCCTCGCAGTCCTCGAGCACCAGCTGCAGGAAGGAGGTTGGTATTGTACCTTTGACACCACCAACAGGAGTTTTTCCAATGTTTTGATGAAGTTTGGGTGGGAATCAAGATGGCCAAGCTGGCATCCTTGGCTGATGGGATATCCAGCTCCCAGGATCCCGGCCTGCACCCTTCTCTGTGACCCACGGAGAGACAAACGGGGTTTGTCCCTGTGCCAGCACAGGGAACCTCAGCCAGTCTGCGAGCAAATCTCAGAGTGATGGAAGCACTCACAAGGACTTCAGGCCCCAAGCAGGGCCTCGAGGAGACATTCCCTGTGCTGCCTTTCCAGTAAAAGTGCATTTTGCACTAATTAATAACCTACTGATAACGGATGGGAAACCCCAGCCCTCCCTAATCAATAGTGGGGGGTTTCTTTGGGATCTGGGGCAGCAGCAGCTGATGCTCCCTAAGCACTTCCCTCTCTGCAGGGAAACTGCTGCAGGACTCCAGGCTGTCCCCAGGGACACCACGAGAAATGGTTGGGAATTTTGGGACGAATGTGGTGGTTTTGGTAAATATGGAGAAGAAATCCTTCAACTTTTCCATTCTTTCCTCACAAGCACAAAGAGTTTCCTGTTCTACAGCCACACAAACCCCACCACTGATGTGCTTTCCATGAACTGACGTTGTGGGAGATTCCTGCTATTTTTCGGGCCAAATATTCCTAAACAAGCAGCTCATTTGCATATAATTAATTAATAATTTTTTCACGAAATTAATAAAATATTATTTATTTGCATTTTTCCTCAGTAAAAAGCAGGTGTTGCACCCCCCAGAATCCCACAAACCAAAGACGCTTCATACCAACAGGTTTGAACACCAGAAAATTTAAATATCTCATACCCAAACTCCCTGAAGTAAAACAGGAAATAAAATAGGAAATAGAAATGCAATATACAGAACTTTAGGGTATTTTTATGTCCTCTTTTATATAACATTTATTTTTATACCACACGTTCTCTAAGCCTAGCAGATCAGGAAACAGGGGAGGTGAAAAATGGAATATTGTTATGCCTGAAAAAGTTATTTTAGGTGGGTTTAGATATTTCTGAAAGGCAATAATTATATTTTGCGTTTGTTTTATTTTTGGAGGTCAGAGTATTAAAACTGTCTGAAGTTTTAAGCGGACAGAGGTGAATCATGAATACATGAAACACTCCAGAATGGCTGCTCTGAAAAATAAACTGCACATGCAGAATATATAATCCCAGAATATTTAATATGTAATTTAATATTTATTTAATATTTATTTAATATTATTAAAAATAACTCTTTGCAATGAGAAAAAAAAGTATTTAATGGGAAAAAATACAAATAGAGGTGGTAAATGCATTGATTTATGGTTTTTTAAAAAGGTTTTACTTCAGGTTCTTCATATCCCAGTGGTTGGGGAAGGCAAAGAGAGCCAGGCTGGAGCTGCCCGCTGGAATATTCTCATTTTCCAGTTGTGGTGAATGATTTGCATCCCCTTTGCTCCTCAGTGATGCTGCAGGGAATTTGTTTTTCCATGCAGCTGCTTCTGAATTCCAGGGCTTGAGCTCTGATCATTTTAATGAGAAGGAAAAAATAAAAAGACCAAAGTCTGAGTAGACTGAAGGGAAACTTAATGAAGAAATGTGAGATCTTGTCATGGTGTGAGGTTACTAATAAGACTTTATCCTTGTGCTTGTCAAGCTGGAATCTTTTGCTCAGAAAGGAGCAAAACTGAGCTCTATTTTAAATATAAAACATTATAAATTTATTTAAATTTTAAATATACTCTAAATATTTTACAGTTTAAATATAAAAGCATCAATTTATATCTGCAGTGTACAAATTTACAAGGGACAATTTATGTGTGTGGTAAACGTCAGAAATGTTAAAATAATGTTGGTGGTTCCTCTTTTTTTTCTTTAAATTAAATCCTGGTTTTCTTTGACCTAGATTTGTTAAACCTTGGGTGACAAAGTCTATGAAAGACCAGAGGAGAAGCCTCAATAAATGCAAGAGAAAAGCCGAGCTCTAATATTCTGGTTTTTTTTAAGTTGCCAAAGTTTCTAAAAGAACATTCCAAAGCTTTTCATTAAACGGGAATTGTTCTTACAACTTTTGTTGGTAGTGGGCAGGGAGAAAATGAACTGATTGAATTCAATATTGAAGAGCAAACTCTGATAAAGGTAGGGGGAAAGAATGGATGAAACTCAATAAATTTTCATGAACAACCCCAAATGCACAGAAATGAAACCATGGAAAATGATTTAGCCAAGTATAGAAATCAAAATAATCAGAATATGACACCTGAGGAGCTGAATTCGGTGCCAAACCCTTTGGTTTATGCAAATTCTCTCCTTTTGAGACACAAAAGGCTGAAAAACGCAGGTGAAATTTCTCTTGCCTCATCTGGAGGGAGTCAGACACCAAAATAAATGAGAATACAGAGTGCAACTGAAATGTGACAAACTGCAGAGGACTTTTCTTAGTGGCTGCTTTTGAAGAGTTGCATTTCAGGATTAAACCAGAATTGCTGAGATTATTTGAATTCTAATTTTAGAGTTACTTTCATTAATTGCCACAGGCTAACCTGAAAAATGTCCCTTTGTTACCTAAAAATTGTCACGACTGACCTGAAAAATGTCAATTTGTAGCTGATAGCTGTCAGACCAGATGAAGCTGTACAGTCAAAATAATATTTGGTTAGACTTTATGATATTTTCTGTATTTCTTGCTGTTTTCATAAACTCTGGATACTTTTTTTAGAAGACTTGTTGGTTCTTTCTCACCATGTGGTTGTATTTCACTCTTTACCAATTTTTATTTTAAATAAGGGGAGTTTCTTCCAACATTTGCTGTTCCAGGAGAAACCAGACTGATGCTTTTGGGGCCAACCACGCCCATTTCAATCAGATTGGTCAGAAATGCTTTGCTGGGGTGAATTTCTGCATTTATATCTCCCAAGCAGCCCCTGCTCACTCCCCTCCTGCAGGTTTGCTGTGTTCTGAGTGGAGGAATAAACAGGGAATTCATTCCCACTCCACGCAGAGGAGCTGACTGCACTTCCATCAACAAAATCCGTAGGATCACAGACGATGCCAGGAGGAGGAATTGTACTGCCTGGCACATCCTGAGCTGTGCCAGGGCATTTTCAGGATGGGTGAGGTCTCGGACTGGCTGGCAACGAGAAATAACCGAGGTCGGAGAGAAATAATTGGAAGCTGGAGAGAGACTTTCCACAAGGATTTGTGGACAAGCGGGAACGGCTTCAAATTAACAGATAGATGGGATACTGGGGAGAAATCCTTCCCTGGGAGGGGGTGAGGCCCTGGCACAGGGTGCCCAGAGCAGCTGTGGCTGCCGCATCCTACGGATGCTGAAAAAGCTTCAGCAGAGAATTTCTTTAGCTCTCTGCAGCACTTTTGTGAAAGTTCTGTCTTTCCCATGCAAGTAACCCAAAACAATGTTACCGTTTTATAAACTTCTTGCAGCTGCAGGTTGTTTTGCAGGATTGTTATGGCTCTAACTAGGAAAACATCCAGAGATGGGTGTCTTAGAACTTGACCAATCCCCTTGAGGGGTGGATGGCACAAACCGATTACCTTACGCCATTTCATACACTTTTGGGAACGAACATATAAAAGGCCTTCTGAGAAATCATTAAAGGGGGCTTTTGCCTTCTTTCCTCGGAACCCTGCGCCTGGACTCTGTGTCGTTTCTCTACTCGTCCGTGGGGAAAGCAGCGACAGCATCCCTGGAAATGTCCAAGGCCGCGTTGGAGCACCCCGGGATCGTGGAATTGGGACGAGCTCTAAGGTCCCTCCCAGCCCATTCCCGGTTGGAAAGGCGCCTGGAGATGTCACGCTGGCTCGCTCACGCCCCGTTTTCGGAGGGATTTGCGGCACGGACCGCAGGGATCGCTGCCAGCAGCAGCGGGAGCCGCTCCCGGTGCCACTAGATGGCATCGCCACCCCGCGATTCACCCATCCCGCCTGCCGTGCCCTGGCAATGACGCCGGGATAACCCCAGATCCAGCTTTCCAGGTGGGTCGCGTTATTTGTGGGGTGCGGCGGGGAGCGGGCGAGTCCCCCGGGATGTGGGGGATGAAGCATGCGGGATGGGAAAGCCGCTGGAAAAGCTCCTGTTGAGCAACCGCAGGGCTGGGAATGTCCGTGAGACCCCCCAGAAGCCACTGCATCGTGACACCCGACACATTCCCGACCCGGTGAATCCAGGGGGAATGCAAAAATAAGGGGGGAAAAAGTCCTGAAAGCTCCGCGTTCTGTAGCGGGAAGGTTTTTTTTTTCCTGGGGGTTAGGGATCGCCAAGGAGTTACATTGTGTTGGGGTGTTTCCCAGGGATTGCTGCTTCCCGGGAAAACGGCTTCTGCAAAGCAAAAAGAAGCCAGCGTTAACAAATATGTGAATTTTGGTGTCCCCGGGTGTCAGCTCAGCTGAGAAGGGGGCAATTTAATGAGCTCTCTGCAGGCTTGTAAAGGGGGATGCTTAGAAAACACACGAATTAAGTTCTCTTGTTTGCATGGGAGATGTCTCCAGCTTCCACAAAAGTTCAGCCAAACCCGGGTCAGGTTTGCCACGAGGCAGTGACTAAAATAAATAACATTACAGACAGGAAATGGCACGGAAAATAAACCAGCAGCACCCACAGCAGCCGTGCCTGGGATATCTGGCGCTCCATTTGCTGCTGGATGTCTCCAGGTAATCACTGAGAGCAGGGACATTAAATCATGTTATTAAATACCTATAATTAATATTAAATATGTAATATTTACTATTATATAATTAAATAATAGTATTTGGGGTCACATTCTTTCCCGAACTCGTTTCACTGAAATGGAAGGAATATCTCCCCCCACACTTTTGAGATTTAAGGCAGATCTTCTAAAATTATGCCTGAAGTAACTGATACGGAGATAAACCTCGCCAGTGATAAAAATTGGTTATTTCTAATTCTGCAACGTGCAAAAGATGTTTACCCATCTTTATCCCTTTTCCTGACTTCCTGCTGGTTTCCCCACTACAGGACAAGGCTCTTGTGCCTGTGAGATTTTGCTCCCTTTGTTGGAAGGACACAGAAGGTGGGATCAGCCAGGTCTGGTTTTCCCAAATTCGTAGAATTATAGAATCCCGGAGGGCTCTGGGCTGGAAAGAACCTTAAAGCTCATCCAGTTCCCACCTCTGCCAGGGCAGGGACACCTTCCACCATCCCAGGCTGCTCCAAGCCCCAATGTCCAGCCTGGCCTTGGGCCCCGCCAGGGATCCAGGGGCAGCCACAGCTGCTCTGGGCACCCTGTGCCAGGGCCTCCCCACCCTTCGAGCAAAGAATTTTTTCCTAATATCCCATCTAAACCTCTTCTCATTTTAAAGCCACCCCACTTGTCCTGGCACTCCATCCCTTGCAATAGTTTCTCTCCAGTTTTCCTGCAGCTCCTTGAGGCACTGCAAGGCCACAATGAGGTCACCCCAAAGCTTCTCCTCTCCAGGCTGGGCATTTTCAACTCTCCCAGCAGAGATGCTCCATCCCTCTGATCATCCTGGAGCCTCCTCCGGATTCTCACCAACACCTCCACGTCCTTGNTCTGATCATCCTGGAGCCTCCTCCGGATTCTCACCACCACCTCCACGTCCTTGCTGCGCTCAACCCCCCCCGGCTGCCATTCCCAAATTCCCCCGCTCATCCCCCCGGTTCCCCCGCACCTGCGGGGCGGTGCCGGGCGGGGCGGAGGGAGGGGTCGCTGCCGGCCCCACGCGTGGGGCCCCGGGGGTCCCGCGGTATTTAACGGGGCGGGCTCGGAGCCGCCCCGGACCATGCACCCCTTCGGGCCGCCGCCGCCCGGCCGGGACCCGCGGGATGCCGCGGGATGCCCGGGTCCCTTCCCGGCCCCGCA
>VZTD01004532.1:2147439-2168841 GCA_013397725.1 Rhagologus leucostigma | reverse complement strand
GTCAAGGCCCATCAAAGGCCCCCCCCAGGGGTCCCCACCAGAGCACTGCACCAGAGCACTGCAGATGGTGCAACAGACCCTCAGTGCTGCAAGGGACAGTGTCAAACCAGCACCCCGCAAGGGAGGCACGTGGGCGTTCCCACCTGGCCCAAACGGATATTAATCCACTGGATTCTATACTTGTCAGCGTGGCAGTGGGGGACCCTCACCGCCAAGAAGACCAGATGGAAGGGAGCAACAAGATGTCATTGGGACACCCAGAAGGATGATATGCTTCTACCTAACCCTTGTCACTCTCTCCCTGTCCCCCAAACCTCCCTCTTTTTCTGTTTATTTTTTTCTCTTTCTTTCTCTTTGCCTCGTTTATTAAACAAAATATATCAATTTTTTGGCACCAACATCTAACCTCATTTGGTTTTTATCACATTTTTTGGGTCTATTTCAAACCTTTCTGGATCCGATTGGTTTTACTCACAGAGGCTTAGTTTCCTTCAGTTTTCTGTGTTAAACCGGTTCATAACAATGGGCCAGATCTAACTTGCATCAAGCAAATACATATGCACAAGTAACTGAAGGACAAGTATCTGCAGAAACCTAAAATTTGCAAATTCATGTATATACCACATACTGCAGTTGTCTACCATGAAGAGCAATCAGACTGAAAGACTATTTTCTTGCAATGTGTACCTAATGATGTCAATTCTCAGCTTAAACTTTCACCAAGTAAAATTACTGAACTATGAAGGAGCTCCAGTAAGAGAAGAGATTCCAGGAGATCTCTAGATTTTTTTCCCTGAAGTGGGACAGTGGCATTTGATTCCTAATCAGCCCCTGCCAGCATGTTTTCCTTTTAGGCAGGTTAGCAGCTGGACATCACAGGCATAACGTTACAGAGAATAAACAAGGCGTTGACCAAAAAGACGAAAGAACACAGCAGATTATGTCCTAGTGCTGTTTTTGAGTCCAGGCCTGGGCTCTGCAGAGGTAAACTGAAATAGACTTGCTGAGCATTTAACCATCAAGAGATGGTCAGACCAAAGGAAAAAACCCAGTAATTCAGATAGCTATCCCAGACAGAAATTTTCTTAGCAATGTTCACAAACACAACATTGAAATAAGGCCTTTAGTGACAATAAAAAGGGAGAGTCTCAAGAATGCAACTTTGACCAGGAGAGCCAAAAAGTAGATAATGAAAGGGAGGAAAAAAAAAAGTGTAGCATTGCATAGAGTTTTGTGCAGCAACAAAAGCCATAATAAACAGGAAATACTAGAAGGAAGTGTCAGGGTATTAAGTCGTGAAGACAGCTCTGAGGCAGGACTGTGATAAAACTGCAGAGTCTTGCAATGCATCAATATTACAAACCATGCCAACACAGCATTATGCAGGTGATTGAATTACAGTAAGAGAAGCCTACAAGAGAGAGAAACTTTGCAAAACACACAAATAAGACATGCAGCATTATCACAATCTATTCAGCTACGAAGCACCGTACAGTTTTGACAGCAAGTGGCAAGACTGTCCCTAATATTCTCTCAAGTTGGACTCCACATGATATTCATAACACCGCACAAAAGTGGCAGCCTGCCCTTCTGAAAGCACTGAGGTATTGGGACACCAAAGTAATTGTGATGCTCTGTTAGACTCCAAGTATCAAACAGCAAATTAACAGTAAACCAGATCACTTTACACCAAGGACTATTTGTGAAGTTGCATATTCTGACAAAGAATTAAACTTACAATTGAAAACCCACTGGAGAAACAGGCCAACCATTAAAGAAGTTACAGTATTGAAATTCAGACTAACATTTAACATGGAAGTCAAAATAATAGACTAAATTTAAGCAACACTAACACCGCTCATGCAAGTACATTCTAAGTGAATCTGCTACAGTACGTGTACCAAAGTTTCCAAAGCAGAGGCAAGATAAAGCCGGTGTTTTTGAGTGCTAACTTGTGCTTATGATGGTTCAGTTCTCTCAGACATATGTCGTGATCACAAAGGTCTTAATTTCTACATTATTCTGCATGCATAACATGTACAGTTCAAAATTATAAAGCTAAGCACTCCTTCCTCAAGGTTCATATCATGTATAGGATAATATATGTTATTTTGCACTGAAATTAGTCCAAAGCAGTCAAAACCACTAACAACCTTTTAACACTGAAACACATGATGGCAGAGCAGTGTTTGCAGGCACTTTCAGATAACGTGTGTAAAAGTAGCCAGGTTATATTCAAGGACTTTTGCACCCACATTCATTAAATTAATCAGCCTGCAGTCCCTAGGTAGTGAAAATGAATTTGTTTTTATATAGTCTGGTACTGGTATACACAGATGGGGAAAGAAAAAGAGCCATATGGTAATGATGTCAAGAGCTGTAGTTCCACTATCCAGCATCACGGAAAAAGCACTTAGAAAATTTTTTGTTTGTTGATTATCACAATAATAATTAAGCCACAGAAGCACCCGTACTCTAGATTTCCTCTCAGCAGAGGACAAAAAGTGTCTCCAAAGACAAAATCCCAGCAAGTTATCACTGTTCAGGATAAATTCTTGCTAATCTGTACCAAATTGTGCAACAATAACAAAAAAAAGGCCAAGACAACACTTTCTCTCCTCAGCTAATCAGGGGCAGAATATTATCATAGAATGATCTGGGTTGGAGGAGACCTTAGACATCATCCAATTTCAATGCCCTGTCATGGGTAGGAACACCTTCCACTAGATTAGGTGGCCCACAGCCCTGTTCAACCTGGCCTTGAACACTTTCAGCGATAGGGCATCCATAGCTTCTCTCGGCAACCTGTTCCAGCGTCTCACCACCTTCACAGTCAAGAATTTCTTCCCAATATCTAATCTAACCTACTCTGTCAGTTTGAAGCCACTCCCCCTTCTCTTATCACTACATGACCTTGTAAAAAGTCCCCATCCATCTCTCCTCTAGCAAAACCAAAAACCTTGCTACAGTAGACAGGCTGCTGGGTCTCTCAGACATACACCTTTTAAACGCTGAAAAAACCTCAACAGTCCTTATTCACTCATATCAACCTTCCCTCAGCAGCTACTTTTTAATTAAAGAACTATCCTTCTAGAGGGAGGTAAGTAGATCTTGGTGAGAAATTTGTAATAGATACTAAAATATTGCAAGACAGCAAAACAAGATGCAGAAAGTCCTGATGATGTTCCTTGAAGACTGTAGTTTCACAGGCCATCAAGATAAGGTAGCAGATCATTACTTCTGAAAGGGACTTGTTTCCCTGTTTCTACTTCCTAATTTTTAGTGATCTGAACCATCTCAGATCAGGTCTTTGCAGAGGGTTGGTCTGTTATGGAATACAGGACATAAGGTCTCGTCCTGAACAGGTATAAGAAAATGCGAGATTATTCTCCTTCTTTTGGTAACAGAAAGGTAAAAATGATGAGCTCCTCATATCTTCTTTCCTTTATATATTATACACATAATGAAATATATCTATCTATATAACTATATCTATTGAACTGTGTATATATAGTTAAAACACTCCCAAAAGTTTAGTACTTTTATCCACAGAAAAAAAAACCCGAAATTTGCTACTGGAATACCACACTGGTCAGTGCATTAAATACAATTGAAAAAGACTGGAGGATTTCAAAAATTATTACAGACAGCCCCTGAATTCATTTAAGTGTTAACAGCATCATTGCTTCACCAAGACTAATATCAGCAGATATAAAATCTTACCACCTTTAATGTAATGGTATACAGACAGTTCCACATAAGACATACAAGTGTCTGGGGCCAGACAGGATCCACACAAGGCTAGTGAGGGAGCTCATGGAAGTGCTCACCAAGCCTCTTTCAATCCCTTACCAGCAGTCCTGGCTAATGAGGGAAGTCCCAGCTCACTGGAGGCTAGACAGCATGACAGCCATCTGCAAGAAGGGTTGGAAGGAGGATCTGGGGAACTAACTACAGGCCTACCAGCCTGACCTTGGTGGTGGGGAAGGTCCTGATGCAGATCATCTTGAGTGTCATCATATGGCATGTACAGGACAACCTGGGTATCAGCACGGGTTTAGGAAAGGCAAGTCCTGCTTGACCAACCTGCTCACCTTCTATGACAAGGTGACCCAGTTGGTAGATGATGGAAGGGCTACGGGAGTTGTCTACCTCGACTTCAGTAAAGCCATTGACATCATTTCCCACAGCATTCTCCTGGAAGAAACCGGCTCCCCATGACTTGGACAGGTTCACTCTTCGGTGGGTTAAGAACTGGCTGGATGGCCAGGCCAGAGAGCGGTGGGGAACGGAATTAAATCCAGTTAGTGTCCAGTCAGCAGTGGCATTCCCCAGGGGTCAGTACTGGGTCCAGTCCTGTTTAATATATTTATCAACAGTCAGAATGAGGGGATCAAGTGCACTGTCAGTCAGTTTGCAGATGACACCAAGCTGATGTGCTGGAGAGCAGGAAGGCTCTGCAGAGGGATCTGGACAGGCTGGATTGATTGGCTGAGGCCAATTGTGTGAGGTTAAACAAGGCCAGGGGTCAGATCCTGCCCTGGGGTCACAACAGCCCTGTGCAGAGCTGCAGGCTGGAGGAGTGTGGCTGGAAATCAGCCCAGAGGTAAAGGACCTGGGAGTGCTGGTCAACGGTGGCTGAACATGAGCCAGTCATGTGTCCAAAGTGGCCAAGGCCAAAGGCATCCTGGCCTGTATCAGCAATAGTGTGGCCAGCAGGGCCAGGACAGTGACCATCCCTCTGTACTGGGCAGTGGCGAGGCCGCGCCTTGAGTCCTGTGTTCAGTTTTGGGCCCCTCACTACAAGAAGAATGCTGAGGTGCTGGAGTGTCCAGAGAAGGGCAACAGAGCTAGGGAAGGGTTTGGAACACAAGTATGATGAGGCAGCTGAGGGTGTTCACCCTGGAGAGAAGGAGGCTTAGAGGTGACCTTACCACTCTCTACAACTCCCTGAAAAGAGACTGTAGTGGGGTGGGGATCAGTTTCTGGTCCCAATAACAAGTGACAAGACAAGAGCAAGGGCCTCAAGTTGCAGCACCAGGGGAAGTTTAGGTTGAATATTAGAAAAAATTTCTTCACCAAAAGGTTTAGCAAGCATTGGAATGGGCTGTCCAAGAAAGTGGCAGAGTCACCAAACCTGGAGGTAGTTAAAAGATGTGTAGATATGGCACTTACAGACATGGTTTAGGTGTGCACACAGCAGTGTTCAGTTGACAGCTGGACTTGATGATCTTGGAGAGCTTTTCCAACCTAAATTATTCTATGATTCTATATTTTCCTATGTTTCCTATGTGAATAAGATCTTTTTCTATATATAATATTATATAATAAATATTTACAAATAGAATTACATTTTGTATAATAAATATTTATGTGCAGGTTTTTGTCTACATGTGAAGGTGGGAGGGATGGGGTGTGTACAAGCAACCATTGTCACAGCTCTAGTAGATCCCATCAGGAAGCAAAACACAGAGGCAGAGAAACACAAGAGGACTCTCTGCAGTGATACAAGGAAGGCTGAATAACACACTATTATCAAGTACTTATTTCTTAAACTTCTCTGCCCAGATTTAAGCACACAGAAATACTACTGTTGCATTACTGTGGAGGCCTACTACACTACTACTCCTTTTTAGGGACCTCCTAGATGTCAGAGACATTGGAAAACTGAAAGACAAATCAAACAGAAAACCAAGAATCACCTGTGGTCACTGGTCTCCTTCTAAACTGAGATAATTATTCTTAAAGCAAGAATTAAACACCTTGATCTTGTTTTAAACCTTTCTTCCCCTTGAGAGGAGCTTTATAACGTAGCTGAACCAGTTTAACTGCAGGCTACTGCTCAGAGGCACTCCCTCTTTCCTCCTTTCTCCTCTTTTTCCGGGATGTCCTGTGCTGACATTTGCCTGATCCCACAGTGAACTAGCTGAGATAACGTAGACCACCAGGTAACTATTACTCAACATGTAGTGTTAGAATTTCATCAGTTTAACCTAGCAAGCTTGAAAAGATGCAACAAGATGATCATGCAGCTTCACAGGCAGCAAAGGTCCCCCCAGTAATCCTTCTCCTGTGCTGCCATCAATACCAGCCAAACAAGACATTGTGCCAGTACTGATGCCCATACAATCCTGCTTCAAATCACTCACTCAACTGAAAGTTAAATCTGCCTTTTGTTTTCTTCCACTTCAGATTGTCTTCTGCCAAATTAGAGTTCAGGCATCTTACAGAAGGCTGTATAAAACACCAGAGCATGTTCAAGAAGGCCCTGAATGTGCTGCCAAGATCACAGGAGAAGAGCAGGAATAGGGTCTCCTTCCCTCTCATGCTTCAGTGGCCTTCCAGAAGAGCTGAGCTGACCACAGATTTGGGTCAGGCCCCTAAAAACTCTTCCACAACCAACTCCACCTCAGACTTTTCCTTCACAGCATTCACTCCTTTATAGGTTGCTCCTTATCTGCCAGAAACAGCTAACTTGAGTTAATTAGTAACAGAAAACACTGCCAGTGCTCACAAGAGGTTCTTGAAGTAATACTTAAGGCACACCACTCTTCTACCTCTCTTGACTGAAAGGAGGACATCAGCCTATAAAAATGTGCTAGTGCCAGGCACCCTTGCTTAGCTGCTGGCCTGGGTCAACCCACTGCACCAGTCAGTCATAGCTCTCAGAGAAGCATTCCTTCCCATCCTTCACTTTTGTCACCTGCTCACATCCAATTCAACAGCCATAAGGACACATGGCAAGTCAATCCACCCACTCAACCTAATAGTTACACAACTGTCAGATCCAACAATAGGGAGGAACAGAAACACACAGCTGTGGACAACAGGAAAGGACTTAAGGGGGAAACCCTAATGTAATTAAGAGCATTTAACGTGTCGCTTGGCCTCAATAAAGTGTTCAGAGACAGAAGGAAGTAGATGAGTTTGAAAGACAAACATGGTAGGTATGATTCAGGTGTGCACTTTGTAGGAGAGACTTCTCAGCTGTCTGCCAGCAGAGAAACAGTCATAGGCTTGCACATGCCTGCAAAACCACTGAAAACAAAAATGCAATCCTGCTTTTTGCATACTAGGAGTTTATGTTGAAAAGCATGCTACAATTGTGCTTCATCACATGCCAGCTGAGTGTACTAGGTAGATAAAACATTTAATTCACTTTCAATGCGTATTTTCTCTCTGTACTACACATAACTCCAGAGACAAAATGAAAAGGACCCAGCACTGTAATGCACTGAAATCACAATGGGTAGTGGAGAGGAAGAGAAATTATTTTAAAAAAAAAAGTAAACCTAAAACAAGCTCAAAAGCACCAAGAGCCAAAACTTTCCAAAAAAAAAACCAACAAAAACCAAATACCAATTTGCTTTTTCAGTTTTGGAAAGAAGTAGTTCAATCAGTGGCTAAGAATAAGGACAAAAAAATCATATAATGTAGAACAGTAAAAGTCCCATCTCCTGCTATTTGCCATTTCAAAATTAAAGTCTCCATGCAGTACTGAAATTCTTTAACCAGCATTTTCCAAGTATTACCATGAAGTCACATTCAGCAGATGTAATCCATAACTTGATACAGTCTTTTCTAAAACGGGGCAATGGGGGGGAAACGGGGATTTAAAAATCCTTTCAAATACTTTTTACAGTTTTAAGTAGAAAAGAATCCTGACCTTATCTTTCAGGAATAAGAAAGAGCAAACACTAGAGACCTCAACTTTAAGGCAGCAAACACTTCCTCTCCTATTCCCCTCCCACTCCCACAGGATAAGAGAAACAAACCGGCTCCCATACAATAGGCTGCGGCTGAACCTGAAGCAATAGGAACCCTATTACTGACCAAATCTTTGACAGTTTACAATTTAGCGAACTGAAATGAAGTGGACTTAACAAAGACACAGCAAGTCGCCTACAACACATCCATTGCTGCATCACACTAAGCATTAAAATAAACACAACATTTTTCCTTGTAGTCTATCTGCAGTCTGCCATCAAAATAGCAATTTATTCCCTGTTTCTGCTTTCCCACACCTTCAGCCCACTTGTGGCTATAAAACAGTCAGCACCACAAGACAAATTGGATCAGCCTGCTGATCAAACAGGGAACTACCCCACAGAAAAAACTCGCTGGCTGATCTGAGTCACCAAATAGCCACATGCTCACTAAAAGCAGATTAGAATGGCAGAAACGTTTGGAAAGGTATAGCAGTAGGAGGGGATTTGGATTATCCCCCTGAGCATCAAATCAAGATTCACTAAGGCATAGAAACAGAAATGATTTTGGTACTCCTTGCAACAAACATTATGCAAGTTTAGAGAACTGCTGCATCCAACACAATTTGCGTTTTGTTTATGAAAGCATCTCCGGGAGATGGCCATAACTCTGGGCCAGATAACCCAACCACAGCAGAAGGCTTTTAGTACAGGATCAACCCATCAATGTTAAGTGTGGGAGCTTCTAAAACACAAAGCTTTAGAACAATTTTATTGTGAGACTATTCAATTTGGTTTACTGACTTTTATTTTGAAAATCTGTTAAGATTAAACTAGCTCAGCCTCAATTATTTCATGAGGTACAAGTTTAAATGACAACATAATTTGCTAAACATTACATAATGTACATCCTACAGACCCCAGGCTGCTCCTTCTGTGCAGCTTTTTCCAGTTTCTTCTCCCTTAAAACTTCCAAAACAGTTAACTGCCAGTAACAGAATTACGTTAACGGCTAATCAGAAACTGTATTAACAAACCATATGGCAAGTACCATGCCAACATTTTTTCTTTATTTTCAGTGGATGACAAGCTGATTTTTATTTCATTAACTCAGCAACAAGTGTCCCCAGAGTAGAAAACAGCATACTGCTGAAAAAGACACTCAAACACCAATTCACACAAGTTTGAACACACAGTCTGGGGCCATATTACCCAGAACTGGGGTAATAAAAAAGCTGTAAACCTTGTCTGGACTACACAGTTGTCAGTGAGAGGGTCACTGCCCTCCTGCTGCAAATGCCTTGGAAAGCTTGAATAAGTCTCCTGTATGAAACATCAGAAACTGAAGGAAGCACTTACATAAAAACAAAAACGCTTTGAAAGAAAATGCTGAGTAAAAATAACATCTCTACACTCAATATCATGTTTGACTGCATTTCAGAAGAGCAATTTTTTCTTTTTTTTACATTTCCAACAGATACGAACCAGAAAAACTAATTTGGCAAATTTTACCTTATGCCTACAAAAACCCACAATACTTGGTTCATACTGTCAAGAAAATATTGCCCTCACCCCTACACAATCTACACAAAAGAATCTTCTTGGAAATGCAGGTATAAAACATATGCATCACTCCTCTTGAAAATGCTTAAGAGGAAGTGTGAAGTAACATTTTGGAACTCAATTTTAACTCAAAGTATTTCAGTATAAAGCACTTGGGATATCTGCTCCATAACAGCTCAGTACATTGACCAATATCTGATTTTCATCAGCCTGAGTACTTTAACAATGTGTGCGTATGACCAGACAAATGATATTTCTGCTTCATAAAATAAGGTGTAGCAAACTACCCACTATTAAAGCAAAGCAGCAGTCATCTGGGAAATCATTACAACACAAGCAAATTGAATCAAGATCAAGACAAGTGCTTAATAAGAATAGGACAGCTACAAACAACATAAAAGTGAATGGTTAACTTCATTTACAGATTCCTCCTCATGGACTATATTGATAACATATCCAAGATGAGGCCTACCACGAGAGGGGGAAGGAAACAAAACAGTCTTTGGTTTACAAAGAGGCATTTCTGAAGAGTGGAACTCAAGTGGTCTAAACCAGACCAAACCAGCTACCAGCACAAAGTGGCAAAGATAGGTTGTTAGTTATCCTGCTGCTTTAATGAGAAAAGATTGGTCCACTAAAGGCACCCACTACATTTTCAAAAAACTTCTGTAAGAAATAAAACAATCCTTCAGCAAAGTGTTGCAAGTAGCACTGGCAAGAAAGTCCTAATCTTTTACTTAGTACAATGCATCCCTTCAACTTTCTATCTTTGTTTATGCTTGTAAGAATGCTTTTATCTTAGTTGTCCAAAGGACAGTGTAAGACTTTCTTTATACATGCTGAAACTGAAATAATTTGATTCCCCCAGGCCAATTACGAGACTATATAGCCTTGCATAGGTCCTTATCACCTAGTATTAAAAGTAATGTATTTAAGAAAATGCAAAACTAGTCACCTTGCAATTAGCAAAATGAAAATCTTTTCTTAGTCTATAGGAAAACATCTCTCACAATAAAGTCATTAGTAATTTCTTTTAAACCACAGTCTTCAGTAAATGTAAAACCAATATTAAGTGTGTCAAAACTACACTATTTTATTTCAGTTAAAAAACAATTTAAAAATCCTACTCTGAACTCTGACACCACTATTTAGCATTACGCAATTCTCAGGGAGTGATGGACACAAATACTGAAGGGTGCTCTACCAAAACAGTAAAACTAGTTATATGCTCAGCATGTCATGGAGCAGCTAGGACAGAAATTTCAGATCCCAGTTTTTAGAGTAATTTATCATCTACCATTCTACTCATCCACCTTAATCAAAAGTCATGCTTCTATGGAAACAGTTCATGTAAAGCATCAACTTCTTTAAACTTTGAAATCTTCATATCCTGACAAAAGCTGACAGAAAGATTATATTTTTCCTCACCCCACTCTTCGGCTTCTTCCACTCCAGCTCACATACAAAGTTGGATGCTTTTTTGCCCTATAACAGCTCCACTAACCCAACCCATTTTATTTCCATATTACATACTCCAAATCTTACAGCCTTCTATCTTCCTCTTCCACACAAACCACTCCAATAGATGTGACAAGCGGGCTTTAAAATCAAAACACGTCTATTGTACTATCTTCCCTCTTCTCAACATAAGTACACCATCCAGACTGCCATGATTCCTCTCCTTTAAATGAACACTAGTCTTTAATCCAGGCTTAGGTTTCTTGCATTCTGGTAAATCATTCAGGGTCACTAATACCATAATGTTTACCCCAAAGTTTATAGTCTGTGTCTTATCCTCCTGACTCTCGCTATCAAAAAAATGGCGTGCCCTAATTGCCTTCAACATTACTGGTTTTCTCCCACATTGTTACCACTCTCAGATTTCTGGTCCTGCACTGTTTTGCTTTCCCCATTTATCAAGCCTGTAATACAGAAACTCACCTACAATCTTAGTATATAAAAAACTAACTCCTGTTTTTTTTCAGGTACGTCTTCCCCTAAGGATTGCCTAAATTTAAGCCTTATTATTACATGGTGTCAGGTAAACTTCCAATTGTTTAAAATAAGCAACGCACAAAACTTACAGCCTCCACACAACTTCCTTCTTAGTCTATTGCTCCCTAATAGTCCAGACAGCCACCTTGGTGTCATCTTTCACAAAAAAATCACTGTACAGCAGAGGTTGGAAGGCACCTCTGGAAGTCAGCTACTCCAAATGCCTGGCTCTAAGCGGGGTAACTCGATTAGGTTGCTAACGATCAGCCAATTTTTCCTGTCTCCAAGGATGGAGCCTCCACAAACTCTCCAGAAAGCCTGTTTCAGTGTTCAGTCATGAGTGTCTTCTTTGCTTTAAAATTACAGTCTTTCACACGAATTTTGTGCCGGTTTGGCCAAAATCTAGTAATATAGCCCCTGAGAGAAAACCAGGTTACAACCACCCTTCCCCCCCCACAGGGTTCGGGAAAAAAGGAATTTTTCCTCGAAGGAAAGTGAAAGAGATAAAAAGTATTTATTTTAACAAACACACAGGAAAAGGATAATGATGCTAAATAATGAACTAAAACCCCCGCTATAGAGAGAAACCTGGGAAGATTTCAGAGTCCTTCTGTAGGTGTGGTCTCTCTCCTCCTCGGAGCTGGTCGGTGAGGGCGTGGGCCCACCCCCGGGCCTCGGGGAGAAAATTCTCCTGATGTGTTCTGATGTTGTTGAAACAGTTCAGAAGAGAAGAAGGGAAAAACCCAAAGTCCCAGGAAACAAAATTCAGCTCTCCTTCTCACGCCAAGAGGAAAAAAGAACCAGCTGGCTGAAGAAAAAGCAAGCAGGGTGCTCCCTCTGTGCCATCCACAGCCAGACAACACTGAGGAGTTTAATCTCTGTGTCCTTGAGAAGCTGCTTTGGAAAGTTCGTCTGGTTTTTTTTCCAAACTCAGTTTAAAGGCACAGAAAAGGCACAATATTACTTTTTGGGCATAGAGCATGATAGGGGATACACGATAGAGTCACCCCAAGACAAATTTGTACTTGTTGCTTTTCATCTTGTCACTAGGCACCACTGAGATGAGTCTTGGATCTCACATCCTTCATTCCTCCACACAATCAGGTATTCACACACATTAATGGGATCCCTCCAAGCCTTCTCCAGGCAGAGTTCCAGCTCTCAGCCCCTCCTTGTGTGCCGGATGCTGCAGTCCCACCATCATCTCTGTAGCCCTAAGCCAGACTTGCGCCAGCATACCCACGACTCATTCTGGAGAGACCACAACTGTGCTCTGCACTCCAGACACAGCTTTTCTGGTGCTGTGTACAACAGAAGCATCACCTTCCTCAACCGGCTAACAATGCAGCAATGGCTTTCTCTGCCAAAAGCATGTCGCTGTTCACAATCAAACTGATGTTTGATTGGCTGATTGGCACCCATCAGCACTCACAGGTCTTTTCCTGCCCAGCTGCTTTCAAGCCTGTCAGTCTCTAGCCTGTGCTGATGCATGGAGTTATTTCTGCCAGGTGCAGGACATGGCATTTTCCTGAGTTGAGCTTCATACACTTCCTGTCAGACCACTTCTCCAGCCTGTCTGGGTCCCTCTGAACTTATCTGGTCTATTAGCCAGTCTCTTCAGTTCTGTATCATCAGCAAACTTGCTGATAATGTCATATACTCCATGTCATTAACAAAGATGTCAAACGCTACTGGCCCCAGCAATTACTGACACCTGATGATTTTGTGCATCTCAAACTTAGCATTCCTTCAATAGTTTCCATCTTCTATCACAAGCTATTACTATCATAGCAATGCACTGTGCATACAGCAAACTGTGAAAATTTGTTTCAGCTTCAAGCAGGGCATGGAACTTAAACCTCAAATCGCATTTCCAGCCTAAAGCACCTCCAATTTCCTTCACAGTGTTGAAAAAATTGGCTTTCACCCCTGACTCTAAGTTGTTAGAAGAGATTGTCCCACTCTGCTCTGCACTCATGTAGCCTCCTCTCAAGTCCTGTCTGGAGTTTTGGGCACAAGAATATGAAAAAAAAAAAGATATAAAGCTATTAGAAATCATATAAAGGAGGGCCACCAGGATGGTGAAGGGTCTGTAGAGGAAGCTTTATGAGGAGCTGCTGAGGTCACTTGGTCTGTTCAGCTGGAGGAGACTGAGGGGAGACCTCATTAAATGTACAACTTCCTCATGACAGAAGAGAAAGGGCAGGCACTGATCTCTTCTCTGTGGTAACCAGTCACAGAACCCAAGGGAATGGCCTCACGGTCAAGGAACATTTAGGCTGGATACTAGAAAAAGGTTCTCCCCCAAGGAAGCGGTCAAAGCATTAAGTCTGCCAGAGTTAAAAAAGTGTTTGGACAACACTCTCAGGCACATGGTGTGACTCTTGGGGCTGTCCTGTGCAGGGACAGGAGCTGGACTGCTATGATCCTTGTGGGTCCCTTCCAACTCAGGATATTCTGTTTATTCTGACTTCTGCATTCCCGCACCCTATCGTTTTCCTGTGTTCCTCCCCAGTAACTGTACTTGACTTCCAATCTTTGCATTGCTATCTTTCAGATTTCCCTCTGCTACAATGTTGTTCCCCACTCGCTGAAAACCCATACAACCCATAAAACATAAAGTGGTATGTATGTAACACTTGTAGCAAATACCTTCAGGTTTCCGCATAAAGTAGGGCCCATCATCAATGCACAGATTATGGGAAATAGGGTTACTGAGGAAAAAAGCAGGAAAATAAAACGTCACCTCAGATCAAACAGAAGCCTCAGATAACTTTCCAACTTTTCATGCCTCTCCAATGTCCCAGTTTATGGTCAAACACCTAAGCATTTCTTTTGTTTGCTTTTAACCCTTGAAGAATTTTTGCAAAAGGACACTGCTAATCAGATAATGAATTTGCTCCATTCCCTGTTCCACACATTCAAGATCACAGACAATAATCTGTTGTTAGAGTCACCAACACTTTACATCATCCTTGTCATCAGCTACCTAACAGGAAAAACTACCTTGAACTAGACAACCTGCATAAAACATTTAAGTGTAAGTTGTTCAAGTTGAATAAAGGTTCCTTTAAGACACATACCCAAGAACAGACATGGCATTCTGCATATGCTAGATGTCTTCCAGCCACTTCCTGGAGAAGCTCCACTACAATCACATTTTGCAGTTCTCAAAGTTTGGTTATCAACAGGAGGCAAGGGTACCTCTTATCTCATAAAGAAGTATTCGGACTATCTCCATCAGAGTCTATCAGAATGTTTGTTCACTTATGCCTGGTAACACTTGATAGTAACAGGAGGTTCTCTAAACACTGCCTTTTTCATTAGATATACACTACAACCTACTTGGCTCCTATTTGCAACAAGATGTGTCTGCAGCAGTTCCACAAACCAAAGAAAATGCAACTCGATGACGGCTAATCAAGTAACTACTGCTGCTCTTAACAGCTACCTTACCCAGTCTATTGCCAGACACTGGAAAATATACGAAAGTCCAAAAGAGGAGACAGTCTCACCGACAAACAAAAAGGTGAAAATGAGATGACAACAAGAAACAGAGAGATAAGAGCAGGATAAACCTGGACACAAATTAGAGACTGAGCAGCAAGAGAGGCTCAAAGAGGGAAAAAAAAAGGGTTGACAAGACAAACAAACACAGCCAAGAGAAATAAATTTGCTATTTTCTTAAGAATTCAGTGTCACAATTACTATGCAATAAAAGATTATTAACCAAAATACCAAAATGACTTCACATTAAAAAAAAGTAGAAGTTAACATCAGCTATGTGGTAATTTCTGTTTAGGTTTGGAAGCCATGTTTAAGAAGTTCTTCAATGTTGCAGAAGTACCTCTGGAAACTTGAGTTTAATGCATCTGTGCAAACTGAATTTCCTCCTTGTGCCCATAAACACTACAATAAGGCTATTAATTACTTTTAGTGATGGCTTGGGTTTTTATTATATGTATATGTTTCTGAAAAGTCTTGATTTTCACTCAGCAGACAATGCCCAGTTACAGCCAAATGCCACATAAATGCAGAATTCATTATTTCTTCATTGACTACTGTAACGAAAAGCTTTTTAAAATAATTTGTCTAAAATCAGCAGTATGTATATCAATTAAGTGACATGCAGTACCCTTCCCACTTACACCTAGGAAGCAAGACAATGAGCAACCTCAATATCAACTTACTGTGGCTGACTTAAAGTGATTTCCATTAAGTACTATAATTAGAATTGCCACTGACAACTGGGACAAGAACAATGAAGACTCAAAGTCAGAACATGACTTCACATGAGTTCTGGTTTTTTGACCAGATAAATAAAGATGGAAAGACAAATAAATAGCTTAAGAGAGTTACTAAATGCTATCTAATGTCTTTAATATCTTTACTGGGGACCCAGACAACAGGATCAAGTGCACAGTACATTCACAATGATACTAAATTGGCCAGGAGCGTTGATTTCCTGGAGGGTAGGAAGACTCTGGAGAGGGATCTGGATTGATAGGCCAAGACCAATTGTGAGGTGGTGTTCCACCAGGGTGGAGGTGGTGGGGGAGTGTGAGTGAGCTGCTGTGGGTGCTTAATTTCTATCTGGGTTTAAGCCATGACAGTGGTTCAACAAGGTGAACTGCTGGGTCCTGCTCTAGGGTCAATACAACCCCATGCAGTGCTACAGGCTGGGAGCAGAGTAGCTGGAAAGCTGCCCAGTAGAAAAGGACCTGGAGGTCCTGGTCAACACCTGCCTGAACATGAGCCAGCCACGTGTCCAGGAGGCCAAGAAGGCCAATGGAATCCTGACTTATATCAGAAATAGTGTGGCCAGTACAACCAGTGGTTGTCCCTCTTTACTTGGCACTGGTGAGGCCGTGCCTTGAGTGCTGTGTTTAGTTTTGGGCCCCTCACAACAAGAAAGACACTGAGGTGCTGGAGTGTCTCCAGAGAAGGGCAACAAAGCTGAAGAAGGGTCTAGAGAGTAAGTCCTGTGAGAAGCAGCTGAGGGAGCTGGGGTTGTTCAGCCCGGAAAAAAGGAGGCTCAGGGGAGAGACCTTTTCACTCTCTACAACTCCCTGAAAGGAGGGTGTAGCCAGGTGGTGGTCAGCGTCTCCTTCTAGGCAACTACTGACAGGACAAGTGGACATGGCTTCAAGCACTGTCAGGGGAAGTTCAGGCTCAGTATCAGGAAGAATTTCTTTATGGAAAGGGTTATCAAGCATTGGACTACCAGGGAGGTCATGGAGTCACCTTCCCCAGGGGTATTCAAGAAATGACTGGACACAGCACTTGGTGCTAAGGCGTAATTGACAAGATGGTGATCAAAGGTTGGAAACAATGATCTTGAAGGTCTTTTCCATCCTAAATGTTTCCAACCCAAGTGTTTCAAACCCACTCAAAGTAGAGAAAAGAAGTGGCAAGAACTAGATTTTGCAAATGCAGTATGGAAGAACAGTACTTTAGATATCCAAACTCTACAACTTCGAAAGCAACTACAGCATAAATCAATGCAAAAGAAATATTATCTTGACAACTGCTGAAAGCATTTCAAGACAAAAAAGCTTACTTTCTTGAATAACTCCATTTACCTACTTAATTCACATGTTCTAAGTCTTTTGCTAAATCAAACTTCTTAAATACCAATTGGAAACCACAGAAGGATGACTGTCTAGTCCAGAACAGATTTACTGACATGTTACAACATTATCTTAGTACTCCCGTGGCACAGATGAGACCTTCCAACTCAACAACAGAGCACGGCTAGACACATTGCAGACTGAGTACAAGCAGTACTTCAGTGACTTTAAAAAAATTAAACCAACAATACTGTCTGTAAAGAGAAAACAGCAAGACTAATTAGTTTCATCTTTCTTCTTTACTTCCTGTAACAGGAACAATGTATTATTCAGTATACGCCAAGTATCACCTAATTCTATTCTAATATTGCATCTCTCCACTGACTAAAGAGCAGTTTCTGTCCATAAGTGAAGACCCTTTCATACCTCAGGGGTCTAGGAAACGGTGCAGTGCGCTTTGTCTGCCATCTAGGATAAAACTAGTCTCTGTGAGACGAAGGGCACTACTAACAGTGCCCAACCACCAAAGTTTTCAGGCCATAACACCAACAATCATCTTTTATCTGGGGTCCTTTCCTCATAAACATGCTCCAGCATTCAAAGCAAATACAGTTGATAACCTCCTTCACAGGACTATCTTGCCTGCAGGACCAGGCCACTCCTCCACTTACAACTCCATCAGACAACCCCCCAGCCCTCCTCCCTCGCACAGGGCAACTCTAACACGTGGCACAGGCTCCAAACTCGCCGGCACAGTGCCCTCTCTAGCCATCAGCCACATCCTATCAGCTACAGTTTCCCAGCACCACCACAGTCACTGCAAGGACAGTTCCCTGGGACAGCTGCTTTAGTGTCTACCATTTCTTTATCTTCACTTCAAAGAGCAACTGTGTAGTCACACTCTGGGGAACTGAGGTCCTTTTTCCTCGGATCTGCTGAATCACTGCAACCAGGGCAGCTCTTCCACAACAACCTGTGAACCCAGAACAGTTTGCAATTTGGTCACCTCAGTGCTACCAGCTGCTCACCTCCAACCATGGGCCACTGTTTTGCACTGAACACCCCTCTTGCCATCAGCCCTTTACTCTGTCAAAGACAGCTCCCAACTCTGGCCCTGCTGAGATGGCAATTCCTGAGCCCTGCTGGAAGAGACTTTTCTTCAGGGGCCTCAGAGGCTGAGACTGGATCACCCCAGTTCTTACCACTCCCCCCGCCTCCACAACTGCTAAGTTTTCCACCTGTTAACACACAATTTATACATACACTTGTAACATAAATTTCCATTAACAAAAAATACAACTCCTTCCAGATTTCACACCACTGTAAATATTCTAGATGCAGGCCATACCAGGTCCAGCTGTTGCCTGCACTCCCCTCCAATTACTGTCACAGGCAAAATTTCCTCAACTCAAGCAATTCTATTTAAATTATTGGCACTTATCAGGCAACTAATTACCAATTTGGGTATTGAGGAAAAAAAAGACAAACAACCTAACCTTCAGAGAAGGACCTTTTGCCCTCCTTCCCCAGGCTCTGCTTCAGTAAGAAATATTTTCCCCCTCACCCTCCTATCTGAACTGCTCATTTGCATGGTTCCTTACACTCAGTCCCTCCCCAGCCCTTCAGCAAGATGACAGAGGACGCAAGGGTCAGCACATAATGGTTTTTCTGCCATGCCTTACTTCCTACTCATTTTCCTCCACTGCTGGTTGCGCCTTAAACTGTTACTCTGCTCCAGCAGGTGTAACTGCTCAGGAGTGACTTATGTACAGGTTGCAATCCCTTTGGCAGAGTCTGTGCCCCAGTATGAGCCTGCCACAGGCTGCAGTCTCCTCAGCAGAGAGTCAACCATGGGGCTGCAGCCCCTCAGGGAGTCTCTACCCCAGCATGGGTTGCCCACAGGTTATAGTCCCTTCAAGAGTGCCTTACCTGTAGTCCAGAGCGCACTCAGGAGTGCCCCTGGCTCCAGTGTTGCCTCCACAGCAGGCAGTCCCTTTGAGGGGGTAGCTCTTGTGGCATCGACTGCCCAAAAGTGTACTCTTCCCTCTAGCTCTTCCCTGTTCTTTCTTCTCACATCTCTTTGCATATCTCATCCTTCTCCCTCCTGTTCATCCTCTTGCAAGTCCTCCCCATCTGTGTCTCCTGCCCATTAATTCTTAAAAGATTTATGAGCAGTAGCACCACACACCCTCACTTGATAGGCTGAGATTTAAGCATGCAATGGGACTGTTTTAATCAGCTTTAAAGCTGACCAAAATCAGCCATGCCCAAAGTAGTCTCTTCCCCCACTAAGCACCCTTTCTGCCCCCCAGTACTGAAATCCTGCCATTTGTGTCCAAGATAACCCACACAGGTAGTTTTCAAGAAAGAAGTTAATTACCCAAGCAAATATAAGATCTAAGGGTAACTAAACTACAGTACAGGAAAATAAAACTATTAGGAGCTTATAAGTGATTTCACATTAAAAAAAACCCAATCAAACCAAGAAAAACCCAACAAACCAAAAAAAAAATCCCAAAAAACCAGGGGAAGCAGAAGTAAATCTTTGGGATGCATGAATTCAATTCAGAAAGTGTGGACTGCATGAGTGAAGAGTGAGGTGAATTGAGAAATGGCTGAACAGCAGATCCCAGAGGGTCATAATCTGCTCCCAGAGGGAGCACAAGCTTCAGCTGGAGGCTTGTCTATGGTGGTGTCTCCCAAGGTTCAGTACTGTGCCTGTTTAAGTTACCCATCAGTGACTTGGATGAAGGGGCAGAGGCCTCCTCAGCAATGTCACTGACAACACAAAGCTGGGAGGAGTGGCCGATACCCCAGAGGGCCGTGCAGCCCCTCAGAAGGACCTCGACAGGCTGGAGAAATGGGCAGAGAGGAACCTTCTGAAATTCAGCAAAGGTAAATGCAGGTCCTGCACCCGGGGAGGAACAACCCCAGGCACCAGCACAGGCTGGTGGTGACCTGCTGGAAAGCAGCTCTGTGGAGAAGGACCTGGGAGTTCTGGTGGACAACAAGCTCTCTGTGAGCCAGCAGTGTGCCCTGCTGGCCAAGAAGGCCAGTGACATCCTGGGCTGCGTTAAGAGGAGCATTGCCAGCAGGTCAAGGGAGGTGATCCTTCCTCTCTGCTCAGCCCTGGTGAGGCCTCACCTGCAGTGCTGTGCCAGTTCTGGGCTCCTCAGTAAAAGAGAGACAAAAGAGAGTGTCCAGCAGAGAACTATGAAGACGATTAGGAGACTGGAGCATCTCTCACACGAGAGAGCTAGGCCTGTTCAGCCTTGAGAAGAGATGACTGAGAGGGGACCCCATCAATATCTACGAGCATCTGAAGGGAGGGTGTAGAGAGGATGGAGCCAGGCTCTTCTCAGTGGTGCCCGGAAATAGGACAAAAGGCAGAAACCGATGCACAAGAAGTTCCACCTGAACATGAGGAAGGACTTCTTCAGTGTGCAGGTGACTGAGCACTGGAACAGGTTGCCCAGAGAGGTTGTGGAGTCTCCCTCACTGGAGATATTCAAGAACCCTCTGGACACAGTCCTGTGCAATGTGCTTTAGGATGAACAGGGATGGCTGGACCAGATGATCCACTGTGGTCCTTCCCAACCCGACCCATGCTGTGAGCTTTGCTTTCAATAAGGGCTGAGCTTTATCACAGGTACCTATCAAATGCAGTAGAGCAGCAAGAAAGGAGAATAGATAAGCACAAGGAAAGCAAACAGAAATTCAGGTATTTCTAATCCTAGTAGTGATGCAAGAGTGGCCTTTTACTTAAGAGGGCAAAATGACTATCTACAAAGAGATGCATTCTTAATCCTTTCCCCACATACCCACAGAAAATTCCTCTGCCAGGTTCTATCTGCTTTGTCAGTCACTAAAATACAAACATTGCTCACAAACTCTAAAGGTATTTTTACCTGGACTTATCCAAGAAGGAGCTGACTCACTATATATACTTGTTTTACTAGTACTATCATTACTTATCAATACAAAAAAGAAGAGTGCTTATGGCTGGCACAGAGTACTGTGCTTTCAGATGTTCAGCCGTAGAGCCGTTGCACTGTCAAACATCACACATGTTGTAGGTCCTGTGCACTCTGGTCTCTCACTATCACCGGGAAAGCCACGCTTTACAGATGTACACAGGCACACAACAAACCCCAAGCCTTCCCCAGCAGCACTAAAGGCAAAGGAGCAAAGATCACGGCACACAGCAAAAGGCAGAAACCCAGAGGACGGTTTTTACCCGAAGACCGACGGCAGGGACACAGCTGTGCCCTGAGCACGGTCAGCCCGACTCCCGGGTCTCTCGGCGGGGTCTGCGGGAGGCACACCGGAGGGAGGCAGGCGGGTCCCCAGGCTGACACTCAGGGGCAGAGGAGCCGCCGGCCCGGGGCGGAGACGGCGCGGCGGACGGGGCCCGCTGCCCCGGCGCTCCGGGCGCGATGGCGGGTGGGTGACGGAACAACGCCGGCGCCATCCCCCCGCACCCCGGCGCTTACGTGTAGATGATGGACATGAAGTGCATGAGCCAGAGCACGACGAAGAGGATGAGCCCGAAGATGGCGAGCCCCTCC
>VZTD01004532.1:2008938-2147373 GCA_013397725.1 Rhagologus leucostigma | reverse complement strand
CCGCTCGGTCCGGCCGCCGGGTAGGGGTGCGGGCGCGGCAGAGGCGCTGGGTCCCTGTCGTCCAACTTTGGTGTTGGCCGCTGAGGAGACCGCAGCCCCTTATCCACAGAGGTAGGGATCGGGGGCAGCCGGATATTGCCGGTGTTGCCGAGCATCTCTGAGAAGAGACTGCGGGAGCTGGGCCTCTTCAGTCTGGAAAAGAGAAGACTGGGAGGGGTTATCATTAATGCATATAAATATCTGAAGGGCGGGTGCCGAGACCAAGGTGCCAGAGTCTTTTCGGCGAGGCCCAGCGACAGGACAGGGAACAGTGGCCATAAACTAAATCAGAAGTTTCACCAAGAACTTCCCCTCAAAGTGAGAAAGAACTTCTTTACACAGGCAGAGCACTGTAACAGGCTACCCAAGGAGGTCATGGAGTCTCCCTGTCCCGAGCCATTCCAAACCGACCTGCACGTGCTCCTGGTTCATCTGTTCTAGCTGACCCTGTCTTGGCAGGGGGGTTGGACGGGATGATCTCCAGAGGTCTCTTCCAACGCTAACTGCTCTGCGGTTCTGAGATCTAGTACAGGGGGGCTGATGTAGGGCTGCATGGCCTTTGTTATTTTTCTTTATTGCTTTTGAGTCCTAACACTTTCTTGGTGATGTTGAATGCTGCAGGATGGGATTGCTATTTCTAGCATACGTGTGCACCTGTGAGTTGCTGGCTGTGCTGACCTCTGTGAGTCAGAGCAGCTGCTCCAAGGACTGGGGCAATTCCAACAGTCATGCTGCTATCTGTGGAGCCCAAGCAGTGCTGAAGCAACCTGGTGACTACCAGCCTTGGCTACGTTTGGGTTAGTGCCCAGTTAATGAAAGAGTTAGTTGCTCATTACTAGTCCTCTGAGCCAGCTATTCTTGCCTTTAGTTCATTACATGATTTATAGCAATTCCTGTTGCTGTGATGTGGCTCCATTTTTGAGGAGGTTCATGTGAAGATACCTCCCAGCACTTCTGCTCTCTTTTACAGTTCAGCATTTTAGAGCTGGGGTCAGAAATGCCAATTTTATCTTTCTTTGCTTACTGTGTAGTAGGCAAACATGCATTGCGTTAACTGTTTTAAATTTAACTCCATTAATCTGTGGTATGCTGTGGGATGATAAAATGGCTTAACTGGCTGTGCCTGCGTACTGAGCTTGCCAGAAGAAGCATAGCCATACATAAGAGACTATGTTTACATGTACATGAGAAGGTATACTTTTTCTCAGAATTCTTGACCAATAACACAAGCTGAACATTGCAGTATATGCATGTTCTCTAATAGTTTTTTTCCTCCACAGCTCTCTCTTATTAATGTTGGTAAAGGAGTGTTCATAAATTCTGCTACGAACTCAGCTGAGGTTTTGAAAAGTATTCTAGTCGCCACAATAACTGTAGAAAGCTTGTGTTTCAAGGTAGCTCTAGCTGTATATGAGAAGTTAGGAAGTAGCAATTTAAAGGCAGCTTACTGTCTGAAAAGATGGGATCTCACCTGATGTGGAATTGACAAAATTAAAAGTATAATTTAAAACTAAAAGTGAAAAGCTACTAATAAGTGGTAAGAACAGGTGATATGTCAGTCCATTCTAGAGCCAACACTGCCTGTGTAGTCTGTTAGTTCCTGGTTAATGTTAGTTTCCACATAAATAAATCATGGGGCCAGCAACATGCCTTTTCACTGGCTTCAGTGATTTCATTATAACTTCCTTAAAAATAACTTTTCAAGTAAAACAAATTACCTTAATTTTCAAATTCCCCTATTGTGTTTGTATGTCATTTGTAACTGAAAGTGGCAGGGTTTTTTTCTGTTTGTTCCTGCATTTAAAGTCTAATGATCACATTTATATTGATTTAAGATTGCGTCAATGAGCTTTATAGGCATTTTTTAGCCATGGTTTGAATTGCCATGGTCAATGTTGGCACAGTTGCAAGACCAGTTGAGTCAGAGAATTATGAGCTGATATGTATGAATTGTTGGAATATAACTCGTATAACCCTTACCTGGTTGGCTTGCATCTCTCTTCCAAGGCAGAAACAGCCTATGCAAAAGAGTATCTTGACTTAAAATATGGCAGTACAGGGAATTGAGGAAGACTGAGGGCCTGTCTCCAGTAGTCTCTAAAGCAAATAATCACAATTTATTAAACTGAAGCAGTAAAGCTTATTCTTTGTCCTAGAAGGTGTTTGCCTGGGAGATTAGATTGAGAGGCTGCTTGTTGTGCAATCGGTAGGGTTAATGGCTCCATGCAAACAAACTTTGCTGAGGCTTCTTCATAAATAAAATGAATAAAGGTACTGACTCGTATACTTCAGCAAACCGTACAGATGAATAGCAGTCGTCAAGCAATGTTACATGGGAAAACACCAAGCTAGCATAAATAACTTTGTTTAAAAAAGGATTCACCTTTCTGCCACCCTCTCTGGAATGTCGTTCTGGCCTCTGGTCGTATGGGGAGAAAAAACTCTCTCATGAGGTGTTTAAGGTAAAAAGCTGCAGCACTCAACGTTCAAGTTGATGTCTGGTTTCAAACCAGAAGCTTCAATATACTTTCAGGACTGTAATGGGGGAGAATCAGGTATGGTAAGGACTTCAACCTGAGAAACGTCTCTAGTCAAATCCACTGCCACATGGATTCTTTCAGCAAGTATATCAAGGTTAGTGGGAGAGCAAAGAGTAGAGGTTCCTTGAAGCGTGGAGCCACCTGGAGTTGTGACAGTTCAGTAGTAGGGGACGTACACTTGGTCTCCCGTCAGTTAGCGTGGAGTGCAACAATTCACAGAGAGCAGTGTTCTTCAGGTAGTGCCAATTTGCCTCCTCAAAGGTGCCTCATTGTGCCTTGGGGCATGATACACCCTGGTGTTTTAATCAGGTGTTTGGGACTTAATGCAAATGTGTACTATGTTTAAATTAAAAACAAAATTAGCTGTCCCGTGTGCTATAAAACTGCTATTCTTTGTTCATTCATCATTTTCCCAAAATATTGATTAACAGTGTTTGAGTGTAGTTTGTTGCAGACTGAAAAAGATTAATTTAATAGAAATCTCCTTCATAAAGGTCCTAAGTGGCCTAGATATGAGACTTGTTCCAACAGTAAAAATGATGCAATATAAACACTCATGTAATTTTGAACTGATAAAAAGGGATAAATATAATTAGATAGTTAACAAAGGAACAATAGTGGATTAACCTGTAGTGATACTGGTATTAATGCTGAGAAGGACACCAAAACCACACAAGTTTCTCTTACTAATGTATCTGTGAAAGCTTTTAACCATATACAAACCTCCCAGTTTTCTTCTCAACCATCAGTTTCTGTTGAAAACCATTGCTTACATAAGCTTTAGAGAGAGAAAATTGATCTAAGTCTCTATCCTCAGATGGCAAGACGGTTTGTCACCTGGATTACAGTAAAATTGTATTTAAAATCTGCTGAAATGCTATTTCAGAATGTGTATTAGTGTTTCCAAGTGTATATTCTCCAGTTCACTTTACTATTACTGTTTCTGTTTAGAATGCTATCACTGAGGTTCTGGGCAAATAGAAGGCAAGGACAAATTTGCTTTCTCATGCTTATGTGCCATTCTCTTCATGAAAATATAAAAATAAGGGGACAGACAGTGGAAGTTTTCTCTTCATGTAATGATTAGATCCATTAATGCATCTGCACTCTGAAACTGCTTTGTAAAATACCTTATTATAAAAGGCATATGAATTGGTAAGGACTGCGTGTCTTTGAAACATGGTTTTAGTAATTTAAACTCTGAAATGTCTGACTTCTTTTATTAAAAATCCACTTCTGTTCCTTTTTTTAAATTAGATTGAAGGAATGTGTATATTACAGCTTTGCATGTTTGTTATTATATAAATACTCTGTCTTGCATCTTCCTCTTGTTTAAATGTTTAGATTACGAAAAAAGTACACAGTTGGATTTGATACAGAAATCCATGCAATTGCTCCCTGCTTGTTAGCCTCCATGCCTAAGTGAGTTCAGAACTTTATTTAAGTCCTAGAGCACTTGTAAATATAAAAGTCTGTCTAGTAAGGGCAAGAGAGAGAGACCAATAAGAGACAGTTCTGCCTGTATCCTCTTTATTTGACAGTAACAAGCTATCTGGTCAGCATATGTATAGTGGCCTGTGAGGTTTAACAAATGTAGTTCTAGGCTAGCCATAACATAGTCTTTCTCTCATCTCAAAAAAATTGAACACCAGAAAGACACCAGAGCTCTTATGCCCAAGGATTGAAAAAGGTAAAGCTACAGGCTGCAGTGAGACCTCAAAGTACAAATCTGGAAGGAATAAAGCCTCAGTACTTTTGATCTTCAGAAATCATTTTGTAATAGAACATAAAAGCAGTTTTTAAAAAAAATCTCAAGCAATAATGTTTCAGGTACAGGTATTTTTCTTGACAAATTCGTCCAGGCTGATTAACCTATAAACCTCCCAAGTATTGCTGTTGGAAATAATTATGCTTATGCACTCAGCATTAAATTGTGGAATACCTGGAGAATAATTACATTTAGAAAACCAAGGTAAATAATTTCACAGAGTCACAGAATAGCTGAGTTTGGAATAGACCTCTGCAGATCCTGTATTCCAGCTTACTGCTTGAGCAGGGTCATCGAGAGTAATTTGCTGAGTTTGGAGCCAGTCTCCGTCTTCATTAGTCCCCTTGAGTGGGCGTTTGTGCACGTTGGTAACATTGCCCCGAGCCTTCTGCAGGTTGAACAATCTCACCTCTTTTGTCACTCCTCGTATGTCAGATGCTCCAGCCTCTGTCATCTTTGTGACCCTCAGCTGGTCTATTTCCATGCTACTACATGTAGTGGCGATACACATAACGATGAAAGCCAGGATGATGTTGGCCTTCTTTGTCTAAAGGGTACATTGCTGCTTACTATTAATTTTGTATCCACCAGCATGCCCATGTCCTTCTCTGCAAAGTTGTCTTCCAGACAGTTTGCCCTCGGTGTGTACTGCTGCCTTGGGTTGTTCCTCCCCAGATGCAGGACTTGGAATGTTCCTTCTTGAATTTCATGTAGTCCTTGGCAGCCCATCTCTCCAGACTGTCAAAATCCCTCTGAATTGCGATCCACCCATGTATGTTATCAGCCACACCTTGCAGTTTTGTACCATTTGCAAACTGTCTGAGGGTTCAAACAGCACTGGCCCCACTATTGACACGTGATGCATTCCAATAGTGACTGGCCTCCAGCTGGACTTCTTGCCACTGATCACAAGGCTTGGAGCCCTGCTGCCCAAGCCAGCTTTCAGTTTACTTCACCATACCCTTGTCTAGTTTATTCCTTGTCATTTTGTCTATGAAGATATTATGGGAGGCAGTGGTAAAAGCTTTCCTGAAGTTCAGATTCACAGTTTCCAGTTACCACGCCTTATTCACCAAACTAGTCATCTGGTCATTGAAGGCTACATAGAAGGTTGGTTCCCACTGTGTAGGTCCGTGCCAACTATTCCCTATCACCTTCTTGTTCTTTGTTTAGAAATGGTTTCCAGGATAGTTGACCCATCCCCTTCCCAGGAATTGAGGTGAGGCTAATCATCCTGTAGTTTTCTGGCTGTACCTTGTGGCCCTTCTGGAAAATAAGAGGGAAATTTCCTTTCTCCTAGTCCTCAGGAACCTCCTATGTTCTGCTGACATGTCAAAGACAATCAGAAGAGACCTTGCTGCCTCAGCACTCATGAGCAACCATCAGATGGAATGGTCCCCTGTGTGTCCAGTACCATTCAATGTTTCCTAAGCTGATCCTCCTCCACTGAAGGTAGGTACTGAGTAATTCAGTCTAATCTGTGTCCTTTATCACTAGGTATCCTCCCTGCTTAAGCAATCGCCTACATTTTCTATGATCTTCCTTTTGCTACATGATACTTCAGCGTCCTTCACATCCTTTATCAGATTCAACTCCAGATGGACTGTGGCTTTCCCTACGTGCTCAGAAAGTGTGTCTGTATTCCTTCTGAGCCTGTCCTGCTCCCACCTCTTGTAGGATTCCATTTTACATTTGATTTTGATAAGGAGACCTTGCTTCTTCATGCAGGCCTTTTCAACCTTTTTCTTTTTATGCTCTGAATATCTTCCATTTCTTTACTGCTTTTTCCTGACTCTTCTTCAAAGTTCTTACTTTTCACTTCGGCAGCCACATTTCATAAGGGTTTGTTCTCCAAGGCCCACCTCCAAATGTTTCCTCTGTCTTGTCCTCTGTTATGTACTCTGGAGTTTCTCCTTTTAATTTCCAATTATCAATGAGCAAGAACAATGGGGCTTTGTTATAAGTAAGTGTTAACAGGTCATTTTTTCAGTTTTCATCTGCTCACTTCTTATTCCTCTACCTCCTCTTGTCTCCATTTTTATTTTGAAATTTTCAGAACAAGGATTATCCCTCTGAGATGAAATGACATTATTTTTCAATATAAAGACTGTCACAAAATTGTCATATCTACACACCAGTGTTTTATTTTTAAAAAAATGTCCTATAAACAAATTACATGCTCCTTCTGGGGCGTATCATGCTGTCCTCACCTCCTGGAAAATAAAACCATATGGCCACGTTATTTTGATTACTGTGGAGACACAGGCTGTCGAGGATGGCCAGGAATCTCTCCCTGTGTGGTGGTACGAGAAAAAGAGGGTGGTGATCAGGGGTGAGAGCATCCGATTGAAACAGTGTGATAGTGATGATATTTTTCACATCTGAAGTACAAAAGGAAACAGTGTATCTATGTCTATTTCACAGAATCATGGAATCAGCTAGGTTGGAAAAAACCCTTGAGATTATCAAGTCCAATCTATGACCTAACACGACCCTGGCAACTAGACCATGGCACTGAGTGCCACATCCAGTCTTTTCTTGAACACCTCCGGGAAAGTGACTCCATCACCTCCCTGGGCAGCCCATTCCAATGCCCAATCACTCTTTCTGTGAAGAACTTGTTCCTAATGTCCAGCCTAAACCTCCCCTGGCACAGCTTAAAAGACTCTGTCCTCTCATCCTGTCGCTGGTTGCCTGGGAGAGGACAATGACCCCCACTTGGCTACACGCTCCTTTCAGGGAGTTGTAGAGAGTGATAAGGTCTCCCTGAGCCTCCTTTTTTCCAGGCTGAATGTTCCCAGTCCCTCAGGACTTGTGTTTCAGACCCTTCACCAGCCTTGTTTCCCTTCTAAAGAACATATATATGGAGATATATATATATATATATATATATATATATATACGTATATACATGTAGGCTCCAAGTTGTTTGGGGTTTTTTTAAAGCTCTAAGTCCTCTCACATTTGGGGCTAGCTTTGCTTCGAAAATAATCTCTCTGTTCTGGTGTTTTAAAAGTCACATCTCTAAGGAATCTTAAGCAAACAGCTTCCTTTTAAGAACTAAATCTGTTGCAGGTATTATTACCAAAACTCTATAAAATAAAGCTCCTTAACATGAATGTAGCATTAGAAGCAGGCATTCTTTATTATGGCACTGAATGCATAGGGGATATCTCCACCAGCTGAGTGTAGAAAAGCTTCTGCTTTTATACTGTATTTTACATAATACTAATTGATTTTCCTGGAATAAATACACATAGGATAATTATTTCCCTGAAATCATTATTATTAAATGTTCCCTGCCCTTTGCACCTGTGTTCTTATATCCCGGGGTTCCCTCTGGTGGTCGTAAACCCTAAAGTTATAGCTGACTGCTGGATAAACTGTTGTTACTTCCCAAGTACAAAAGTAGCTTCATTGTTTTGCACCTCCTCTTGGTTAGTGTTTAACATGATCCTGCGGAATAAGCATTGTGTGGTTCCAGTGACTACTAGTTTTGAGCGTAAACATTGTATTTTCCCACCAGCTGAGCAAATAGTTCTTCATCTGACAACAGTATGTATGTAGAATTTCACATGCTGAGCAGAATATATATCAAAATATAATTGTTGTTTTTAACCAAGAAACACGTTAGAGAAATATTGAGTACAATCATAGAGAGGGAAGAAGAAGGTCCTTTACATTTTTATCTGTTTAGGTAATGTTTTAAATTTATGGTTTTCATTAATAGTTTTGAGAATAAACTTGGATTTTTTCACAAGTATCTTAAAAAAATACTAATTTCCAGTTGGATACACACTATGCAGGGACTTTTCACTTGGACCGTAATTTATTGTTTTGTTCGTGGAACTCATGACATGAACTCATGTTCATTGACATCACCTCATAATGGCCTATGTCTTCTATGGATATTTCAGTTTTGTAAAGATAAAGAAAAAAATCAAGCAAAATTGCAAATTGATTAGATAGCTACGTATTTCATGATTTTCAGAAGAGTAAGCGTTCATTCTACAGTAGAGTTTCTGAGTTTTCATCAATGCAAACCTTCTTGAAAATTAAAAATGCTGAGTGCAATTTAAAGGTATACTACCGTTAGAAACATGTAATCAAGTTTCTTTTTCCACCTGCTAGACGCAAGCAGACACTCAGGGTTCTTTGCATCTCTCTTTTTACTGCGAAACTGTTGCGTCCTTGTTAACCTGAGCAAGGGTAGCCAAGAGCACATTCCAAAGTCACAGTGGATTCAATGAAGGGCAAGTTGTTTGGGAACTTAGGAACCAAAGGCATACACCAAGGGCTTGAATTGGGATACAGAATTTGGTCGGGGAGCAACAGAACAGAAATTGCAGTCAAGAGAGCCCCCTTGGGCTACAAGATCAAAAACATTAATGTTTTTGTAATCCAAGAGTAAGAGCCAAAAAGAGTGAAATCAAAGGAACAGAAGTGAGCTAAGCAGTAATGTTTCATGACTGAATGGGACACTAGATCTAAAAGTAATGTTTGTTGCTTCCAAGAACAAGTATTTGATGCTCCAAGAATACACATAGATACAAACAATAAATTTAAATGGATCTGTGGGTTCTGACACTGAGATTGGTCCTTAAGGATCTCCTGGGCCCCAAGATTGGACACCACGGTACAAAAATGGTGTCTAGGGTAGGAAGTGGTTCCTGAGCTCTGTAGAAGCAGATCCAGGAGCACCTGGAAAGCTCACAGTGCTTTCTTGCTACTACAGCTGTGACAGCCTGGAAGCAAAACCGCGTTGGCCAGATAGGTGAGCAAAATTGTAAAGATGTTTTGGTCATTACTTATCAAAGCTTAGAGGGTGGAGGGAATAAGTGCTTCAGAAAGATATCTGTCTTAGAAATCAGGCTCTACCCTGCCTTGAAGCAGAGTGCCCGGCAGTTTCTGAAGTCCACGTTAACACACTGACGACAAGATAACTCATGACTGATTATAGTCCAAGGTATCTCACAGGGTTTCCTGCTCATGTCTCAAGGGCTGTAATTACAGCATACACCATTAGCTTCATCAGAGGCATCCCTAAGGAATGCCTCTTTCCCAAATGGCCGAGAAGATATGAGTTGTGTTTGAATCTTTCCCAACCACTACAGAATTGCCAAGCATCCAGGAATCACTCTGCACTCCCATTCGGAGTGGTGGGACCTCCTTTATGGTATCTGTGAGTATTTACATGTAGTTTCCCACAATATGAGTGGAGGTACAGACTGAAGATGGACAGAAAGGTTATGTTTAAGTAGCCAGAATGCACTGAGACATCTGTTCTAGCAATGCGCTTGGTTCTCATCATAAAGAGTCACGGATTGATAGCACTGATTGAAAGGGACATCTTGACTTGTTCAAATTCTGCCTGGATGCTGCTGAAGGAACCTGAGGACAGTGTAACCTGAAGACAAAAATACATACCTAAATTATTAAGAGGAAAATTTGTCTGGCATTTTAAGAATACTGTTTTTAAAAGCTATTTTAGTAGCTATTCATGAAGTGGTTTAGAAACAATTGTTTCTAAATAGTTGTTAACACAATATTTCAATCAGATATGAATGATTCCAGAGTTGCTTGTTTAGCTGTTGTTGCTGCTTTTCCATCTTACCACTTACTGCTTTCTGATATCCCAGTTCCTTTATTTTGTGAAACTAAGCTCAATAATGTAGGTCACAGGAACATGATAAAAGCTGCTGTGCAATTATATTTCACAACCACATTGAGCAAGTTTTCCCACCTCTTTTTTGGGAGCACCTCTTATTTACCACATCTAATACAGGTACACATCCTGCAAAAGTTGTACCTGCATTTCTTTAAAGGAGTTGCGGGTAACAGGCCCCTGTACCTGAGAAGCTCTGCTCTTCCAAATTGTGTAATGTGTTTATAGCATTGTCCAGACCTGCTATTTCAAACAGGTTTTTTTCCAGAACAAAAGAACTGTTTTGCTCAGGACTTGCACTAGCAGAGCCATCTTCACAGTTGTGTGCTGAACTGGGCTAATAGGTCACAACTTCAGTAGCTACTCCTGCACATCTGGGAGGTGCACAGGATGTGGTGAGCCAAGACTAGCTGAAACAGTGTGGGGTCCTACACGCAGAGTGTTTCTCATTGGTGCCTCAGATGTTCCTTACCCAGTTCACAGGGATCATCTATCCTGACCTATGCCCATTTTCCACAGGAGTTACAGACTCAGGCTTTGCACAAAGACGTGCATCCAGTTAGAAGCCATGAGGGTGACCTGACATGTCTGAGCTGCCAAACCTCCTGTGTTGTCGGTCATTTGTACTTCTGCTGTGGTTATTTAATTACCACTTTCACAGTGAAGCAGCTGTTAAGTGGCTCAGAAGACTAATATACATTTAGTCTAGACAGGCACAGTTTGAAACCTGAGTTTTCAGTTTCTCTCTAGATAACCAATATAAACGATGCTGTCTGAGTTTCTGTTTCTAAAAACATTCAGTATTTCCATAGCATTTTCCTGTTCTTTGCAACTGAAAGATCATCCTTAGTTGTGTCGTTACATTGTCCTTGACAGGAGTTATTCCTTAAAAAATTTGGGGAAAAGTGCTGAGGAGGTTATCAAGTTTCAGTTACTGTTTAAGCCCATTACAAAAGCATCACAGTTTAATGTTCTTCTGAATTTCTTTGCAAAGAAATGTTCTTATAATTGGGTGCACAACAGGTGAGAGAGAATGATGAACTTTGATTTTTTACAATGGAGTCAGATTTGAAAAAAGAAGTCTTAATTTAAAATAGCAAATTAGCAAAATTCCATGTACGTTTTCCTTTCTCTAAGCAGAACCTGTTTTAATCTGTTGTAAATACTAAGTTGTTAGGTGTTGTGTGAACTGGTTTCATGCCAGGCACTGCTCAACAGTAGAAGAGATGGGGGGTTACTAGAGCTCTTAGCATCATGGTCTTTTCAGGTAGTGACTTCTGCTTTACTCAGGAGTTCTCTTCGCAGTTCAGTTTTCACGTTGACCCAGAGAGTGACTGTTATATAAAGACATACAGGTAGGAATGAATGTGATTTGGTATGGATGAATGGTAGAACGCTCTCCAAAGGGATGCCCCTGAAATGGAATATCTACTCACCTGCTTCTGGAATCAACTGCTCTTAGCAACCACCGGTGTCTGTCATCAGCCCTGCTTACATTTGTGAGAGCAGAGTCTTGCCAGGAACAGAAGTATAAGCAGCTGGTTGCTGTTGTGTTAACGTTAGTGATATCAATCTGGACATCAAGGATGAAACAGTGGGAACAGCTGCAAGATCCACCAAAATTTCACCTCGTTCGGGAGCATGATCTGTTCCAGATATTGAAAAAAGTGAACAAATAAACGATTGAGTAATTTGCCCCAATTTCATTTAAGTTTGAGTCCTCAGCCCAGAGTGTGAAAGTGAAAGCCACAGGGTTTTTGTTTGTCTGCAAACCTTCTACTTGTCTATCAAAAATCCCTGTGGTAGAGAAAAACTTCCCTTGAATCAGTGTTATCTTGAGTGCACTTGGAGATGTCGTGAGAACATTGGCACTGTGTCTGGGAGACACAGCTGCTGTGCCCTTTGCCTAAGGACAAGAAGTTCAGTCCTTCACCAGTGAGTCATAACTGGGTGGATCACATAACTGGTGGAGCTGTAATACAGGGGACAGTTTAGTTCTGCATGCTCGTCATCATGAGCCGTCGTTGCATTGCATCATGTGTTCCAAGCCCATGGTGCCAGTGTAAGGTGTGACAGTTGATTTTGATAAGTAGGAAGCAAGCGTCTGCAAATTACTGCATCCTCCAAAAGGGGCTATTACAAGATTATATCTTCTCATCCATTTCTTAGTGACTTGTTCTGGTTTTTATTACAGTTAAAGGTTCTTTTCAGGCATGTAATTTTAAATTTGAATAGGGAAAGGCTGTATTCTGTTTCTGTGTATCCCAACTATAGGGTCCTGGGCACCTGCAGAAACCAGTAGGCATTTTGTCTTCAGCTGACTTCATCACAGTTGAATCAGAAACATTTTATGCATCCCCTCCTAGTAACCTTGCCTTTGCCCCTTCATTATTTTTCCCTCTCAAGCAAACAGAATTATTACTCAGGCACCAAATGTTTTGTGTGTGAGAGAGAGTACAAACATTAGATATGGTTAAATGGGCAACGTTTCTCAGCAGTCTAAAGCCATTTCCTTGCTTGCATATATGTTTTTGTGCTCAAGGCCTTACCTTGCTTTTCATTGGGCTGTGACATTGTGTTTCTCAATGCCATGAGAGAGCAGGCAGCTCACCTAAGAGGCTCGTATCCCATGAACAGGTGTGGCTTTGAAAGAAACTCTAGACTACTTCCAGCAGGAATTTATTCACCACTTAGTCTTTTCACAGTTACCTACTTGTGAAAGTGGGCCTGATAAACAAACCCTCATTGAGCAATACAGATATGCATGGCATGAAATAATCAGCTTTTCCAAAGCATAAAAGAAAAACTACTCTGGCTGATTCAGACATTTACACAGGAAATTACTCTTTGTTTAGAGGGCTGTGTGGCCAAAGATGTTGGAATGTATTGACTGCAGTACTTCTCTCCGTCTCTAGGGAATAAGGAGCAGGTGTCAGACCTTTCATGGGGAGCAGGCATGTCACCCAGGGTCTGAATGCAACCTCTTTGAGAATCTTTAGGGAAACTTAAAGGAGTGAGAGCACAGGCCATCAGAGTCCTACAGGCAGAGTTTGGCACAGTGGTACAAGTCTACACTTAGATGCTTAAAGGTTGTAGTTGTGTTAGCGTTAAGGCTCCAGCAGAAGTACTCCCAAATATTCCTCTGTACCTGTTGCCTACAGGTATTCTACCTTGTATGGAGACAGTTAAACATCAAGGAAGTGTGAAAAAGGTGTGACAGACAAAGCAAATTAATGAAAGAATATTAAATTATGATTGTGAATACTTCCACAGCATTTTTTTTATCCTGGGAAATGCAAAATAAATTACTTTGCTATGTTTTACCACATTTGTGAATACCCTCTGATTTAAAAGTTAAACCCCTTGGGTTAAGGGGTGGATAGGATACTATTATATGTTCATACGTGTTATTATGCACTAAATACGTAGTCCATGACAAAGTATTGCTGAAGCGAAAGAGTAAGCAACATGTCAGCAACTGCTGTAATTGGTGTCCCAAAGGTGACTCCATACCGATGCAATGCATCGACAGTTCACAGAATCACCGAATGCGTCAGGTTGGAACAGTGCATCATATGTTCCAAGCTCTCTGCTCAAGCAGAGTCATCCTGAAGCACGTGGCACAGGACTGTGTCCAGATGGTTCTTGAATATGTCCTGTGAGGGAGACTCCACAACCTCTCTGTTCCTGTGTGTGGTCACCCACACAGAAAAGTCCTTCCTCATATTCTTCATTTGTTCCCACTGCCCCTTGTCCTATTGCTTGGCACCACCAAGAAGGACCTGGATCCAGCTTCTTGACACTCTCCCTTCAGATACTTGATGAGGTCACTTGATGAGGTCCCCTCTCAGTCATCTCTTCTTGAGGCTGAACAGGCCCAATTCTCTCAGCCTTTCCTAATGAGAGATGCTCCAATCCCTTAATCCTCATAGTCCTCTACTGGACCCACTCCAGGAGCTCCATGTCTTTCTTGTACTGAGGAGCCCAGAACGGAACACAGCGTTCCAGGTGAGGCCTCACCAGGGCTGAGTAGAGGGACAAGATCACCTCCCTTGACCTGCTGTCAATGCTTCTCTGAATGCAGCCCAGGATGCCTTTGTTGGTATCCTGGTATTTAACCCTGACTGCAGTGGAACTGTATTCAACTCTACCAGCCTAAAACCTGTCCCAACATTAAAAAGACCCACTTCCTGATATTAAAGTAAGCACATGCTGCATGTCCAAGAAATTACTGAAATTTTCATTATTTATCCTATAAATGTTCTGAAGTTTTAAAGAAACCTCAGTGTACCTCCTTTTGCAAAGACCAAAACAGAACAAAACCATGTTCTTCTCTCCTGAAGCTCACTGTGGTATCTGAAATATATGGCATTTCACATCTGATCCTGCTGAATTAATTTATATTTACCTTTTCCTACTTTACCTATAATTAAAATTGAATGTTTGCTAACAGATTATTTCTTTTGATACAGTGACTACAAACATTCTTATATGTAGTTTGTAATTTTTACCCACATACTAAGGGCTAGGAATGATTTTCCTTCCAACGCTACGATTTCCAATTAATGCAATTTTAAAATGTGTACTATGATAAAATCATCATAATTCACATAGCTACTTACATGCAAAATCTTCTAGATTTTTTATTACAATTTCATTTCACTTTTACTCTTAAGTATGTTGCATGCTCTGTGGTACTACAAGGAGATCTTGTTCCTTTGTACTACAAGGAGATCTTGTTCCAGACTGTTCCTCAAGCAGCTTTTTGTCAGATTTTAGCCATGATACTACGAAGGCAGTAAGCAAAGATGGGACAGTAAAAAAGGGAAATTAAGGTTACAGCTAAAACATTTAGTTTTAATACTGTGGAGTATAGAGATGTCCATTTCATGTATAGAAATCCATTTCATAGTCCATCTAGAGCAATGTAACAAATATAAAATACTAGAGCAAAAAATGCGTACTTAAGCACAGTAACTGAATCAATTTTGCTATGATAATTTTGGCAAATAAGAATGCAAGTAGTTGCCATGTACACAGAAATATAAATTATTCAAAATTTTTGTATGTAAGGTAAAAAATAATTTTGTAAGATGCCTCTAAATCAGGGCTTCATTTTAAACCATGCTCTCTTTAAGAAAGTAACCTCTGTGTCCATTTTCATTGGGCACATTACTGAGCTCTTCTGTTTGTTACCAACTTAAAAGTAAAGGCAGTTTCAGTAGATGCATTGGTAGAACAGTAAAATGATCCCCAGCAACTTTACAGAGCTTTGTAAACAGCAAAAAGTGGTTTTCAGGAATACTAAATACTTGTTACAACTGTCTTAAGTGGCTTTGTGATTCTGAAGGTTACTGAACTGTTTTGTGAAATGTTTTCATTGAAAGAGAATCTCTTTGTTATACTTTCTAAGAAAGTTGGTAAAATTAGAGTGGTTCCTATCTGCCAGCTCCAATGAACTGAGGCTTCTTTTTCAAGACACTAACATGAAGAATAATTTTCTTCTATTCTATTGTTTCTTTGTTTAGTATCTAAATACTACAGTTATTTTCTCAAACACTTTCCCCCTTTAGTCCCAAAGCTTGCTGTACTTCTCTTACTTTTCTGATCCACCTGTTTTTCTGAATGGGAATCTTTTCTAACAGCCAGTTTTCCCACTATTGTAAGCACCAGACCTGTCTATTGTACAGAGATTCAGAGACACGCTGTATCCTCTTTGGAACCACGAAGGAAACAACATGTTAAAAACCCTCTCTGCCCAAAAACAGGGCTCATATTCAGTGGCAAAGGGGTACCATAAGAATATCTCCAAAGCAGAGAGGTAATGTGAGAGGTGACATTAATATCACAAATGCTACAATCTTTGCTGTGCCATATATAGATTACAATCTACGGATTCAACTTGTGGCTTCCATACGCTTAACATCCGGATGTCCCTGAGCAAAGTAAATGCTCCCTGAATACTTTGCTCATTTTTGTGTGCTGTGCACTTCTCCTAATTGAATCCGCGAATCTGTAATTCTCGTCTTCATGAACCTCATCCTTTCACACGTGGGTGTAAGAGGAAAGTGCCTATCTGACTTCAAACAGCCTTCCTCTGCCCTGCGCCCTGGCTGTGCTGCCCCACAACTGCAGTGGACACCCTGCTCTGAATTTGCCCCTCTTTCTCTCCCTTCAGAAGATCACTCCCATTCTACAGCTGAAGGAGATCTATTCCTAGGTAAATGGGCTGAAATGAGCTTGAAGTAAGAGGGAAGGTGATGCCTTCTTTAAAACATGAGACTGAGTGCTCTAAAATTCTGTAAGAGACTTGGCATAATTCGTTTGCTGTGTTTGATGTAAATGCCTTGAACAGTGATATAAGAATGAGGAACCAGGTGTTCAAAGAGTTATTTTGATCTTCAGAGGCTGGCGGACCTCAAGACCTACCTCTTGTCAGTGACCATGCTGTCCAAGCACTTCTCTTGTTGCCAGTGCTCACTTTTAGAACCTTACATGTGCATTTACTGACACAGCACAGAGACTCTTGTGCTCTCACTACTTGCTATAGCTTGATTCTAAAATTTCCAGCAGTCCAGTTGCTTTGTGCTATGTATGTGTTCAATAGTCAGGAGCCTACACTGCCTAACATTCGTTTTATGAGTAATTTCTTTATTTCAGTCCAACTTCATCTCTGTTACTTCCTATTTGAGATGCTTTTGCAGGCACTTGACTTCTAAAGAGAGCTAATTAATGGGCACTCCAGCCTTAGTGATACAAATGACAGTAAAATGAAGTACATAGTAAGTAATACTTAAAATGCAGGTTTGAGACTGTCTACCGTAGATGTAGGCCAGGCAAAAAGAAGATCGTGGTAGCTGTAAACTCTCCAGGTATTTAGTCCTGGAGGACTAGCTGAAGTCCAGAAAGCGTTCTGGCATGTTTCTACATGCTACAGGTCTCCTTAGACCCTTCTCAGCATATGTTGCTTGTTCCAGCTTCTTCACCATCCCAGCCTTAATCTGCTGCAAGGCAGGGTTTCTAAGAAGGCCTATGGCTCAGAGATCTGTCTTCTGAACTGCCTGCATGGAAAAAAGTTCTCTCCTGGATAGATATCACTTTTGCTTTAAATCTGCTGTAAAGGAGAAAAGATCTCACACAGCTGAGAAGAGAAGAGAGACCCCATAACAAAAAAGAGGATGAAATTGTATTGTGGTAAAGCAAAACAAAAAGGAGATGTTATTATTACAAAAAACCGCAAACCAACCAAATTAAAAAAAAATACCAACAATTTTTGTTCAGCCTGGGTCGGCAACAGAAAGGGGGGATCAAGTCAGAGAGGTGCAGGCCTTCATAAACCTTGACAGTCACCAGAATATGTTCTAAGGTTGTAGTTCAGAAAAATAGGTGTCAGGAGTGTTTGGAAACATACCCATGTGCCGTGTGGTTTTGTAGCACACTGTCAAAGCCCATGTGTGTGTCTGGCTTGCAAGAAGCATTGTGTGTGCAGCTTACCAAACAGAGACACCCTGATCATGTTTTGCAAGTTGGATTTCTCACTGAAATGAGTTAGTGGCCTGCTGGCACAGCGATGTGCAGGAATGTTTGTTACACAGAATAATATATTTCTGCTGATATGTAATGAAGTGCAGCACTAGAAATCATTACTAGCTAAGACCTTTGCTGAGAGTATCTGCAGCAACACTTGTGTATCTCTAATGGCTGTGATTACAATGCACACTGTGCCAGCCACGCCATCAGCAATACATAAGACAGAAAACAAACCTCTTCCTCCATTCCCAAAGTTCAACATATTTTTCCAACTTTTTCTTCCAACTTATATCCACTTATATGGCTTTTTAATTTTTTATTCTATACTTTTTGGGTATTTGAGATCTAGAAAAATATCCTTTTTGCACAGCAGACAGGACTAAAATGCTGTACTTATTTGCAGCCAGTTCAGAGAGGAGTAGGGTTTTGTTTCTATTCATGTTGTCAAAGCACTGGTTTTCCGTCACCAAGATCATACTTACTGTCACCTCACAGAAGCTTCTCCCCATTACAAATATTAACCACGAGCCCTAGAATTATGTTGTCTCTGTGTCTTTAGAGTCACACCTTTAAAGATTTTAGAAACTTTTCAAATTTTTGCCCAGTCTTGCTTTTCCACTGTGTGCTAAGCCCCGGCAGCAGATGATCAGGGATATTCTACTGCTAACCCTCCATTACCTTCCCTTTCTATATACGCAGTAGATTTCTCACAAACCTTCTTAAAAGTAAGATGATCATATTTATGCAACACGTTTTGAAATATTAGCTCTTAGAAAAAAAGCTAATTTGAATCACTGTGAGATCACATGAATTCAAATGGTGTGAAATTTAGTAGTGATTAAAAAACCGTGATCACATTGATCTGAAGTTTATGGCCAGTGAGACCATGGATTTTGATTCCAATCAGGTTAAATTCCTTGGATCTGGCAGAGAGGAGAGGGAGCTGGGAAAATGCTATTCATAAGCAGTTTAACTCAGTGCTTGGGAGAATTTAAATGACAACTGTTTGCTGAGAGACATGAGCAAAACGTTGAGACAAGATGCTGTGACTAAGATTTTAATTTCTCTCTATTATTTTACATTTATTTTGTTTTATTTGGTTTTGATTGTAGGCAGAGGCCCAGCATTCATAGAGCTCCTTAGTTTGACAGACATTTTAGAAAACAAAAACCTTTCTGTACAGGTGCAGAAAGCAATCCCAACTTGAGAATAATATGTAATACCGTTCATACCGACAGTCAAGCATTGTCAGTGCTGTAATTATTTACACAGCAGTACAAGTATTAGAGAATTTCACTGTAAGAAGGTAGTGCATTCTAAGATCTTTTATTTAGCCCAGTGCCTTCTGATGCTTTGCTGTCTCCATGGCATTTTGATGAGCCCAAGTGCCAGCAGGATCTTTCTATCCACTTCTTGCTTGTATAAGGGTGTATGAACATGCAGAGACTTGCTTCACTAATTGCACACGTGAAGCAACCGCGTCCCATTTCCTGTTACTAAGTGTATAGCTATCTATAGAGCTCAGCAGTTTATAACTATTGCTACAGCTTCTTATCAGAACTACATCAGCCACAGTATTTCATAACTGTTCCATATGAAAGTGTTCCCAGGTACCAAGGTGTGTTCAAGAAGGCCTGGGAAGAATACTGCCTGAGCCCCTGTTAAGCAACAGCAAATGAATGAATAGCCTTCTCTTCCTTTGCCTGTAAAACGACCGCCGCTCTCGTGTGCTTTTTCCATATGATGAGAAATGATCCTGAAGAGCCATGAGCAGATATTGCTGCAGTACCGGCCTGCACTGGAAATCCTGCCAGAAGTGTCTCAGTACTGTTTTCATGTGCCTGGCTTCTTTTGTCCTGAAGTGACTGCTGTACTGGGTGAGGAAACAGTAAAAAGTACACCTGGATTTTACCTGTGACCTTTTCTTCCCTTTGCTCTTCTTCTCCTAAATGTTAACATTAACTGTTCCCTTTTTCATCCCTTTTCAGCCTGCAAGCTGTTTAGGAACAATAATTTATTCTCACAACTGTTCAGGGAGGCAAGTAGGTACAGATATCACCATTTTGCTGGAAGGATAATTGAAGTGCAAAGGTCAGTGGACTCCTTAAGGTGATACAACAATTAAGCGGGTTTTTTTGTTTACAGTTTTTTGAACAATTCAGAGAAAGGAGTATCAAAAGCATTAATCTACTTCACCCAGATGTAAATGAGATTCATTGACCACAGACTAAATTACGTTTCTTCATGTCAGCCAGGGAGATCAGCAGTTGGTTAAATTTCACTTAAGAAACTTTTCATCCATCCCCCTCCAGAACCAATAGCATCATCCTTCTCTGTGACAGCCACACTCAACAGCAGCATTCTGCACAAGCTTTACTGTAAATCGCTTTGAAAGCAAGTTTGTAGTAAAAGTGCAAAGTCTTCCATCAGTAATCTTTCACTCAGTGTAAACCTGTCTTCTATCATTCCTTTTGCCCTGGTAATGGACTTCTAAAGCTACCTGGCACTGAGCAGTAGGAGCACTTGCACAGTGATTCAGCTTGGAGTTAAAGATAGTAACTTCACTCTTCTCACAGTTGTAGTAACATGACCCAGTTGCCAAACACAGGAATAAATCCCCAAATCCTTGAGCTTCTGCATTCTTATTTTCATCTTCCAGTCTTATCAGTGATAGAGTAGGGTAGAACTGCAATGCCTTGCCTTAGTTTCATGGCGAAACAAAACTTACATGCCAAGCCATCACCAACGAACACCAGCATGCAGTGGTCATCACTGCATGTGCGAGCAAGAGTATCAAACTGCATTTGCCAGATATATTCCTTTCTGAAGTTCATTGAGGTGCTGCTTTAAAAGAGACAGTAGATGGAATATTTTTTGAGCTTGTCAAAGTTGAGAACTTCCAGGAAGACAAAAATCAAATCATTCCCCAAACTTAGCGACTAGTTTCTGCTAGAAAATTGTCGTGATTCTGCTCAAAAATTAGCATGGTTTCCTTTAATCCTGGTAGGATTAATCCAGGAATGTTACACAAACAAACTCATCAGCTGTCACTGTTGTACCGCGAACAGCGAGAAATTACATGACCAAGTTCAGGAAACGTAGAATTATTTATTAATATACAGACGGCTTTTTATCCTTTAGCTCGCTAGGATGGCATAAGGTGATTGGTTCTTTGACCTCTCAGAATGACTGGTGGAGGCTATTTGAAAATATTTTCTTCGGAATACTGTAACAACACTGATTGAACAACAGCAGGTGCAAAGATAAAGAATTAGTTTACAAAACCTGTAGCAAAGTTTTTCATAGCTTTCGTGAAAGACACAGAGTTCTCACAGAATGCTGCAGAAAGCTGGAAAATTTCTCTGCTAAAGCTTTTCAGCATCCACAATCATCAAGAACAGTGGTTTCAAATTTTCATGTTATAATTAATGCTTCATAAAATTCTAGGTTACAACTGTGTGGTCTTAATAAATAAACTGTACAAATCTAGCAAGTTGCCTTTGAGAAAAAGTAAATTTCCTTTTTTTAGTTTAATAGAAGGATTCAGTCCATGGATCTCTTTGTTCATTTATATATGTATTTCTGTTAATAAAATACCTTTAAAGTGACATTCATCCTTGTCTATTGACAAGTCATGATATATTGTTTTTGGTACTTCAGAGGCAACATTCTCATATTCAGTAACATTTTTAGTAGGACTGAATGCCCTGCCAGCAAACAGAGCCTCAGGAAGCTTTGCCTCAACCTTCATTTCTATTAGGCAAAAGATATACTCCTAGTGTGGCAATAAAGGAGCAGAAGCGAGTGTAATGCACATAGGTGGCATCCCTGGCACTCAAGAGCCCAAGAAATACAGTATATTGCAAGGGAAAACCAGGAGTGTGGCCAGGTTCAGTTTCTTTGTGCTCTGCCTGAAGTTAAGGAAGCATTGCTGCTTCTTAGTTTCACGTGTGGTTTGTGTGTTGCTTGCAATTTACCCAGTTAAGTAAATTTTGACCTTAATAGGGCAGTTTCAATAATGCCTGGAGCTATCATAAGAGTGCTGTGTACTTTCAGCTGAATTTTGCCCTATATGGACTGATGGGACCAATATGCTAAAAATACATCACTTGTTTCTTGTGGTATACAGATTTATTTTTAAAGACTACAGTTTCTCCCATCCTGTCTCCTACTAAAGCTCCTTTTGTTCTGTCTCATCTAGGCCACATCAACAGCTTGCAGCCGCTCTTTTGAACTGGCTTAGCTGAACTTTCTGAGTCTTTCTTTTCTCACTTAGTAGCAGCAGAGTCAGAGGTTTCCATGGAAACAATGGGGTAAACAATGCAAAACTTACTGAAGAACTGCCTGAGCCCAAGCTTTAAGTGGAGCTTCGCACTTGAATCCTGATTGTTCCAGGGTGTTTGCTTGAAGTGACCATGTAAAGTGTTAGAGAACAAGTAAATGACAGCAGGCTGACTTTGGGGATAAGAACTATAAACAGGCCTACACATTTTTGTCTAGTATCGTGGAACCACTTAAGGAAAGTGGTTATAATGTATTTTTTTTTGCTATTATCCTGTGTGTTGTAGAATCATAGAATGACTTGGGTTGGAAGGGACCTTAAAGTTCCTGGTACTCCTTGTAATTCTAAGAACAAGCATATTTTCATAATTTCCATAGCAACATCTATTATGAGATGGAGCTATTCAGCTCATTCATTATTGCTGTTGATTTTACACAAAAAGCTGCTTTTGAAACTAACAGTTAAGAAAAAGTATCCAGTCTGTAGCCCATATTTCTCTGCTCCTCAAGTGATAAATACTATTGAGACTGGGCAATGTGCCCTCTCCCAGCCATTACATTATTCTGTTGGAACATTAAAAAAAAAGGAATTTATCCAATTACATTTTTCCATGTAAATAATCTTAGCAATGGTATCTTCATTTTTGCTGCCACAAGGACTTGGGCAGGACCTATGCCAGCTCTAAGTCCTAAGCTCACTGCCAGGTCTATGTCCTGTGAATAAATTTAAGCTTAGGATCCTTCAGCTCTGTCTCCTTTCCTGAATAAATTTATGTCTTCCTGTTCTGCACTAGCACTGGCTCATAGTCAAAGGGCGGCTGGCTGAATGCGGACTGTTGTCATTGTGAGTTCATGGATGCTGGGTTTCCACTTCATCTGACATACACTAAATCTGGGACACAACACCTCTGACAGAGGAGCACCTAAGGACTGCAGCTGCAGGATTGCAGGTGTCTTGATCATCCATGTCTTACATCAGGTTTACGTCATGGACTACTGCAGGGTTCAAGGGTCATCACTGTCACAGTGGCATCAGCTGACCATGCAGTCCGTGGTGTCCTTAATCCTTACCCAGATCTTACCCCAAGCTCTGTAGTATTCAGATGTTTATCTACAGAGCAGCTCAGGATAAGAATGGTTGCCATCATTCATAGCTAACACTGCAAAATATTTTTTTAAAATGGGTAAAATTCTGAAAAGTGTATGACTTGAGATTTATAAAGCACTATTTAAAAAGGGAGGATTCCACAGTTCTTTATGAACTACAGACATAAACACCCTAAAAAACTCAGCTGCTGGCACAGGAAGGTGTTACTTACTGTTCTTAGTTACTATTTACATTGTGGGTAATGCATAGGAACTCCAGGCATGGATAGGGATGCCACCATGATTGATGTTGCACTGACAAAGAATGAAAAGATGGCCCTTGCTGTAAAGGTCCTAATGTTTATAATGCCATACCCTACACAGCAAGAAGCGACAAAGATAATAAATCAAACTTGGGATGCAGCTCCTTGCTGTCTGGGCAGCTGGGCGCTGGTGGTGGCAGAGGTATGTATCTGCTACTGGGGCACACAGAACTGTGCTCACCTCACACTTTCCTCTGTGTGGGCCCCACTGCAAAAGCAGGTGTAAACATTTGTGCAGGTGTTCTTCAGGCAACAAATACTAAAGAAAGCAGATTTGGGGTAAAAATATTTCATTTTCATGAAGTTTCTCTCTTCCCCAAGAAATATCCATCCCCAGAGATGCCTCTAAAGAATGCAATGCATTCATCTATCCTGCCACTGTCCTAAAACAGGGCTCCCTGAGCTGCAGACCAAAGGTGAGGTTGCTACTGGTGGGACTACTGTGGGCAGGTATGTTCCCACAAGATGTCTTGTGTTTATGCCAGAGCACATATGCATCCTTTATATGGACAACTAATTGCAGTTACATGGTCTTTCCCCACAGCTAGTGGTTGTGAAACTAAGGCCCTGCTGATCTAAGAGTTGATAGCAGACAGAGAAGGAAGATATTCTCCCTTGTCTGTGACATTCAAAACAAAACTTCAGGAAGAGAGCCGCGATCAGAGATTTGTTCAAAAAACACATTCATAATCAGGTTCCTACTCTGGCTCTAAACATGTGCTGGAATTCACCTATTCTGTCAATACAAGGTAAAACTTTCATCAGAGCCAGGAGCCAGTTGAAGTCTATTGTCTCTGTGAGTACCACATTATTTCCAACTCGAGGGATTAAATTAAATTTTAAAAAAGAGCTGACCTAAACTCTTTTTAGGTTGAGTCTTTCTTTCTGATTGTTTACTTTTTAGTCACTGCCACCAGCAAATAAACTCACTTCTGGTTGAAGCAAAACTTAGACTGTAGTGTAACCACTGGACTACAGACTGCAAGGCAAATATCACCCATTGTAAGAGTCAGAGAAGGGGTTGCCAATACTGTTTATCTTTCAGGAGTGCTTTAACCCCCTAGGAATTCTGTTTTGTGTGGTGCTGCATGCACTTATTGAGGGACAGTCTCGTCTCCAAAGAGCTAAACCCTTAGCTGTAGAAGACAAGATGAAAAGAGGAATTACTATGTTTAAAACATATGGGTTTAGAGATAATAAATGAAGTCTAAACTAGAACTTAAAGACAACTAATATGTAGATTCATGTTATGTATATTATCTGAATAAGGCACAAGCTAAACATCTAAGTGAGCTCATAGTTTTCTTCTGTAGTAAATGGAGAGAGAGAGGGCCATGTCTGCAGAGGAGCGTACAACTCCACTTAAATACATGTGAATAATCCCCCTCTTCAGGAATAATTTACACAATTAGTTTTAATTAGGCATTACTGCAACAATAGCTGGGTGGGATGAATCATTCTGTTTGCCTTACCCAAGGACACATTGGAAATTAATGCTGGAGTATGACCCAGAGTCATGTGTCTTTTTGGGTATCCTTGTTTTAACTTAATGTTTTACTTCTCTTCTGATCCAGCAAAAAAGTTCAAGTAGTTGATGTAACCTAAGAAGTAGATGGGCATTAACACAAAATGTTAGTAATCTTGGGTCATTTCTGTTAGTATCTGCTGTAGTTAAAGGTCTTTCTTTTCACAATAATTCAACAATAGTATTTCTGGGAAAATTTTTTGGCATTTTCTTTTAATCTGAAGCACAGCAAGTTTCACTAAAGCTCTACTTGCTGTGAAATATGGCTTTAAATTTTATTGCTATTCAAGAAGGAGACCAAAGCTGCACTTAAAAACAGGGTACAACCTTTTTAATTTAGACATCAAGAGAAATTATCTTTTCTCTCTACTGTTTTCATCGCTATGTGCTTACAAAAGTGCTCTGTCTAGTATTTTTTGTGTGATCCCCCTATGTCCTCTGACAGTAAGAGATCATCTGCAGTTCTTGGAGACCAGATAGGTCAACGTTGGGCTGGCATTTGATTTAGCAGATAGCCAGCATTGTGTAATTCCCTTCCCATTATGAGGAATGCACATGTCTGGGTATCAGGGGCTTGGGGACTGACATTCATGTCACCCATGTTAACCTCTGGTAATGATCTGAAAGTTCAAACAGAAAAGATAAGGGCTTTCGTTCACTCTCTGAAGTCCTCTGATCTCGCGTTACACAAAGATTGATAGTGAGGTGATCCTACTGTCCTGACCTGATTTGGCCCTCAAATCATTTGGCTGCGATCAACAGCAGTCTGTTACAAACCCGTGTTTCTGGGGGTTGTAAGCAGAGCAGTCCTCACATGGGACAAACTAATGGTTTCTGGTCCAGATTGAGATTTTCCACATTAGAGACTCTAAAAGCTGTTGGTCACAAATGTGCAAGTATCAATTCATATCACTGGCTTTCCAAGAAAAGAGGTGTTAATGAAAGCTACATTATACTTGTGTCTGCAAGGAGCACAGACAATCATTTTCTAATACTGGGCGTGCAGGTGTACTGGACAGAAGCCTGTGATTCTGCAGGCACAGATACATAAAACATCTCTGATTCTGACAGCAGATTGTCCAGCTTGCTCAAATTCCATAGATGATCACATAGTTTCCCATTATATTTCTCATGTCAAGGCATGTTGCTCTATAGGCTTCATGCAGAGAAACTGTGGACTAGTTGCATGGACAGTGACAACTTTGCAAACTATTTTGTTATAGAACCTCCCCACCACGACACAGGAAAGAATATGGGAGAGATGGAGGAATTGTTTGTACCTGGTGAGTTAATACAATGATCATTTTGCAAAATCATTAGCCTATGGAACCATAAAATTAAAACTACAATAAACATTAACCAAAGAAAGGAATAAGAAACTATACTTTATTGGTCTAAGGACTTGCAGGTTAATGAACTAGGCCAGTGATGCCAACTTTTCTCCTAATTTGGGAAGTAGTACCAAGTTCATAAGGCGGTCAAGTATAACTTCAGGATCACCAGCTACTGGAGACCACTGGAGGGACATCTGGGACAAGAGAACGCATGCACCAATGGGAGGAAATATATGCTAGTGATTCCGGGGAAGTGGTTATCATATGTATATTTCTTCTGGAAAACCTATCAATAGTATGTAAAATATAATATAAAAACAGGAGCCTTTTCTGTACTCAGGATGCACAGTATTTCGGAGGAAATATCCCCTCATGTGTCTGGTGCAAAATAAAGAATGTCTGTTTCTTAATGCTACATTGGTGTTTAAAAGTTTCATTTTACTGCTTTTTGGTAACAGAGAGATGCCAAGTACACTGCTCTACTGAAGCAGCTTTTTGCACAGTGCAAAATTAGAAAAGAGTGCTTTCACTGGAAAGAAATATTTTTAGCATCATGCCTCAGCAGAGGAGTCATTCACTGTGCTATTCTGTAAATCCTGGATAGTTTCTCAGAGAATACTCAGTGGTGTTATCTTCATCTAAGGTCTTTTATACCTGGGAATCAGTGTGCTGTGATGAATCTTGCAGTATTATTCTGCAGGTAATAAAGAGCACGTCTGATCTTAGGCTGAGGAATGGTGACAGCAAGCCTCCATTTTTTCTTCATTTATGAATTACCACCCTGTTATTTTCTTCCTAGGTGTATGAAATTTTTATGTCCTAAGTGCCCGGGCTAAAAGACTATATGTTTGTAAATACCTTCATTGCTTTGTTTTCAGTAAATATTCTTATTACAAGTATTTCAAACTTACAATCACATAGTTACTGCTTTTTTGGAGATTTTCCATCTTCTAAAAGGCCTAAGAAATGCTGCAACTTTCTGCAGTTTGCTGCAATTTCCAAATCACAGGCACACCTGTGCAGGATCTTTCATCTCTTTATGCCTCACCTTCTGTACTTACAACACTCCCTAATTATGGCTTAAAGAGAGAATGTATACAAATTATTCAAATGTTGGCCTTCTTGTTCCTTTGGGTGTTGCTAATTCCTGACCAACCTTTCCTGAATCAAACTCATAGCTGCTTTCAAAAGGAGCTCTTCTCCAGAGACATGTCTTTGTTGGCAAACTGACCAGACATAAAGCAGAAGCCACATAGCACAGTCTGGATAAAAAATTAGTAAAAAAAGGCTCAGTTAAACAATTAACAATAACTGACATATCAATAGTCTGGGCATTTCAAGTTCCTCACCTGTCTTCTTTGGAAATCGTATTGAATGAGACTTAGGAGTTTGAAAAGATCTGTCTCTTTTCAGACCCCGGCTAAGTTTATGATTAGGTGAGCTGTGCTGCTATTAAAATCTCTAATGTGTGTATACACAAGCTGTCACAAAACTCAGAAAGCAGAAAGCCCATAATTGGGACAATTTCCAAGCTGCAATTTCCCGAAATACGCTATGCTGCAGATTATCTATCTTTTGGGCTTTAAAGATGAAGACATGCAGTTAAGTACATCTGTGCATATATTGCCCCATTTTACCATTGAAGTCATGAGTCACACCACTAAAATGATGATTTGGTTTAAAAATTATGAAGTCTGCATTTTTTCTTAGTAAAACAAATGTGTGCCTATTTGCATTCAGAGCTTTTAATCTCCTTAAATTGAACCTTTGACTATATATCAGTGTAGCTTCTCTTTGTTTTGTAATATATCATATTCGTGGAAATATGTCTGAAAAAAAAGCATCATGCTAAGAGGAAGAATGTTGCAGAAAAGCAGTGCAAAATGTGGGAAGAAGTCACATGCTAAGAGGAAGAATATTCCATAAAAATGTTGCACAATGTGGGAAGAAATAACAGGTCACTCCTGTCATTGATGATTATTAGTCTTTGCAATATATTTGCTACACCAAATCTGGCTGGTGATCTTATAGCTAGGATCCAGTTTTATCCTCTGTGTCATTTGCATGAAAATACTACAAGCCAGTTGCACCAGAAAGTACTTTTGCTGATGAAATCTAAATGTACAAGCTTCAGATCAAAGAAGCCCTTTAGTGCAAAGCCAGTCCTGCAGTCAACAGTGAAACTGCCATTAAGCTCAGAGCTACCCATATATCTTAATGAAGTCAGTGCCTTTCCTGTTCTTTCTCTTTCCACAAAAAAAAACCCTAGTCAGTTTGAGCCAAAGTGAACAAAACTGCCTTATTCCCGTTCTTGTACTTATTTATGGCACATCTTCTCAATCACTATGTGCAAAGTAAAGGACCAAAAACATTTCATCTAACATAAGCAGCAAAGATTGACAGGCAGAGCTTGGTAGCCTTAGAAGGTGATTTCCTGAAACATCTCAGTAGATCAAATAACTGTCTTACAATGAAATCAAGGAAGGTTTGGTAATTGTGCATGGGAGTACCTTTATATCTTATTATTATGCAAATACATTTAGAAATCCAAACTGCAAATAAGCTTAGCTGCTCCTTGTTCTTATATGAAATGGTAGTTGGTACAGTGTTAATTTATAATTAACAAGCAGGACTGAAAAAACCTGAGATACAGAGTAAAAGAAAGCCACTTTGAGTTATAAGAGCAAATCTAAAGCTTGAAGGAGCAGAAAACTTTCTTCTCAAAAGTGCTATAAACTGTACAGTCTGAGTGGAAGGAATTGTGCCTTCTGTTTCTCACATGGGCTGGAGGGAAAGGGCATCAACAAAGAAACAGTGGTAGCATGGTATTTGAGATGAATCATTTGTTAACAAGAACAATTTAAAAAATAAAGCCATTTCATTCTGTGCATCTCTGTTAAGTGTTCGTGCAGTTTGATACTAGCTGAGAATCCTCTTCAGCAGGCTGTTTTAAGTAAAGCTTGAGTTACTTGATTGAGTTAGCCCTTGCTTGGAGAAATGACAGATGTGAATCATAAATATCATTTAGCCCATGATAAGTAGTCTTATACTCAGTGCAAATTTCCATTCCAAAGTGGGGAGGCAAAGCTGGTTCAAAGGGGTTCAACAAGGTGAAGTGCCCTTGGGTCACAGTCTCACACAGTGCTACAGGCTGGGGCACAGGGGCTGGAAAACTGCCTGGCAGAAAAGGACTTGCAGTCAACAGGTCAACCTGCTGGTCAGCAGTGCCTGACTGGAGCCAGCGTGTGCCCAGGTGACTAAGAAGGCCAAAGGCATCCTGGCCTGTATCAGCAATAGTGTGGCAAACAGCACCAGGGCAGTGATTGTCCCCCTGTACCTGGCACTGGTGAGGCCACACTTTGAGTTCTCTGTCCTGTTCTGGGCCCCTCACTACAAGAAAGTCACTGAGCAAGTCCAGATAAGGGTAACGGAGCTGGTGAAGGGTCTGGAGCCTATGAGTCCTATGAGGAGCAGCTGAGGGAGCTGGGGTTCTTTAGCCTGGAGGAAACTCAGGGGAGACCTCGTCACTCTTTACAACTGCCTGAATGAAGAGTGGAGCCAGGTGGGGGTTAGGTTGGATATTAGAAAAAATTCCTTCACCAAAAGGGTTGTCAAACACTGAAGCAGACTTCCCATGGAAGTAGTAGAATCAACATCCCTGGAAGTGTTAATAAAAACCATGTAGATGTGGTGCTTGTAGTGGTGTAGTGGTAAACATGGTGGTGCTGGGTTAACAGCTGGATCAATGATATTAGAGATCTTTTTCATCATTAATGATTCCGTGATCTTTTACCTTTGTCACTTGAGTTTTGAAAGACAAGCTTCATTACCATGTCTGCTTGAATTTTTTCACAATTATATATATACTGTGGAGATACTAACACTACCTAACTGTGAAGGTTTGTGAATGTAACACTGTTCAGTTTTAAAAAACCTGTGGAGGGGAAGCATTATGAAAACAGAAAATAAATATATGTAATTAGTGGGGCAGGGTACATTCAAACCATTTTGTTGAGAAGGCTAAGGTGGAATATGTAAGAGTATGAGAGAAGGGTATTAATGGGGCTTTGCCTCTCAGTTTGTTTTAACTTAGTTGGTTTATGCTTTCAGAGTGCAGCATTTGAAAAAAATTTTAAAATGGGTGTCTGATGAAATGTAGCATCAGCTAAAGTGATACCTATGTTGAGAACAATGGACCACACCTGAATGTGCACCTATAGCATTTTTCAGCCAACTATTTACCTACCCCAAAAATGCTCTTCTTTAGGTAAGACGTTATTTTTTTAAGAGGTACAACAGTACTCCATTCAGAACTCTAAAGATTATTGAAGAACATAAGTTCAGAAAAAAAACCCATTTCAGGCTAGTTTAAAGCATATGACAATATCTTTTATTATGTGCTTATACTTAGGATCTAATCTCTACCATAACTTTTCAGGTGCTCTTTAATGCAAAGCATAGAAAGAAAAATATATACTTGCAATTGATTTAGGCTAGAGAGAAGGTTTCATGCGGACTGAAATTATTTTACATGCACTTAGACAATCTATACCTGCTGTCATGGAGAACAATGACAGGCTGCCTGAAAACAAGAGAATATTAAAAAAAAAAATCAAATAGGGAAATCACAGATAGGGACTAAGTGTTACTTATCATTGTTTCTGCTTTCATCCATGGTGAAAGATCTTTATGGATATATTACTGCCTTCCTGATTTACCCGATAGTTACACCTGTATGTTAGAGATTGAGACTTTCATGATATGAGGACAATTATAAGAAAAAGTTATTTGTCTGCTAGAGATCATATACAAACTATGGATATTATAGGTGTCTGGGGGCTTTTTATACATAATTGCAAAGTTGCTCTCTCTCTGTAAGCCACCTTATCACTCATGCATGGCACTTAGTTCAGGTCTAAAATGAGCTCACAGAATAATTTAAATGTGAAAATGTGAAAACACGTAGGTTTTTGGTCCAACCCCTTCTCAAAGCAGAAGAAACTAGAGTAAGTTACTTGGGATCTTGCTGAGTCTCCAAAAATTGAGAACAACAACACAACTCCAAAAATTGAGCCTGTCTGAGTAGCTGGGCCAGAGTCAGACCACACTCATAGTGAAAATTTTTCTTATATTCAACTGAAATTTCCCTTTCTGTAACTTGTGAATAATGTCTGTCTCTTACCTCTCCACTGAGCACCTCTGGGCCTTAGCTTTTTACTCTGCCGTAGAACAAATCTGTGTCCCTTAGGCTTTCTATGTATGTCATGTGCTCCAGCTCCTTCAACCATCTCAGTGTCCCTCCTCTGGATTCGCTCCAATTTTGTTGGTACCTCTGTTGAGTTGTTAAAAACCAGACATCAGTGTTCCAGCTAGAGTCCCATGAGTATGACTTCAAGCAATTAAAGGGAATTAATCAAGTCTCTTAGTCTAGGACCACACCTTGATCAGTGTGTTCTGAATGTCAAAGATGAACACAGACTGAATTTACCAGCCCCCACTGGCACGCTGATTGGAGTCCTGCAAGAGGTTTCTACTGCAGGGCTGCCTGGATTTTTACTGGAGAAGCAGACACTGGCAAAAGAGCCTGTTAACTGAGATGCAAGGGTGATGTGTCCTTACAGTCCGGGAAATGGGCTAGGTGGGCCATTCTGCTGTAGAGAACACATTGTGGAGCATTCACTGAGTATTGGAAGTGCAGAGTATTGCTCCTTAGCAGGAACTGCCTATCTACAAATAGTTCTGAAGCTCAGTTTCCATACTCACCTTGAAAAACTACAGTGTGCATATTTTATCTTCATCACAGCAAGACCAAAGTTTAGCAGGATATGACAGGTGCCTTTGGTTTCTATTAACAAACAAAAAAGGTTTTTTCTTGCTCTTTGGTTGAAGACCCTAATGTTTTCCAAGGTGCATCCTAATCAGTTTTAGATAAATCCATGGATTTAGTTAAAAAACAAATACCAAGAATGCAGCATAAGAATGGGAAGTTTCATAATTTTATAAGACAACTGGAACTGCACCTGAAATATCCCAGCTAGCCACCCTGGAAAGGAAAGACCTCTGACGACTAAGTAGGGACTTCTTGAGAAGGCCCAAAGCAAGCTTTTTCAGGTAAATCTGTTTTTAGTTCATTAGCCTAAAGGCTATTTTCCCCAGTGAAAGAAATGCCTTGGTCTGTCTAACACTGTCAGTGTAGTGTCAAACAACAAGTAGAGCTATCCTCTTCTACCTCTGATGTGCTGCCCTGCCCTTCAGGCCTTGAAATATTTCATGTAAGCGAAGTCTTCAAGAGCCAAAGAAAGACTAACAGAGAAGAGATCTTCTCCTGCACACAAAAGCCAAAATGATGAGGAGCAGGTTGTGCTGATCTACAATTAATATCTTTCACATCCTGGCACACAGAGCAACCTATGAACATTTGTGTACAAACTACCAAGGTACTGAGCAGAGCACTGGGTGGGATCTAATCTTAAAACTAGTCATAATAAAAGATCCTGTGAAAAGACGAACAAACAGAAAAGACTGTCCAGCACAGCAAACACTGACATCATGCTTACTCAGAGCATGGTAAATGTGGAAGCCTATGCTCCCATGCTAGATTTTCAGGGAAGAATGGTGTCTCCAACCTGAAGCAAGTAAACAGCCCATGGCCAGAACCTGACCTCCTCAGGAATCATGTTTTCCCTCAAGCTAGGCCTCCTCAGTCTTTTAAGCCAGCACAGTGAGGTAAGAAGGGAAGCACTTCTTGGGGGAAAGTGGGGAAGTGGCTCACTCTGGCAGCACTTCAACTCTCCCCCATGCATCCTCCTGGAGCCATGAAAGGTTATGTGTTCCTAGGGCTCGCTGGGCAGCACATGAGAGGGCTGCAAGGAAAGCTCCAGGTCACCTGTGAGAGTGAATAAGGGCAGTGGGGACTGGCAGGAAAGAGGAAAGACCCCGGGCAAGGAGCTGCAATCCCTGCCCCAGCTACTGAGGGCTCTGTTCCCTGCCCAAATGAGGGGTGACATGGGGAGAGCAGAGAGTGATTTCGGAGGCGTGTGAGGTATTCGTGGCCAGCACCTTCCAGCTGATCCTACTGGAGACGGCTCTTCCTTGTCCATGGCAAGAGCTGGATGGGATGGTTCTGGCAGGAGGGGCTCCTGAGCTCCCCACAGATCTGGGCTTTGACTTTGGTTCCATTCTTCTGTGTTCCAGCCCTTCAAAGCTGAGAAATGACATCAGACCTTTCATCAGAAGCCTGGCAATTCAAACCCTGAGCTTCCTAATAGCTGCACAGGTAACTCCACTGTTCTCTCTATTCTGGCTGCTACAAGACCAGCAGGGCAGGGGTAGAAAGCCTTCTCTGTGGTGCAGTGGCTGGCCATGCTGCCATAGTTCTGTGCAGAGCTCATCCCACAGCTCTGCCTGCTGAGGCCACCTGAGCCTGTGGGAAAGGCTGGATGGTTTCAGGCCTGTCCACAGTCATGGGACACGTCTTCTCTGCAAGTACTTTTGTCTACCTCAATATGGAAATATGAAATCTGTGTTATCATACGCATAGTCTCAGAAGGTTTTTTTCAGTCCCTAGCATCTGCAGGGCAGTGGGGAAGAGGAGAAAAAGGGTCCTTGCACTCAGGAACAGTTGCCCAGGTATTCAGTGTGGTGGGAAAATTTGCCACGAGTCCCTGGACCCTTTGGTGGTTCTGCTGAAGGCAGAGCAGATGGGCAGAGCCCAGAGCTATGGGGATCCCTGAGAAACTCATCCTTGGAGATGTCTACAAACACTCTCCCAGCCATGAACTGCCATCTGTTTCCTGCTTGTGTGTTGGTGGGTGGATTTTTGGGACTGAGGTGCCTCTTTAGCTGGTTGGCTTTCCAGCTCACAGCAACACTTGGCAGCTACAGGTGCAGCGTGTCATCTCGGCTGCCTTTAATGGCAGCACTTGCGGTCAGGTTCACCTTCCACAGTCAAGTGTCCCAAGCCAGCTCCATCACAGGAGACTGATGGGACATGAGCCTTGGGGTGTAGCTGTTGTCCTTTCCCTCTCTGCAAATGCTTTAAAAACTTGTGAATGAGCTTGTGAAGTCTAGATCTAAGACTTTCTAGGAACAAAGGAAGAAGTAGCAGATACTGAAGAAAAGCAGGGACTCGTGGAGGAGATTCAGTGGTGGAGGGAAGTAAGAGAATTGCTTTGCTTTGTTTGAGAAGATTGGTCAAGAGTGGGTTTTCTGGCCAGGTGAGATCCCCCTTCTCCTTGCTGTCCATCATTTCTCCCCTGCAGATGGGGTGCCCCACACAGCCCCTGTAGTCATGGGTGAGGAGAACTTCTGTTATGGGTTCTGGAGGATGCCCATGTGCAAAAAATCTGAAATGCAATTCTGATTGCAAAGCAAGTTTATTGTATTAGTTGCTGTAGCATATAATACATACTGACCCCATGATTCTTGAGAAGCTGCTGAGCAGGAGAAGCAGATGGAGCATGGTGCTCAGGTGGGAGGGGCAGGTAGGCAGGGCACCTTCAGGGCATCCCCTGGATCAAAATGGCATTCATTTTGTCCTTCTCACTCCTCCACCCCAGAACCAGGCCTTATATCTCCTCCTCCGGAGTGCAATTTTTCCAGTTACGACATCATCTCACGCGTGGCCAGCGCTTAAGATGAGGCCACAAGGGCTCACGATACCTCCATGCTAACAACAGCTTCATTGTGTATTGTTCCTCTTTCACAGGTTAACCTCCCATTGATTGACCAATACATTGTTTCTCTTAAGGGTCAAGTTCCCACCAGTTAAACAATAAGGTTTTCTTCATTGTATGTTCTCCATTATCTGGTCGACGTGCACAGCAGCAGACCAAACACGGCAGGGCCTTAGACACGACTTCAGTCCCTGACACATGCCACCACATGGTCCACAGTTGGAACACGTCAATATTCCACCATACAAATAACAGTACGATGCAACATGCCATCTATTAAAGATCACATTAATGATACTAAACAAGGAATACAACAAAGAATACATAAAATCCCAATACTTAAGGCACAAAGTAATACTAATCCCTTTTTTAAGCAATTCCAAGCCCATGCCCATCCAGCAAATGGATTCCACCTGGTGTCTTCTTCTACAAGGTGCTGTGTAAGTGTCCGTAATTTCTGTATCTGTGCATGGACACAGCTAGAATGGTCACTTAAGTTCATACAACATAATCCATCAAAATCTTCACATCCATGTCCATCTGCTAAAAGCAAATAATCAATTGCTGCCTAATTTTGTAGTGTAGTGTGTCTAATACTGTCTGCACCAATCAACAAATCAGATATAGCTGTGCTGGTAAGATTTCTAAACTTCGCTAACCAACAGCCAAGTTTATTCAGGTTCGTGATGGCTTTAGCGCTAGCAACTCTAGAAGCCAATGAAAAGACAGTGATTGTCTTGGCAGCATTCCAGAACTCAACAGTATCTCTGCAGTCAGGACTAAAAGCATATATGCTCTGAGTATGATGGTGGTGAGTTCGGTTCTGTTGGACCTATACTGCAACAGCTATATTTGGAGATAAGAGTGTTAGTTTTCCCAAGGTACATGGACCACCTTTAATTGCCATTGGCACTCCAGCCCATGCTCAATCCCCACAGATTAAGAAGATACCTTGTGGGAGTTGCATATGTGTACTAAAACTCAGGGTTAGTTGGAGTGTGGTTGAATTACCAGTGTGAAGCATTTTGATACCATGGTATTGTGGCATTAACCCACCAAGCCATAGGACTATTCCTTGTGCTAATAAATTCAAAGTTAGTACAGCTATCTGCGTTTAAGGTGCCTAAAATCCGCAGCTCCTGTGGGGGTAAAGCAGAGGATTTCCCGAGGTGGGACAGTTGTTGCCACACTCCGGTAGCTGGACAGGCTGCAGATGCAGGGGTACTGTTACACAGCTGTTGCAGCGCATGGGCAGTGAGAGGGACGCCGATCAGACAGGTTATGAATGGGTTTTGGGGCATAGCAGTGCTGAGGCATAAGGTGTCTTGTCCAGTTGCCTTAGCCAGGGTGACCCAGACGTTAGGTTCCAGGGGGGTGTGAGTCTGAAGTAACCTGTTAAAACATAAACAGAAGAACAGTTACCCCCCACCTCCTCCCATTCCCACCTGTTACTCGCATGGACCCAAGTGTTAAGCAGGTACTTGGTGCCAGTGTCATTTCCCTGGAACAGCGATTGTAACTGTCTGATTTGTTTCTGCTGCTATCACCTCAGCGACCAGATTCCATACGGGATTGATGCCACACCTTGGCACTTGAAAAGTAGAACTATGAGGGACTTTGAGTTGATAGGGAGGGCATAATTCAGAAGAAAATTGATTCAGTAGTCTTACTAGAGAATATATGAGCAAAAGGAGTGGTGTTCCGAATGCCTAAAGTGAATGGCCCTTAATTTTCCCATTGTTTAAAACAGTGCAACTATAGAATAACTGCTCTGAAACAAAGGTAAAATTAATGTAAAAACAAGCTAATATGCATTTGAAAACTTTTCAGGTTTTTTCATCCTCCCCCTATACAAAGAGGCTTTTGATTAGGAGGATTTTAGTTTTATCCAAAGGCACTCAGCCCATATAGGCCAAAACCATCCCACAAGGATAAGCAAAATACAGTCAGTAGGGACAGTATTAAGTGTTGTTTCAACACTGGCATACACTGGGAAGGAGAAGAAAGATAAATTCCAGAACAACAGTTTTATTCAACAATGGTGGAAAATATAAACTGAGTTTTGTTTTAAATTAATAGTTGAAGGCAGCTCAGTATAATGTTACAAATCACAAAAATAGAAAAAGTATGAAAATGACTTAAAGTGGGAATTATAAGCAAAGTAATATTATTAAAATGTTACATCAAACTACGAAAAATGTTTTTTAAGTTTCTTGTGCTCCTCTAAGCCTTATTTTCTTTGTGGATAGGCTTGATGATCAAGGCTATGAAAACAGTAAAGCTTGTAATTTTCAGACGTGGTGATTTACATTGGAAGCACTAACAACTCTAGAAAACTGCTGTAGAGCTGGGTATTCTGCTTTGTATTCTGCAATACCACAGCATGGCATTATATCTTTCAGCAGATGAACTACATACCCCCAGGACCTCAGTGGACATGTTCACATTGTGCTTAGCTTCTTGACAATCTCCCAGGTAGAGCTTACCTGGCTACCTTGCTCTCCAGTTTTCCTTTGAAGGAAATCAGCTAGCTCTGTTCACATCAAAGCATGAGGGCAGCTCTGTGGATATCTCACTAGCAGCTCTTCCAAAAGATAGCACAAACCAGCCTGCACTCTGTAGGTTCTGCTTAGCATAGTTTTCCAACATCATTGCAAATAAACTCACATTTTTTTCCTGTCATACCCCAGAACCTGCAGCACATACCTTAAGATTCATGTAAGGAACTCTCCACTCTACAAGACTGAAACACAAGTTACACGTTACACTTTAACTGGAAAAACACATAAAAAATAGCAACTTGTAAGTCCACGCTGTGCTGTGGGTGTACAGAATTTAACACTACAAATTCACTTGCTACTAAAGCAGAGGTAAAAATATAAAATACCTGCTTGTAATAAGTCATTAACGGTTGCTTGGATTTCTGCATCTCCTCTTGGAATTTTAACCCTGGCATGTAGCTACTGCCTGGTATCAAAAGCCTAATAGGTAGGTTTTCTTGATTCCCAGCACTTCTCTGGGGGTTCCACTCCCCAAGCTTACTTAGCTGCTGTATTTTTTCAATTATCTCATCCAGAGGATTTCCTGTTTCATTAACCAAAAGGGTCATTATCACATTTTTATATGCTATGGGAGTAGTCTTAATCAGCCTATTTCTCACAGTAACAGATGGGGATTTTACATCAGAATATCAGCGTCCCCAGTAAAAATTGTTGCTTTCATCCCTTCCTTCTTCATTTGCTGTATACAATCTTACAAGGTATACCACAGATGCTCAGACCCTGATTAATTATTTTCTGTGGGGTATTTAATACCACATCCCTGACTAGCCAAGGCTAGCAAATTAGTATCTGTGCATTAGTTCTAAAAGCATTCTATTTAAAAGAATTAGGGCTTAGCACCAAAAATTTCTCCAAATCTCCTGCATCAAAAGTTACAACTGAGAGTTTGAGATTGCTTAAAAAAACCACCAGCAAGGGTATCAGCAAAACCAGATTTAATATTAGGCGACAGCATAACAAAGGTCATTGGCAAGATTCACTCTACTACAGTTAAAGCACACCAAGGAAAAAACAAGCAACAACAAAGCCAAATAAAATCCAGGCAAACAAAACTGAAACGGGGCCAGGAACTGCATCCGTGTATGTGTGACAAAAAGACAGTGAGGCAAGGAATAAGAGGAATACGGCCTAAAAGTTTAGCAGCACTCAAGAGTGCTTTACGTTAACTTTTACCTTAAACCTAAAAATTTAACAAGGGAACAACACTTAACTTATACCTAACTTAACCTTACTTACAGGCCTAACTTACTGAGATTTCAGATTGCAATGCGGCAGCAGCAACCACAAATGCCTACCTTTGCAATATGTCCTTGTCTTGTTCGACTAACTGTTTTTCCAACTCTGAATTCTTTTCAATTGCAAGTTTGTATGCAAATAATAGATATCCTGCCATGTGTTCAGTATGAATAAGCTGGTCTTTAGAGTATGTCTGAGGAGTTTGCACAAACTCTCCCCAATACTTCAACACCTCCATGGGGTCCTTAGCCTTCCATGGTTTGGGCCCAATACTTGCACAAGTTTCTAGCTTGTCCCACAATGTGCTCCATGGTTCCTCTGTCCACTTCGATTGCTCCCCTGGCAGACCTCAACCCAAGGTTCCTTCTTACGGAATATCTCTACCAATGCACTGGGACGTCATCGTGGCAGCAGAAATAGCAAGGAAGAACACTCTGTTCTAAGGATATCATCCAGCAACACCACAAACACAAAGGACTAAAGAGTTTTTTCCAACTAAATCTTAAAAGTCTTTGAGCTATGTTTACAATATCCACGCCATGCCACAGTAAGTGTATGACAGAGATCACACTTCAGACACAGAAAAACACTACTAAGTTCCCAAACACAACTGGGTACCCAGACTAAATTTTGACCTCCCATATGCCACACACACACACACGGAACACCGTCTCTCAGTGCAGCTACGTGCTTCACTCTCTTGGTGCAGCTCCACGCTTCACTGACTAAGCCTTGTTCTTTTCTCCCACACATACACAGAGAACAGCAGTGAAGCTATGTGGTTCACTCTCTTGGTGCAACCACGCAACCCGCTGATCACAGAACAGCCTCTCCTGGGGCAGCTACACCCCACTGATCAGGCTCTGTTCTTATCTCAAACACAAGGAACAGCGTCTCTTGGTGCACCTACGCACCCATGCTCTTGGTGCAACCACATGCCTCACTAGCAAAGCCCTGTCCATGTTTACGTCAGTTTCTCTCTTACTCACATTCAAACCTGAGTTAGTTTTTCACTCACACACACTCAAAACAGTGTCAGTTTTTGTGCTCTGGGCATCCCATTCTCATTGCCAATAATGTTATGAGTTCTGGAGGAACTGCCCATGTGCAAAAAATCTGAAATGCAATTCTGATTGCAAAGCAAGTTTATTGTATTAGTTGCTGTAGCATATAATACATACTGACCCCATGATTCTTGAGAAGCTGCTGAGCAGGAGAAGCAGATGGAGCATGGTGCTCAGGTGGGAGGGGCAGGTAGGCAGGGCACCTTCAGGGCATCCCTTGGATCAAAATGGCATTCATTCTGTCCTTCTCACCCCTCTACCCCAGAACCAGGCCTTATATCTCCTCCTCCGGAGTGCAATTTTTCCAGTTACGACATCATCTCACGCGTGGCCAGCGCTTAAGATGAGGCCACAAGGGCTCACGATACCTCCATGCTAACAACAGCTTCATTGTGTATTGTTCCTCTTTCACAGGTTAACCTCCCATTGATTGACCAATACATTGTTTCTCTTAAGGGTCAAGTTCCCACCAGTTAAACAATAAGGTTTTCTTCATTGTATGTTCTCCATTATCTGGTTGACGTGCACAGCAGCAGACCAAACATGGCAGGGCCTTAGACACGACTTCAGTCCCTAACACAACTTCTCACCAAGAAATGGTCTTGAAATGGAAAAGTCTGAGAGAGGGGGATGCACGGGAGCAGATACCTCACAAAGCACCTGCATCTCCTCCTGCAACGGTGTGGAAAGAACAGGCCTCTGTGAGTCAGTCCTGGTAGAGATTTGCCCACCCAGCTCAGGGTGACAGTGGCTTTTCACCCCTGCCAGGGAGATGTCTCGAGCCACTTATGTCCCCACTTCTGGGGCTGCAAGTCTCGTCCCTCAGCAAAGGGTTGAAGAGATATCACAGCTGGCACAAGGGAAGAGTTGGGATGTACTCTTAGGGTAGGTGTCCAACTAGGACTGTGACAATCATGCCATGTGCAGGTCTGGGAGCTTTGATATATACCCACTGAAGAAGCTAACTGCATATCCCTTAAAAAAAAGACAAACAAATCAGAAGTATTCTCTTAGAAGGGTGCTGCACAACAGTGCTCAACAGGATTATATAAATCAAACTGACCAACTCCATAGCTTCACAGGGATGAAGCAAACTGTGCATTAAGTCCAGGAACTGAAGTCTGCGTTAGCTGATATTGTTACCAACGTCAGTGTCTTTTAAAGCCACCTCTCAGTTCCCTTCACAACCAGGAAAAAAATCAGCCCTTATATGTGAAATAACTCTACAGATATTGCAACACTACTGCATAACCCTATAATGTGATAAAAAAGTCCTGACTCAAAGATTCAATCCTTTAAAAGGTGTGAGGAAAATACATGTAGTCTGTTTAGCAGTTTACACCACATTTTCAGACATGTCTAAGAACAGACATTTTATTCAAATAGAGGAATGGTTCCAAAAGAGAATGATCAGAGCTGATACATACTGAAAGCAGAAACACTGCTATGGGAAATACATCAAAACAGAGACACCGAAAGGGAAGAGGCAGTCTCTGAACCAAGAAGCAAAACAGCTGAGACATGCTCCTTCCTAACTACTCAAATGATGACATTTTTTCTGTAAGAAAACAAGATAGTAAAACTGGTAGAATAGTGGAAAGTTAAGAAAACAAGATGACAACTGACATTACTGCACACTGGGAAAGCACACAGGCATCAAGCCCATCTTTGTACAGCTGCAGTGTTTGAGGCATTGTATTTAGTTTTGATGCATTATTATCATTATAGTCACTTAAATTCTGGTAGTACTTGGATGCTGTGTTCTACAATTGAGTATCTTCTGGTATTTTCTCATCACAAAAAAAGGAGGAATGACTCAGTGATGCCTTTACTTCAATGGTGAAGTCTGCCCGAGAAGCTCCTGCCTCGCTGCTTTTCCTGGCCTGCTGCTTGTCACTCTGGCCCTCCCACATTCTTACTCACTGCCATGCAGCTGTCTGGGGGCTTAAGAAATTATCCTGGTTAAGGACCAACCATTTTTTCCAATCTGAGACACAGATAATTCCAGAAGCAAATCTGTTCTCCCTAATTGTTTATGTGTTTACACTTTGCCCCATCATTGTAGTGTCTGAATGCCATGTCATTTGACAAGCCTGACATATGTTCCATCTTGCCAGATTTAAGGGATGGAACTCACCCGCCATTATATCTATCATAAGGAAATCAAATATGGGGGGGGGAATAATTCGCAGTTAATGGATAGTCACACAGGATGGCCCATGAGGCACCAACACAATACAAACAATAAATACTAACAAAAATAACATCCGCTCCTACTCATCTTTGCCACAAGAAAAGAGGAAGTGGGATCCAAGTGGCTACCTTGTCTGCTTAAAAAAAATAGCTCTCAGGGTTTGGGTACGGTACATATGAATTATAATTTTAGCTACTGCTGAAGACAGCGGTTAGATTATCCAGCTGCCCTACTTCTCTCTCCATTCTTCTGTGCTTGCTGCTCCTCTTCCAGCACTATTGGTGCTTGTTCAACCAGCTTGGTCACAGAGTTAAGCTGACATAAAACCAGCCCTATCAAATAAGTAAGTGAATGGTTTTATCCTTGTTTGGTTTCCTAGACTGACTCATCTCACTCATCTCACCACTTGACTCCTGCAGCATGTCCCAGCTTTTGTGCGCTGTCTACCTCTCCAAATATGACAGTAGTATCCTATGTCAGATATCAGAAAGCATCAGCATTAGCCAAAATGTGTGTGAACCTGCAAGTATTTGGTTTGCTAGTATTTGATCTGAGGGTAATAACTTTAAGGGCAGCTACGTGATGCTGATGAAGTGTTTTGTTTAATTACTTGGCACAGAGCTTCTGAGGACAGACAGGACAGAAACTGAATTCCTGTAAGGTCAGAGAAATGTACTCAGCAATTTCTGCATCAAGCCTGTACCTCCTGCTTGAGCATTTCTGCACTGCTTTTCAAAAAATCTCCAATTCTGGAGACGAAGAATCTCCGAGCAAGTGTGATTTCCAGTTATCAACTGGCTTTATTGTTAAAAATTCATTCCTTACTTCAAGCCTGAACTGAACTAGTTTTGACTTCCAGCCAGTGGATCTTCTTGTACTGTTGGTCCCTTGACACTGGTGTCTCTTCTGTGCAACTGTGGAAACAGCACATGAAAAAGCACTTTTATAAACTGTTATTTCACTGTTATCAGTCTCAAATATTGCTGAGAAGATGTACATTCCCATAAATCTTCATACTGTCTCCTTCACCTCTTCCTAAGGTCTCTAGAGAAAGCTGTCAGGGAAGACACTTTAAGTGTACCCATAGAATTTGTTGCTCTGCAAAGTTCATGCAGTCACACCCTCCAAAACCTAGAACGACTTTGTTTTTCTGAGAAAACACACTCATCTGCATATGTATTATGTTGGGGTGGGAGGGAGGCTGTGGGGTGGGGTTTAGCCATTATCTGAAGTGCTAAACAGTGGCCACAGCTAGACAAGAAACATCAGGTGGTTGTGACCACAGGGTAGGAGTGATACCAAGATGTCTGTTCTTGGATGTTCAAATGATCCATCAACCTCGTCAGCAGACTTACAATCTGGGATGATTTTTCTAAGGTTTGACTGGAAGTACCATCTTGTTTCATACTTTTTTTGCAGATGGAAGGTAATATTCTGTTGGATCATCTGGGCATATGTCATCAAAGCAATTCCTTTACCAGGTCAGGGTGGTTTCACAGCATGTTGAGAATACAGGAAATATGAAGTCCAGGTTTGCATTGGCACCCATGTAAGCTACCCTGGTTGGTGGTAAAGGCTACTCCATTACAACCTCATGCATTGTGAGGGCAAAAGGGCATACTTATGGACGCCTCCAAGCCTAGGAGAGAAGCTTCATTCTCATAGCATTAAACTTCCATGCACAAAACCTACCTTCTCAGCCTTACTACTGCAAAAGAAATTTGTGACATTCAGTGAGAAAACCCCACAGGAAAACCAGAAAGAAATGCTGTCAAGTGCATTTTTTTTAGGTTTAGGTATCAATGATATGTCACAAATTCTTTTGCCCTTAGTGCAATGTGTATCAAACAGACACTGACTTGGCTCAGTGAGACCATACTATCCCAAAACCTCAGCACCCTCACACACACGACAAGCCCCTATAAGACAGCAACATTACCCCTAACCAGATCTGAGGCTGCATAGTGCATGTGCTGCAACTCTGTGAGAATGTATGATAACTAATATCATATCTAATAAAATTTTATGAAATACAATCAAAAAGGAATAATCGGTGTCCCCACAATTTCCTAGAAAGGAAAATCCTGGAATAATACCTTTCCTGGCTTTCATATTAGGTATGAATTAGTTAAGAAATAACCTTCACCATCTTTAAATAATAATGTGTGCTACACAACATTAGTAGCACACAACATTATTTAAAGTTAGTAATAGTAAGCTTAGTAAGGCCTAGTAAGTTTCTAGGATGTTCCCAGGATTTAGTCACATGAAAAAACCAGCTGCTCCACACAGCTGCATGCATGTGTGTTCTCACAGCCAGCCATGCTGAGCCTCCTTTTGTGTGTTGCTCACTAGCAGCAGCAGCAGCTGGGATAACAATCCTTGCAGGTAAGACAGTGTGCAAATTTCATGCTCTGAATTTTCCAGGCCATTAACCTCCAGCTGTCTTGGCTCAGGGGGACATTCTACTATGCGAAAACCTCATCACACTCACCAACAGGACAAGCCCTACTGATGGCTGACCAGCAGCATTGTCCCCAAACAGGTCTGAAGCTGCACAGTGCATGTGCTGCCACAAGAAAAATATCCTTCACAGCCCAGTCTTAGCATGGGAGCTGAGTACTGCCCTCTTCCCTTCCAACTTTGCCCCTTTACAGGCCTGAAGGAAATGATTCAATGAAGAAGAGGCTAAGCCCAAATCCAGTTATCTGTTTCCCATGGTGACTTGCATAATCCTTCATCTTTATAGGTATTCTTTATAGTCTTTACAGAACAGGGACTGCGTAAGCACTCTGCAAGCCGAAGCCATGGTATATGTGTACAGTCCATGACAGAACTTAACTGACTACTCCAGACATGCTGATGACACACAGACTGCACGGCTGTGAAACACAGTCTGCCAGCACTCTCTGCAAACTGCTCTTTGGTCTGCTTTTACACATTGTACTGGAAAGTCATGCTGTCAACATGCAGCGGACCCTTTGTGAGTGGAGGTCAAATAAAGACATTTCTGCATGAAAGAGACATGGCACAAAGTAAGCTTTATCATACTGCTACATTCAAGAGCTGTTCAACTGAAGATCATTGGTTGCTACAGATTTAACTCTGCTACAGTGTCCGAAAAAGCCCTATCAGCGTTAGAGTCTCTTATACTGATTCCTGTGATATACTCTGTAGCATTCTGACTTTCTGGACATTTTTTTTTGTTAACAGGTGCTTCAAACATGTATCATGCAAGTTTTAATAACATAGATGGGGATTTCAGATTTACTGATTACTTTTGTTTCTCTGTTATGTCTGCCACTAGTAAGCAAGGTACCTATTACCTTTCACTAGTAATCACTCATCCTATTTCCATTCTCTTGTTACCTTTTTTGATCATATCAGACCTAAACTGCAGGCTCTTCGGCATGGGTTCTTTCCTTTATCTGTTCATTTAAGTGACAATAATAGAGTTATGCAGAACTAGTCACAAAATCAGAGGTGGAGCTTCTTATCACCAAGTTTCACATAGCTGAGTACTGAGCAGGAGGGAGTGGATTTTGGCAGGCCAAGGCAAAAAACAAATGGGCTTGTCTTTGTCCTGCATTGTGATAAATCTTCCAGCCATGTAGAAGTGTCATCTCAAGACCGAGAACCTCGGGATGTGAAAACTAAGTGAAATGTGAGTGTAGAGTATGAATCACTGGGAGCTGAGTCATCAACACAAAGAGGTTTGTAATACTAAAAATGTTTCTCTCTTCCACAAAGATCCTACTAAGTAAATACTTTAGTATGAAATACTGATCTTGAATAAGATATACCTGATTTGCTTATAAGCACATTTGAAGCCAAAGTTCACTCACTCGTGAAGTGTACATTCCTAGTGCAGCATAATGGTGCCTTGGTTTAGACTCATATCTTCCAACTACCATAACAAGTATCAGTCACAGCAAGGATGTTCATCTCAGCAAAGAAAAAAAGGAAATTGCTTGATCAGTGTAAGACTGGACAAAGCACAATGACAGATGACACGAAGATCAGGGAATGGAGTAGCTGACATTTTTAAGGGTGAATTTTATCTTTGCTTTCTTATATTTCAGTGTCTCTAACATCACCTGCAGGCAGGAACATAGCTACCCTCAGAAAATGACCATCAAAACTGAAGAAAATCTTTGCTGGTTTGATTTTTTCCCAGCAGAAACAAAGACTCTATGTTCCCCCATGTTCCTGTGTAATCTTTGAGCTATGAGTTGCCTTTTTGCTTCTGGATGCTTGCCAAAAGAAAATATAAATGGGATTACTTTGTTGCTCAATCTTGCTCTTGTAGATCTTAGTAAAGTGTTGAACGTCCCAAAAGACATGTTACATTATATATATTTCAAGGGTGTATCAATCCACCCCAAAAGAAGAGAAGGAACCTTTTGACTCACTTCAGTACCTGCTGTCTTACAGGACAGCTTTAAGAACAAAAAAGATCAAGAATTTTTCCATTAAGTAAAAGTTAGATGATTGATTATTATAGCGTAAATGAAGTTCAAATGAAAAAAAAAAAAAAACCCAACAAAATACTTCTTTAAACTTTGTATGAAACTGTGTTGCCCATTAATTCAGTTCATGGCACATACTAACAAGGAAATTTCCTTGGCTGAGTCTTGGTGTTAATGAACAACCAAGGCATGCCTCTTAACTTTTACAGCTGAGAGTCTCATTCCTGAAAAGGACACCATAGTTTTGGAATACTGCAATAAAAAACAGGACACAGGCGTGGGATGCAGCTTATTGAACACAGCCTGAAGTTTTTACATCTTTCTTTCAACCAAAGTACCAAAGACCTATCCTTTCTTGCTTACTTCATGTTAGATAAACTCATAAGGGCCGTAAACACACCAGAAATATCTCTATATGGTGTTTTACCTTGCTTCTCTCGGTTTAATTTATAAGCATTTTTAAGTTTGCGTCTCTGTACAGAAATTCTATTTTATACTTTTGCTATTGCAGAGTTGTCTCCAATAGTAATTCTCTGCTCTTGTCACCCTGCTCAGCAGATGGTAGGGAGAGCTGGCTGGACTGAAACTTCAGCTGGACTTCCTCTTAGCCCACACAACACAGATTATGAAAACACTCCCTAATTTTCCAGTGTTATGCAAAAGCTATAACCAATGTCATATCAGTTACATGGGAATTCTGAGAGTCTCAAAATTTCTGACGGTGAGTGAGACACCAAAAGCATGACATGACATATCAACATTGCAGAAGACGACATGTCGAAGAGTCTTGTAACTATGTCCCTGTCCTCCCTGCAGTACTGATGGAACATGCAATTTGGCTCTGGAAGTGTGACATCACCTGTGTTACGCAAAACACTTCTTACATGACTGTAGCATTCTTACACATGTACATTACGAATCATGCAGTGCAAGAAGCCTTCTCATTCAAATAACTTACTAATTTTATAATTTAACATTATGTGTGGCATTGCAAGGAAACTACACATGACAAATGAAATGGATGGACATCAGGAAGTGATGTCAGAATGGGACTACTTGGCATGCTGTGAGGGTCCAAGCCTTGGTAGTTTTCTGATCCTGAGTTTAAGGAAAGAGTGTTTGATTTTTAAGCTTTTTCCTTTATGAACTTGGCTATTTAGACCTTCCTGAGCAAAAAATGTGCAGTAGTGTGAGTTATTGTGGACCAAGTGGGCACAGGACGGGAGCTAGGAGTACTAGCAGGAATTAGAGATGGATGGAGCATACTAATTAAAGTTGCTCTCTCCTGCTGACTTTCTATCAGCACAAAAATGACCCCACTACTCAAATAACAGTACAGGTGTCTCCAGGTGAGAAGAAGAAACGGGCTTAGACAGTGCTACTGACACAGAACTGAAGGAGGGTAAATAAGAGGGCACATGAAGGCACTTTAAAGATATCTGTGTAGAAATTCATCTCAGATTGAGGGCACTCCCAGCACAAAAGCTCAGATGACATACATAGCAGGGATTGAATATTCTTGTGAAACAGAAGCAAATGCTGCTTGTCACTGCTGCTTGGCACTGCAAGCACAGTCCAGTGGTATTAGGGACACATGACAAGCTCTCTTTCACACAGGTATTGCCACATGTGAACTTTTTGCTACTGCTACAGCTTCCAAAGCTGTGTGTCTTCCACCTTTTCCCTAAGTACAGAGTAATTACTGCCTATTGGGACAGCTTCTGCATATAAGCTGTTCCAACTACATTGACGACCCTAAGAATTTGCACCAGCTACCTTTTCCTCTTTTCCATGACTCTAGCTGCTAACATTAAATCTAATGTTTCAGCAGGAAACCAGGCAACATCACTTTAATTAATTTCTGTCGTATAAAAAAATCTGACCTTATGTACTACAGCCAAGATAACAAAGAACTCTGGCACAGAGCATTAATTACCCTTGGAAGGTCTCACTACACCAAATAATTTGCTCAAATACATTCATAAGCCGAAACTTGACTTAAAAACATTTTGCAATAATTATGACACTTTTGATCCACGATCCTGAAAGTATTTAATGTTGTAACACATTACTCAAAGTCAGTCTTGGATAAGAATAAGAATTGGCATCAGAAGTGAGAAGACGGCACATAACAGATAAGGCAAAGCACACTGAATGTTTTTAGTTTTATCTCTGTTTCTTGGGCAACTAACATCTTCAAAATTGCCAGTGCCCAGAGTATATTAGACAGTGTGTGTTAATAAAAGCTTGTGGCTACCATCAGTAACATACATTTTAGAAGAACTGGATCTTTTCCTTAAATCAACCTATCCCTGCTATGAGGCACCTATAGAATTTATTTTCTGTGTGATAATTTCTTTTTTTTTCCCCTCAAAAAAATCAAACCCTTGTCATTAGGTTTTACAGATCATCATAAGGAGAATGCACTGGTGCTTACGAATATTTAGTAAAGACCACAGTTTGGAAAATATTTTACTCAACAATGCTTATAATGTCAGCAATACAATACTTCAGTAAACAATGGACAATGGTTTTTCAGCAGTTAATCTTTTATGGCATTTTAATGTCAGTTCAAAATAAAGCCTCCCTCTGTGGTCCATCAGATGCGGAAGATGAAATCAAACATATGACTAAAGTCTGCAGAAACCAAGTAAAATTGCTCAGAGTTTCACAGATGTTTTGAAATGTGAGATGTAGCGTCCTACATCTAGCCTGGTCTCATGTCTCCTCCAACAGCTACCAGTATTCATTGCTTCTGCTGAGGGAGTAAATATATAATAGTTAGTGTGTTAGTGTGGCAAAACCTAATGAATGGTGAAAGGTAAAGGTGAAAGAAATAGTCTGTCATTATTGGTCCACATGAGGCTTTCTTACCATAATGCTGCCTTTCACCACCACAAGCTGTTTGAGAGATAGTTAAAAAATTGCAGCAGGAATAGTATCAGCACAGTCCTAAGGCAGACATCTTGACATCTCCTGAACTCAGATAAGTTCTGAGCTGGATCATTATGTCAAAGATTCTGTCTAGTTAGAAAAACTGATCTCTCCTTGGACCTACCATTGCTGTTGCAAAGCCTTGAAATATTTAATTGCAGAGCTGTGCTCATTCTAGCTCTTAAAAAACATATCTTTCAGAGGTTATTTTTTAGAGGCCCTTCCCTACACTAGACATCACAGTTCCGTAGTGCATTCCAAATACCCATTAGTGTGTTATCTGATGTATTATGTCACAGCTTTGCAAAAAGCCTGCATTTGTTTTGGATTATAATGTCCAAGAAGCTGTCAACACCTAACATTCTGGAAGTGTTCAGTGAACAGTTAAGCTTATATAAAAAGAACTCACAACCAGCTGTTAGTCCTCATGAGATCATGATGTCACTCCCTGCTCACTGCCCACTGTAGTATGGACTGGAACACTTACCTCCCATATAAAGAATTTTTCCTTGCAGATTCTCACTTCCTTAGACTCTCCAGCTAGGAGTATTTATTCGAGGCCCTCCATTCTAACAATCACAGGGGGCTGCTGATTCCTTTGTCAGCGGGAAAGACCAATTTCACTTTGTTCTTTTTTCTCATTATTGTCTGAAGTGCTTGACAGAAAGAGCAAGCCATTCTTCCAGGGACAGAGATGGAATCAGTAAATGCTCAGACTTGTTCCCCTGCTCTCCCATTTGCAAGCACAGTAGAAACTTCTGAGATAGTATCTGAACTATAGTCCTGTCATTAAGCTAGTAGTTAACTGCCTTTCAGAGCTGGAAGATACTATTACCTGTCAAACCTAGCACGCAGAATGTCAACACCTTGGCTTCATTTCAGCTCAGACCAGAAGATGTTGAGTCAGACTGTGATAAGAAAGCATCCAGAAGAACTGTCAAAAATCTCTGAAAACCCCATTTATCCAGGAAAACTGCTCCATCATAGTTACAATAGCCAAAAAGTTCAGACAGTTTCTAGGTACACCTGTGCTTCTTTTCACTCTAACACCAAAAATATCTTCCTGTAGTTCCTGCATGAAAAAATTACGCTCTCTTCTCTATGATTTAGTGCATATCAATGTCATTCTTCAAGCCATTGAGAACAGGCTACAACAATGTTCAGGAGACTAACGAAAACTTCACCACATGGGGTATAATGCCTCCTACCACTGTCGGCATCTCCTTGTCTCTGTTACAATTTTATATCCTGATTAATGTAGTTTGCCACGTATAACTGAAGTGCCATTGTGAAAAATTACTAAGCAGCAGTCTAAGTCCAGATATGTGGAGACACAAATCATATTACTGTGTATTTACTACAGTTATTCTTCATTTTATGTGCAAAAATGTTCAGTAGAAAAGATCTTAATATTTTAACCCATATGTAAGCCTCACAAGTAAAAAAGTATCATATGCCACACAAGCAAATAGATTTTTACTAAACTTTTACATTAGAATGCAACACTTGATAAGCTGAGCCTCACAGACTTACCTTAGCATTCTATCAGCTACCTCAGTCTACAAATACATCACAAATTATTTGACTTAACAAATTATAATTTCAACTGTATTATTCAAAAGTTTTTAATTTGCTATTCATTAAAAACACCCAGCTACATCAGCAATTAATACTGTGACCAGTGCTGAAGCACTTAGCTTCTCCATGCCCAAATCACAAGACGCTTTGTTCAAGATGACTGCCCAAGATGTTAGAGCAGTTTTATTCAGCCACAGACCTATCCCGGAGAGAGCTATTCAAGCTATTTACAAGTACTTAGTGAAGTCAAGAGAATAAAAACCTGCATCTTATCAGCAACCTCATGTCAGTATTATGAATAGCCTGAGTGCCGCCTTTTTTATTCAGAATTTCATTAATACCTAAATTTTCACAGGTCTGGATACACAGGAGAAAAACAAATATAAATGCCTCAGATACATCATCAGATGAGCTCACAGAAAATGACAACCACTACAAATACTTAGCAAGTGCAGAAAATATGCATGAAACAATGCCTGAGAGGTTTAGTTGGTGTAATAACCACAGCGAGACTTGGAAAATTGTCTGCAGTAAAGAGAACACAGATTGTACTAACTACCATCCAATAACAAATGCAGATTTTGTGTTTATCTTTGTTCCTTCTGAAGTTTTCTGTTTGGTTTCCTCCACCTATATACAATATCTAGTTTCAGACAAATCCTGTTAGATTTGGTATATCACTAAGGACATTGCAGATGTGCCTTGCCTGAGTCTGGACCTCTGCATTTCCCAGCATTGTAATCTCACTATAATTCACAAATTTTATAAAACCTCAAAATAAAGTCCCTGCTTTCCTCCTGTTGCCTTGGCTGTATATATGAGACCTTACTACCATACACATAATATGGTGTCCCCTCTTCAGCCACTCTGCTGTCAGCATGTTGCCTCCTTTCTCTTTTCAACCCTTCACCTTTCCTCTCCAACAGCTTGAGTGAAAGACGCGTTTTTTCAGAAGGTGTGGATGTCCCATCCCAGGAAGCGTTCAAGGCCAGGTTGGATGGGGCTTTGAGCAACTTAGTCTAGTGGAAGTCAGATATGCCCATGGGGGGTTGGACTAAAGGACCTTTTAAGGTTGGACTAGAGGATCTTTTAAGGTCACAAACCATTCTGTGACTCTATGGTGCAGGTATCACGAAGTCTTGCGACACGAACTCTCCACTCACATCACAGTGGAGCAAGCTCCTACTGAGCTTGCAGAGGAAATGTTAAACATACAGAGTTTCCCAGCAATGATCCAGATGCAGTGATGGCTTGTGTTATTAAGCATTGAGGGCAGGTAGTCTACTGATCAGGACTGAGAGCTGCAGCATTTAATGGAGGACATTATTTCAGATTTGTGTCTCTATGTGAGGTGTTGCCCTTAAGCATTATATATTTGCATTATATATTTCCATTAGTCCATACATATTTTGCCATAACTTGGCAAAAGTTTCAGAAGCTGCTTTGAAGACAGCATACACAGGAATGGCAGCATGACAACAGCAACCCAACGCAGTAAGGAAGACATGGATGTTGAGTTCTTTTTAATGTCAGATGCTCACTGCAGAATGGTGTTTCTAGGCCAGAAACGCAACCCAGGACTGCTGGGAGTAATCCATCCAACTTTACACTTTGCATATGTCTGAGTTCAGAGAAAGGCTTGATAGCTAAGGGAAGAGTAATGCCCCTTCCCAGTCAGAGCAATGAAATACACTGAGCACGCCTCCAGGCACTGAAATACTATATTGCTCTGCAATATAGGTTTACTGCAGGGAGTCTGACACTAAACACCTTGAATTAAACAACATATGTGCCTCCTTGATGAGGCTGACAGCTGGTCTGGGGGCCTCACGGAGTCAGACCTGAAACCGGTCAGAATTTACCCGTGGGAGTTTACAGTGAAAATTTTGCAGCTTCAGTGAAACCCACAGAGAAGGCCAAGAAGATAATCAATGAGAGAAGATGTTCTGGACATAAGGAGGGGATGTCCTTGTTATGGGACATTGAGAGTGTACCAGGAAGAAATTATGGATAATATGTAGCAACTATACTTTTACTTGTATAGCTAATTGTTTTATTACCTGAATGGTCTTTGTTTGTTAAACAGCCTTGTTATTGTTTGCTAAGCAGCCAATCCCAAGAAGCCACAGCCATTGTAAAGAGGTATAAGAATAGCAGTAGAGAAAAATAAAAAATCTTTCTATCCTTCTTGACTTTGGATTATGACAAATGTGTGCTTTTATGTCCACCTCGACAAAACCACACCTCCCTGGTGATTACAAGCACACATGACCATTGAAAGGTCCAGAATTTTATACGCTTCCTACCCGTGCAGAACAGAAGGGACTTGCTATTCCTGTTCACATTCAGACTCAAGTCACCATAAGTAACTGTCCCAGGATTGTTCGATTCATCAAATATTGCTGCAGTTGTCTCAGACAGGTAAGTGCAAAGGTATGCTGTGTTTTTCTTTTTACTTCTTGATCTATACAGTTATGACAGAAAAATTACTTTTTTCCCCCTTAGAGAAATGCTAATCTTTTGTCATCATATTCCTACCAGCAATGCTTAAAATGTTTTATAAAACAACACATACTGAATAAGCAGTCAGTAGAAATCATAGCAACAATGACTACACTGCATCTTTTTCTAAGTCACTGAAAACATATAAGGTTGGTATGCTTCAGACACCAGAATGAGAGGTATCATAGGTAAGACTACCCCTTACCATGCTAGAAATCTCTCTGATAAATAAATTAAGAAACATGAATTGAAAGAATTGCCTTTGTACTTCCTCTCTTAGCAACGAGTGCTTCAGCCTGGCTAGGGTTCTGACTGACTGAAAACTTGTTTTCTATCAGACTTCCAAACTGGACAGAAGTGGAAGATCAGCAGAAAGATCTGTTATATTAGTCACAGCATGTCCTGGCACACAAGCAGTTTGGGACGGAAGTGAGCAATTCTAAAGAAATTTTTACAGCAACCAATATTTTGGCTTTGATATGACTGCAATATTGTCAGATCTTAAAATTAATTTGCGCACTTAAAAGAAGATAGAATTGTACTGAGTTCTTCTAAACTGCTGGTTTGAGTGTCTTCTCCCACTGTTGTCTATAGCTTTGATCAGGATGGTCAGATGAGGAGTGCCATGGGGAAAATCTTCTCTCAAACATGAAAATTAAGAGCCCTCACAAGATTATGACAACAAGGTTGGCAATGCCCATATAACCTGCCTGAAATGCTGATGTTTCTGCAGCATTTCCAGTGTAGGAATTCTGGGTTTGCATGCCTATGGAGCTGCAAGAAAAAACAAGCCCATAAATTAGGGCTAAGCTCTTTCTAAGGCTATATACAAGTTACTACTCACTACTCAATGCCTTTCTTTTCTAAGGTTTATAGCATCCTTGCAAGCTGTCACATAAAAAACTGTACCCATGCTGTTGCCATACATCTAAAATGAAACCAGTGGCCCATGAGCCACCATGAGGAAAGAGGAAAACAATCACAATTTTCACACTTATGTCTTTATGGTAACAATATACACTTCAGAATTGCCCTTCAGCTCTAAGATTTAAATTGATAATACACTCAGTAAGTACTATCTCTGTATGGCAAGAGAATTAAATTAAACGTAGATGGAAAAAAGATCTGTGTAGACAGAGCATAAAAATATGTATCACAGGTTTTACACCTCAAAAGACAAGAGGTTAAAAGCCTATTAAATAGAAAATAGTGTCAAGGAGAGAGAATGCCCTTATCATCTTATCAATGATGATAAGGTCATCATTGAACCTTGGAAGAGGCAATACTGATGTTCTTGATGATGTCTTGTTTAGTGTTTCATTAGTTAGACTAGTCAACAAACTGAAATATTTCCTCAATAGCTACTCATATCTGCAATTCTTAAAAGTTTAATCTGCCCCTCCCCTCTGACTTCACTAAGAAACACTGAAACAAATACACCTATTTTGCCTTGTACTTTTCAGTGAAACCATGCTCAAATGCTAAGTCTCAGTGAAAAGGTAGATATTCTCCAGTGTAGTGCTTTATGCTTTCACCAAATTTCTACAGCTAGCATACCTGTGGCAAAGTATTATACTACATTATCCCACCACAAAATGTCTTAGACCAATTTATAAAATGAACAATAACAAAGCTCTAATCTCAAAGATATCACAGAATAAAAACATCTCACTCATTTAAGATTTTATGTGTCTCCAGGGTTGTCTGTGGCTAACACATCTTCATAATGTCACTTTTAAATGGGTTTCCTCCACAACACAAATGGCCCAGGACTGGAGTCACATTCTAGTGTCACTCTGGTTAGAATATAATAAAATTTACAAATATGTTTCAAAAAGCATTCTTAATATTACAGTGGTATTAGTAATTTACTTGAACTTCTTTCAGGGCTTAGTTGAGGTACATGTGACAGAAGTATTCTTCATACCAAAAAAAAAAAAAAAAAGGTAAAAATGTTACCTGATACTTCCTTCTCAGCAAACAGGATTTGCAAAAACAATGCACAAATCTTTAATGTTACGTGCCAACAACAACATATCATACATACATGGTTTTTCTAGGAAGATGGCATGATAATTTGCAGTATTTGGTAACTGTTAAACAAAAACATTTAAGTTCACAAAATTTCCATGGCAGCATAATCGTTTAGTTGTCACAAACTTCCTTTTTATTTTCCCTTAAAAGCAAGTAAATAAAACACCAAAGAAAATACATCAAAATTCCATGAAAGCATTGCACTTTTGTTTCAGGGGCTATCACTAAAATCAATTCCCCTTAGAGATTTTTATGTTCTGACGAACACGTTTTTTGTTTGGGCTGATACAAAGACCCCTTGCATGGAGATACCATCTGAAACCCTTCTTTTTCAGTCCCTGTGGGATTTTTCTGCCTACACTTCGCTCTTTCAAGAGGAAGCTGTTCACCTAGATGCGTGACAATGACAGCACCTTGTCCACAGCAGCCTTTGACAAAACCTCTTCCACAACCACTGCTGGATTTGCAATACATGGATGTGCATTTTTCTACAAACGCTGATGAATGAATATGGCCATGTTTCTTCATTTTTCATACACTCTAGCTAGAAATTAGCTATGTGCCCTGTTTCATCAGGTTTTTTATTTTTCTCTCGTCACCATTTCTAGACTTAGCAATTATATTTTCCGGTTACTTTTTTTCTGAAATGAAAGTCAGTATAACGTCTTATTGCTTTTATCACTATGCTAATTCACAAGTTAAAAAAAAAAAATCTATTTGTTCTTTGTTCTCACTCGAAGTGGCACAGGATTACTTACTGGCAGATACTTACTCAGATGCTCTGAAATGGTTTCTAGATAACTGAAGGGGAATTAGAGCATTTGACAGCAGGTGCAGGTCTTGCCTGGTCTTGGAAGCCTTCCTTTCTCATCCAGCTGAGTCTCCTTGCCCTGCTCTGGTGGTAGGACACACACTGTCTCCCAGAGACTCATGGTCTTCTCCTTGAGTCTGTCCCCCAAGGACATAGCTCAGCACGCTTGTGTCTGCAGTAGGGTTTGCTCCTGGGGAAAAGAACCCAAGTCAGTGTCAGAGTTGGGCAGGTGGAGGAGGGGCTCTGGATGGATTGCTCATACAGGGCGAGGAGGAGGTGGTCTATCCAGTGCTTCACCTCCCTGAGAGCATCCCTGTGTCCCTACAGGCCATACAGGCTATACAGATGTGGAATACATCTCCAAGCTGCATCAGGCTTTTGGGCAGGGCTGCTTCACATCCAGGCACATGTAGCACAGCTGGAGAGCCAGGTGAGCCCCATCATCTGCTGAGTGGGGCATCACAGGTAAACCAGGGCGAGGAGAAGGAGCCATGTCTGCCTTAAATAGCACCAGGGTGACAGGGCAGAGAGGAGAAATAGCACTGTCTAGAAATGTCTACAGTCTCCAGGTGCTGCTGTGGGAGTTCTGACCCTGGGGCAGCACAAGGACCTTCTTTTGGGTGCTAGGCAGGTCCAGACAGTGGAGCTGGAGTGGACACAGCAGAGGCAGTTTCTGGAGCTCCTCCAGCAGGAAGACCTGGATCCCCTCATGCACACCCATATGCAGCATGCTTTGGCCTGTGCTCCCCTCCTCTGTAAGGTCCTTGCCTACACATCTGTTCATTTCCTCTGGCGTGGGAGTGCTGGAACGCTTCCGCAGTCCATCCTTGGTGTAGGCAAGCACAGAAGCCACATCAGTGTTGTCCTGATGGGGGCAGAGAACAGCCCCACAGGTAAGCCAGGGTCCAACTCTTAGTGGAGGACGGGCCAGTCCCACTGCCAGAACATCCCCAGAGTGCTGGGTACGGTCATGAAAGCAACACTTTTTTCCTGCTGTGATCTCTTGGGTAGGAGCCAGATGAAGGTAGTGGAGGACACTGATGGGCAGCAGGAGGTAAGGCTGTGGTGGGAGAAGGAGCAGCTGGCAGCTCAACTCCTATTGCAGAGCCAGGACACAACACAGCCACATCCCAGGAGCAGGATGCCTTGCTGTTTAAAGGTACATTTCATCAAAGTGGGATTCATTCCAATGGGACCTACAGGTATTGACTCTGAGACATTAGACAAGCACAATCACAGTGCAGACTCTCAGCTCTGCTAATGAGTCCATTGGAAAAAGTCAGTCTAGCTGAGGCTGGCAAAGTTGTTTCCCCTTCACAAAAGTGTCTTGGGAATGAGCAGAGGGTGATCACAAACACATGCAGTTCTCTATGCATGTGGTTTGGACAGAGAAGGCATCATCCCACCTTATCACGATACCATCTTGCTACTGCCTCTTCCAGAGCAGAGGGACATGGAGGAGGAATGGAGCTGATTCCAGGAGGTGATTGCAAAACTGAAGCTGAGCAAGCAGATTGAGCTGCTGGAGCAGGTGAGCCCACACTGTGTTGTCTGCCTGGCTCAGCTCTCCTGTGTAGGTATGCGGCATGTGTCTTGCCCACTGGAGGTCCCTGGCCTGGAGCCTGTGAATGGCATCTGTCACTCCTCTGTGTCCAAACCCAGGAGCACTGAAGGGCAACGGTGGAGCAAGTCAAAGCAGAATTGCAGCAGCACTCACTGGAGGAGCAGTGACCATTCATGATGCAGCAGCTTTCCATGAAAGTAAGAAGAGACGGAGAGGGCAAAGGGGAGGTGGGGCAGACATTTTTTGTACGTGCTGTGAATCTGAGCAGTGGTGTGCAGTGGAGGAAAGAGCTGAGTGCTGGGCTGCAGACATCTTCATCTGCCCTCTGCCTCCTTCATCCCACCTTGCATGGGGAGTCGCAATCCAACAGACTCTCTGGCACACAAGTGACAAAGGCCACTGTGTACGTGCGTACGTGTCCTGATTCTCAAGGAAACAGAGCTCTCCACGTGAGTGCCGCTCAGGCGCCATGGGCTGGAACCAGCCTCTTGATGTTGCTTGGGGTTTAGTGACACTGATGGGTGAAAGGAGGAAAAGCCTACAGCAGACAGGATTTAGGGCATCCTCTTTGCTTCTCTTGCAATGCTCTCAAGAGCACTGTGTTGGAGGAGCACAAGTTGATGGTGCAGAAGTTCTCGGAGGTGTGACGGAAGCTGGTGGCCACATGGGCTGAATTTCACACCCAGGAGTGGCTGCTGAAGGAGTGGCTGCGGCATGAGATGGAACAATCTCAGCAGATGGGCTCCAACATGATGAGATTCCACTGCAGTGGAGCCGGTTCCTGTGGCCTCCAGCGCAGCCTGGCAGGCTCAGGGCTGGATTTTGCACACAGGGGAGACATTCAGCACTGCCTTCAGGTATTTAAGACAGAAGCGTCACTCGGGATGGTGAGAACCAGGCTCTTCCAGGCACAGCCTCCACCAGCCTGTCTTAGATGTCACCTGTCTCTCTCCTGTGCCTGTGAAGAATTTGGGCAGCCAGAGCAGGCAAAGATGCCTCTGTTGTACCTCTAGTGAGGGGAAATCCCCAAGGTGGGCTAAGCAAAACCTCCATGTGCCTTGGGAATGTGTCCAGAGTCAGTTCTGTTCCTGCCTGGGACTTCCCACAGGGGATATGTGGCGTAGACATTGCAGCAGAGATGCCTTTGAAAGGGCTACCAGGGTGGAAAATAACCATTCAGGCTGAGTTTTTCCACTGCTGACAAACTGTTGTGTCTTGAGCTTGTTTTAGGGTGTGGAACATGGTGAGAGGCTCCATCCTTTCTGTGAAGGAGTGTGTGTGTATCTGTACAATTGTAGCTCTGCCAGCCCTGGCCCCCCACCCAAGGGTGGATGGATGAGGGCACTGCTCAAGGACCTGGTCGTGTTGCTGTGCACCCCAAACCGGCCCACATGAGAAGTTCAGCAGGAGCAGATCTCCTTCATGACTTGTGAAGACATAAGTGAGACAGTGTCCAGGACAGGGCAGGTAATGCATTGGTTTTCCCCTTGCCCATCCTAAGAGCAGGCAGAGCTGAAGTTGTGGGGCTGTGAGCTGAGAGCCAAGGAGTAGCTGGAGACGGACAGGGATCAGATGGATGAGCCCTGGCATGAGCTGATGCAGTAGAAGGAGGTGCACAGGGCAAAGCATCCAGCAGTGGGAGGAGGACATTCAGAGGATGACTGAGGTAAGCAGAGCGTCTGCTCTGCAATTCACACTTGTACAGAGGCCATGAGCATAGCTGGGGCTTCACACCCCTCCTGAAGTTGTGAATACTAATCCTGACCCTGAAGGGAAATAAAGGGATGCAGAAATGTGCTGTGCCGCAGGGCAGCAAGAGTCCCTGTCCCCTGCCTCACCAGCCACTGTCTTGCAGCTCTTATCCCAGGAAGGGGAGCAAGCCCTGCAGGAAGCATGCAGGATGGAGTCTGAACACCAGGAAGGCTGCAGGCCATGCAGTGGCACTGTAGGAACTGAGAGGCACAAAGAGCGTCTGCCCCCTCACCTTTCATCTTCAGCCTGGGGCCTCTGTGCCAGGGGCCTGTACCTTGGCCAACAGCTTCTCTTTCTCCTGGGGATGGGGAAGGATCATCTAAGCATAGGTAGAACATGCATTTCTCTATATTCCAACTGCAGAGGATCACTTCTGAAGTATTTGAATTGGAAGTTTGTGGGTTTTGTATTGTGCCTACTTGGCCTAACAATTCATCTCCTAATTTATAGAGAGCAGAATAGAAATATATTATAAATATATAAATACCAAGAAAACTATAAATGACTGGCTTTTGCAATTCTCATAGGAACAACTGTCTAGGAAACACTGGCCGTATGCCTGTGACTGAGCTAAACCCATCCTAACAGTTAAAAAAATTAAAAATAATTTCATAGTGGTAAAGAAAGCATCTGTCATATGCTTTTTACTTAACTTTCTCACTCACTGGAATGTACAAATACTGATGGAATGCCTGGAACCAGAGTGAAAAGTGTAAATTTTGTTTTCCACAGAGAAAACCTACCCTCACCTGGAACTCAACCTGCAATGAGTTCTCGGAGGAGATGCATTTTTCCAGACTCTCCAAAACTATTACAGCAACGGGCTGAATGCACCTGCTGCAGCACTGCCAAGGGTTTTCAAACTTCTGATGTGTTCTCTGTGGGTATCCACATCTACAGTAAAAGGAGAAGAAGGCATAGACAGACAATAAAATGGCTTTGTGGTGCCAACAACTGTAAGGTGTCATTTCAGCAAGCAGAACTGTCTGGCCTAGTTATGGTCTAGGATGTGTAGAGCTGGATGGTGTGAGGCAGGGGAGGGGAGATGGGGCCTTTGCACAACTACTCCTGAAATTTTTGTCGTTCCAGGGATTAGTCAGAGTCTGGGCACTGTAGAAATCTGACACTAAACTGCCTTCTGAGAAACACAACAATTTGTTCAACAGACAGCAGCCTGAGGGTTGTGAGAGCAATTTAGGCAGCCATTAAAGCAAAATTAAAAAAAAAAAAAAAAGGCCTTTTTTTTCCCTAAGCTGACAGCTTCTTGTAGACACTAAAATTTCACAGGTTTTCTGAACATAGAAGAGTAAACATTTCTGGGTATTAAGTTGTATTTAACTTTCGTTCTATTTCTGTTCCCCAGGTAGCAGGCAGCAGATCAGCTGTTCCAGATACGATCCCTTTAAAAACTAACCCGGTCCTGTGCTTTGAACTTCTTCTCCCATGCAAGCTGCTACCGGGGGAACACAAAAGGTTACTTAACTGCTTTTACTTATGCATTTACTGTTCTAAAAGTATTTTCAGCTTTGAAAATTATGTAAGATCCCCCTTTGTTCACGGAGCTGTTACAGACGCTCCGCTCCTGAGTGAAGGGCGGGTGGCGGGAGAAACGGCAGCCAGTCAGAAGGGAGAGCGCTGCAGAACAGCCAATCAGAAGCGAGCACTCCAGGAGACAGCCAATCAGAGGGGCTAGCTCGCCGTCCCGGGCCGGCGAGGCGGAGGTGCCGCGGCGCTGAGGGAAGGGGGGCCATGGCGCCGTGAGGGACTGACTTCGGTGACAGTGGTTGGTTCCTGTCCGTACCGCTGTAGATATAAAAACATTTGGCGCTGGCAGAAGTACCTTATCCTGCATATTGCGCTTACGGAAAGCGGTGTTCCCTCGAGTCCTTTGAGAATGAAACAGGGTCATATCCTTTTACAGACTGTTGGTTTTTTTGCTGTTTTTCCTTTAAAAATTTGGAAGAATTCCTTGTAGCCTCACAGGCTAGTATTGCTAGGTTCCACTTATTCAGTTTTAAATTGGGAAAGTTGGAATGTACCCGGATGTAGTGGTTTTGGTGTTTGCTGATTGACACACCCTTAAGAAACTAATGGTACCTGGAGTGACTGCTGAGCAGTGTTGATGTGTCAACTCAAATTTTATCATTGTGGGTAGTAGTTGCAATTCTGTAGCTAATATTTGAATTAATACATGGTTATATTGCTATAAAGAAATTTTAGTTAGTGATACACATCAGTTCTGCTAAGGTGCAGTTCTATCCACTGCTCTCCAGCACTTGAGGTGCAGATCCATCCCTCCTTAGAAACCAATTCTGGCTCGTTCCACTCTCCCACACCGAATCTGTTGGATGTAGATCTGATGGAGGGGCCAGCAAGCTGTCTAAAGCGTTTTCTTTAGCATCTTGTGATTTTGGTTCACTGTTCCATACTGTCCACACTCCTTCCCTCAGAAGGTTCCCCTCTACTTTGTTCTCTATATGATTTTGTGTACCTTATTCCATTTTGTTTACTTGCCCGAACCTACCTTTTTACCTCTCCTGCACTTCTTTTCTCTGCCCAGACTCCTTTCAAGTAATCAACTGCCTCCTAGTTACTTTTTCCTCCACTGGTTCCAATTCTGTTACATCCATACCTGAATTTGGTATTTCCAAATTTGTTAGGTAGGCAATTTTAGTCTCATGTCATGATACTTACTGGTACACATGTGACGATTGCCTTCTGTCACAAGTTTCCCTCATGGCCCTACAATTAATTTTGGTTGCATTTCAATTACATCATACACTTTTTGATGGAATTATCTTAATTTATCTTTGACCCTTTTACCTATTTTTAATTAAGAAAAAGTACTTTCTTTACCTTGTGCAGATCCCAGCTACAATATGTCCAGTTTTGCATTCACGCTGTATCTCTGGCCTCGTGCAGTTTTTGCCTGTCTTCCGGTTGCGCTCAGAAGCACTGACTAATATAGAGACCTGGTGTTCCATCAAGGCCTCTTGCTCCCAGCTAGCTTATGTAATCTCCTTTTCTCTTGTAAAAGTGAAAGGGAAGAGAAAGTCCCCTGACAAATACATGAGGCAGTGAAAAGTTAATAGCCTAAACAGTTGAATTAGTGCCTTTAAAAACTAATTTATAATCCATAAAAATTTATTGAATCAGTTAATTTAAGAGTTATTGCTTAAGGAAGGTCATTTGTGTTGCCTACATTCACTTAATGGTTCTAAAGGCTTTCTGTGAAATAAACACCAAGAGGCATAGCTAAAAAAACAACAAAAACTCAGTTCTTTCAGATAAGAATCAAATGTTCATGGTGTGTAGTTGGTCTGTTACATCCTTGCAAAGGAAGAACGCTGAATGTTTTGGGTAGCCTTCTTTGACAAGAAATTCAGTCCAAGGTGCATGTACTATAAATTATGAAGCTATTCATGTTGAACCTGCATTTCAACCTTCTCTGTCAATTTTGAGGTGATATAAAAATTTTTTAACTGATCTATATTCTGTATATCTTCCAGACAATTGAAATGTTGAAAACATCACAAAGCAAGATGTTTGCAGCTTTGAAATATCACTCAACAGACTATTTATATGAGGTATAGTTTTACTGTTTCTCTTAAAAGTCTGAACAAAATATAGCAGTTACTGAAGAAAAGATTGAGTACAAATATAAAAGGATAACAAGAACTACTTTCTTTAGAATTGTCTTTCTAAAGAGAGGTTGATGTAATGCCGTGTGTGGGATAACGTAGTGAAGTGATTACAAGTTTTTTTAATATAAAATTTAAGTACAATTTTGCCCAAACTGAAAAGCATCAGTTATTTTTAGTGTCTGTTGCACGTATTATTTACTTATCATGTGCGTATAAATTTCCTGCTTAGAGCTTTCTTTGGCAAATACACTGTGCCTTCTAATGCATTAAATTAAATTAATTACTTTCTGGAGAACTAATCCAATTTTCTAGCTACTTTGGTGTGTATTAGAATAGTGATACACAATGCTGTATTCCTTAATGATTGTAGGGAAGAGTTTTTGTAATGTCTTAGATTAAATTCATGGAAAGGAGATTTTTTTTTTTTTTCCACACCAACAATGAATATTTTGGCTTTACAGGTTTTGATCAGGTAAGATCTAGAAGCCTTGTGAAGTCTTGTTTTCCTTCCCGTCTCTTTCTGGGATGTTGCCAACCTCTTATCCCCGAAGCACCCTGTCATAATTGGGTTTTTACTTACTTATATTTTCAAAGAAAAGCCACAGACCAAATACAAGATTTCTCTTGTAGAAAAGTAGAGTGGTGCTTTGCCAGAAGGGGGCATTTCTAGTGTGTGAGCAGAATAATGTAACAAGACATGATGCCTTCAGGAGTTCAGGGAGTGTACAAGGACACACAGAAGTGCTCCTGGTACATAACTGGAGAATTGCAGCCTGGGAAGTGGTCCAGCAATAGTACTTGCAGTTAAACTGGGATCCGTGTTATGAAACATTGCCCAGATCCCTTTCCTTAGAGCACAGCAACTGATATGTATAGTGCTGGTGTATAGTACTTCTTTTTCTATTGTAATTCCAACAGTTTATTGAACTTGGTGTTCAGTGAAACGTCACTAAACTTGCTACATAGACTATATAATTTCAGAATTCAGTTGATTACTACCCCTGGGTTTAGTGAAAATGAAAGGCTTTGAAAGGGCTTTCATTAGCTAATAATGGTACATGAAAGAAAAGAGGCCTTAGAATATTAAAATATTAAAAGCACTTGAAACAGCAGTAATAGGAATAATACTAAATTTTTTCTGGTCAGCTTATCCATGTGTCCATTCAGGAGACCATTCTAAGTGTTACGATAAGTGCTTGTAATTGCACATTCAAAGTTTAGTTAAAGTATAGTTAAGCATATGTGCGGTTTTGTGTACTCAGAAGTGTAAATTAAAAGTTAGGCAGCAAATCAGGTAATTATTAGTATCTTCTCTTAGTTTGGAGTGTGTTAGCATTACAAAAATAAGGTTTAGATATAAAATATCATATTCTAGTAGAATACCCTCAAAAGCAGCAGTAGTAGTAGTTGAAGAGGTAGTGCACAAAAAGAATGGAACTCTCGTAAAAGATCGTCTCTCTCACAATTTTATCACATGCCTTTTTTTATTCAGAGCATGGCAAGGCAGAAGTTTTCCATCTGGAAATTATCACTTTGCTTTCCTCCCTGTTTACATCAAGATGAAAAGTATCATCTCAATGGACTCTTTGCTGATGATAAGTATAGGAAGCCATGGACTAGAAGTATGTTATGTAATCCTTAAGTTTAGTTTAGATTTACTGTAGATTAAAGGAAAAGCTTTTGTTTATCCATAATATGATAAGTCTGACATATCACTATGTCAGTTCTTATGGTTCTTGAAGGTAGAAAATCTTCCTTGCCCAAATAGAAACAAATGAGTAATGGACATTTATTTGTGTGGCACCATAAATGAGATGATATTTGATTAGTTTGTAGAGATCTCTGGAAAGATTTCTTTCCAGAGAAATGTTTCTAGAAGAAAAGCAGTGATCAGAGATAAGTCAAATACTAAATCTGTTTAGTTGGGAGAGGTTTGGAAGATGATGCTGAGGTTATTAGATATGGGAAAAAAATGAGGTTTTCAAATGACAAAGGTAAATATATGTATAAAAGTGTTTGCATCTTTCTTGTGCATTTGTTTACCATTTGCTGATGGAAACTAAATGTGTTCTTTCTTCTGTACATCATGTGTAAAGCTTGATTAACCCATGCAATGATTTAATCAAGATATAAAAATTCATTTTAATATTTTCTGTGTGATTTCTTTTCTCTCCTTTTTGTCTTAGTTGGTTCAACACAGAACATGATTGCTATTTCAGTATTGGATCAATGGAAAAAAAGTTTACCTGTGGAGGATTTCCTGGAAAAGTCAGTAACTTTAACTTAAAAACATTTATGATTTCTTTGATATCATTCAGGTACTTTTTGAATTATAAGCTAATGATGAAACAGAATATGAAGATGTTTCCTGACAGTGGGAAGTGTACTGGAGCTCTACACTCTATCAGATAGCTTAAAGATGTTTTTTTCACTAAAAGTAGTATTGGTTTTTTATGGAGTTCAGTGCTTCTTTATATAATTTTTTAATAGTTGCGTAATCTATTTATGATATTGGAGAAAATCTCTGAAAACTGCATGAACTTGAAAATAAGCATTTTCTCCCCTCCTCTCTGAGACAATTATTTCATGTAACTGTACAAGCATAGCTATATGACTTGAATATATTTTTCCGTACTTAGAATAGTCTGCATTAAAATATTTGCCATTTTCTAAAACAGCCCGACTAGGGCTTTGAGTTTGGAAGAGGTTGCCTCTGTAGCCTCAAAATAGGCAACTCAGTTAGGTTTTTTCTATCTGTAAAACTATAGTGAAACTCAGTGATTTCAGTGAAGTTGGCCCACGTGTAACTGGGCAGTGTTTTAAGGTTCATGGATTTTCAAAGGCTTATGCCACGTGAAACTTTGGATATTAGTTATTATGAGTACCACATGGTTATTACTTGTGAACTATAGTACTTGTAGCTTCAAAATTAACTTCTGAACTGTAATCAAAATATTGTAAAATAGTTGATTTTTTTAACATTTGTAGCAGAGATTCCCCTCTATTGCTGTTTACACATGAAGTTCTGTACTGAATTTCAGAGGTGCACTTATACACTGATCACATGTATGAGAATTACCTTCGGATGACTAGCAAATAGCAAGATGGTGTAATGCAAAGTATTATTAAAAATATGAATAAATCAATAGGATGCACAATTAGAAATTAGTTGTCTGAAATGAGAGTATTAAGTACAATAACTATAGATGAGCCGATTTGGGTTCTTCAGAAATGCCAGCACTCATCAGTCAGAGTCACTGTATTGTTGCAGTCAATTTATATGGGTGGCACACCATTAACACCTATTTTAATCAGCAACTGTACCTGTTTTGTCCGGATGCATACTTAACTTAGGAATATGATGGTCTTTTTTTTCCTTTCTGTAGTCAAATGATTTTGCTACTTATTTGGCAAATGGTAGGGAGGTTTTCTTAATCGATACTGGTAGTACTGAGGTTAGTATGGAAAGTGTCAGGAAATTGAAGTGGTTTTGTTTCTTCACTTATCCTGTCTTTTTCCTTTTGCTATTACTTGCAATTTCTTCATGGTTTTTTGAAACGGAACTGTACATTTAACCCAGCAGCAAATTTTTGTCACAAATATTATGACATCAGTAGGTGTGATGCTTTTTTCCTTTTGTTCAGTTTGATGCTGGGTGTAAACTTAAAGGGGTTTTTCTTGGGGAAGAATTGAACATGTAATCTGACCATGGATCCGGTGAATAGAGAGAACTCTGTCATTTCCAATCGTCTTCAGTGAATACAGTGATTATCGAAGTTCTTAGAGCACCTTGATGAGTGCTGTAGATTCACTGAGAAGTCAGGGAAGTTACAACATTGATTTTGCTACAGCTTAAGTGTCAGATATTTTTTTCTGCTTTTTAGGAAACCTATCTCCTCTGTAGAGTTTCAGACTAGTAATGATTTAATAGAAGTAGTTCCAAGTTCAAATCCTTGCTCTGAGACTGACACAGAAGAACCTTTTTTACTTATGAAGAGTGTTTTTAAGGAAGACTCCACCCAAAACAAATATTTGAAGATTTACTATGCCACTGAATTTAAAGACCCATGGCAAGGTAAAATATTCAATTCACTGTTTTCTAACTTCTGGTAGAGTAATCTTGTTAACTTCCCTAATTTTTTGCGCATGCTGCAGAGACATTGATGAAATCATTTGAGTGATCAAAACCTTTGCAGTTGCATAAGGTATAAAGACAGATTTATTCCCTGGAGAAGCAGGGCTTGTGTTAATAGTTCAAGAGAGATGCAAGCCAAAAGAAGTTTAAGATAGATTTTTTTATGAGGGTCTGTTTGAGTTAGCATCATAAAATAGTTTGGTGGGAACATAATCAGTATCCATCATTTCCAGGCACTATGAGCGAACAGAGAGTTATTACAGATAGGGAGTCATCCAAAGAGTGAAAAGGGGGTGTGGGAATAAGGAGACTTCCATATTAGTAAAAAATAAGGAAGAAGTACAAAAAACTCCCTTTGCCCTTCTCTGTGTATCATATATGTGTAGAATGTGTGTGTAGATATATATGTATTTCATACTGCAAATGTGAGGGAGTGTATCAAAAGTGGTTACTGCATCACTTCTGTCTCAGGAGAGCAGCGGTTTAAACTCAAAAGAAATAGAATCATATGATGGCTTGAGTTGGAAAGGACCTTTTAAGGGAGTCCAACTCTCCTGTAATCAGCTCAGGTTGGTCAAATCCGCATCCAACCTCACGTTGAACCTCCAGGGATGGGGCACTGACCACCTCCCTTGTTGTAAGAAACGGCTTCCTTATATCTAATTTAAATCATCCCTCTTTAAGTTTAAAACCATTACCCTAAAATACCTATCCCCACCTTTCATATAGGCCTCCTTTAAGTACTGAGAAGCCACATTAAGGTTTCCCTGGAGCCATCTCTTCTCCAGGCTGAACATATGCCTGTTCTCTCAGCCTTTTCTCACAGGAGAGGTATTCCTTTCCTCTGATTGTTTTTGTGATCCCTCCTCTGGACCTGCTCCAAGAGGTCCATGTCTTTTTTTCTACTGAGAACCTTAGAGCTGGATGCAGTGTTCCAGGTGGAGTCTCACCAGAGTGGAGCAGAGAGGCAGAATCCCCTCCCTCCCCTGCTGCCCACGCTGCTTTGGATGCAGCCCAGGACACGTTTGGCTTTCTGGGCTGGGAGTGCTCAGGGCCGGGTCATGTCCAGCCTCTCATCCACCAGCACCCCCCAGTCCTTCTCACAGGGCTGCTCTCCATCTGTTCATTCCCCCAGCCTCCGTTGATACAATAATGTCATCTTTCTTGAAATCATAGTGATTTGCAACCTTTTTTGTAATTTTTTGTTTCTTCAGATTTAGGGAATCTGCATTTAAATTTGGGCCTGTATGGAGAGACTGTCTCATTTTTACATGTAAAATTGCACGGAGCTAAGTTCCTTTATCATGCTTGAAAGCATAAACAAGGAAATGAAAAGAAAATACCTTTTGTATTTAACAAGCATTATGTAAGACAAAAGAAAAAGCAAAAGAAAACTAGAGCTGATCTTGTGAACCATGGAAGTCTAGACTTCGTTGCACTTTAAATATTTTAGGATTTTTAAGCTTTAAGTAAAAAGACAGTTATTGTTTTGCTGACATTTATGGTATTCCAACAGTTGCTCAAAAATTCTCTTTATTCTGATAAATCTTAGTATTTTTATCTTGTTTTATAGTGTGTTTTTTCTTACATTTTTTCAGATTTATGTTTGGAAGAGGAATTTGTTTTTACTGATAATCTTGAAAATTTTCGTAAAAAACTGCCAACTTTATCTGTACTGCTGAGCAGACTACAGTTTTTTTTAGTGAAAGATCCCCTTTTAGATTCTGAAGGACAGATTTTAACAGCGGAGAATATTTTCAGGTACCTAGAATTTGCTGTAAAGTATTAAACATAAAAAATAGTCTGTGTATAATGCCATTAACATTTTAACATTTGTTGTATTTTACCTTTGTAACTAGTTTATATTTGCAACAGGTAAAGACTTCAGCTTTTCTTCATAGGAAAAAATGAGGAGGGTGAAATTTATATGCATTAAGAAAACTGTATTAACGATATTGTAATTTTTACATTCTGTAAGTGTGAAATGTAGTCAGGATATTAGTTTTGGAATACTGAAAAAAGGTACATCTTTAAGGGACCTTGTCCTCCCTCATGCTGACTGATTCCCTATCATGAAAATATCACTAAATTTAATAGGGCTAGGATTTTACACATGCTTCCGTGTTCCTTTTTGCTCTCCTGTCAGATGTGCTGTCAGTAAATCCATGCTCTTACCCTGCTGAATTGTGTTTCTCCAAGTTTAAATATTAATTATTCTTATGGTTTTGCTCAGTTTTGTATTGCTAATTTGATTGAATTTAATTGAATTATATCTCTGTCATAAATTTGAACAAACTGGTACATTAAAACAGGTATAAGTTGTATCAAAAATGGGCCAATATTTTGTGAATATACTCATTGTGTAAAATCTGGCTGCTGGTTTGCGAAATCTTGTGTTGGTTTACGTCATCTCTGGACTACTTGTATTGCTTCCTTTGCACTTGAAAGGGTTGCATGATTCACGGGCAAGGTAAAGCAGATTTTAACTGAACCAGCTGTACCCATACAGTAGAAGAACAGGGAGGAGTGGGGTTGTTTGCCTGTTTTTTCAAACATGAGCCCCAGTCTTGCAGTGACTCTTGGACATAAGACTGTGTGAGTACTCTAAATATCCAGTGAAGATAACATGATCCAAATTCTACAGTGACTTTCAGAAATACCAGTAATGGGAGAAAAAAATGCTAGTGTGAAGCTTTACAGAAATAGCTCTGACCTCCTGATCTGTGGTTGACTAGCAAAACCATGGACCTGTCCAAGGTGGAAGTCCAGATCTCCTAGTGCAGCACACAGGGAGATGCCTTTAGAGAAAGGGACTCACTTAGGCAGACTTCTACTTCAGTTAAAGTTCATGCGCATCCCAAGGCTGGACACAGGACAATTTGTACTCTTCAGTCTAAAATATTACTCCAGGAAAATAGTGGTGTCAGGGACTGATGAGGAAGTTACTCCACTAAAAAGTCACTGTAGATTTAGTGCCTGTAATTGGAACAAGGGGCAAGCCTGATGAAGGGTTTTCTTTCTACCTGACAAATCTTCATCCCTGTGCTCTTTGTGTCCTTGCTTTACAATGCAAGTAGTAGCCTCATTCCTGAGTTTTACTTCCAAGTTTTTCAGTTAAACCAGGGAACATACTTTGAGTTTTCACTTTAACTAATAATAAGCACACTCTGCCTTCTTTCATGCTGAATCTTGCCTGAAGATAGAAACTAAAGTTGACAAAGAGAAGTAAGGCGAATAGATTACAGAGATTTTATGTATACTAAAAAAATTTGATGTGGGAAGAAATTAGATCTGCAGCATTCGCAGAAAGCACTTTTACATGAGGGGACTTACGCGTTGAGAACTTGAAGAATTATAATATGAGGGGTTTTTTTTCTGTAACTGTTTAAGGCAGGCCCCAATATTAGGCGGTTCTACTCTGCATATAAGGTATTATTTCTTGAAAATTTTTTTTTGTTAATTACACAGATCAGTACAGCATGACTTGGAATTGCGTTCTTAGAAAAGGCATGGATTTAGAAAACTTTTTGCCATGTATATGGCTATCAAAACTATTGCTAAGAGTTTCAGTCTTAGACATTAAGTAATACAAAGAAGTCACTTACTTTCTTTTATGATCTTTTAAAGAGAATGTTTGACTTTCAAAAATGAAATGAAGATGGAAGAGAGTCAAAATGAATTGCAGGGGATTAAAGAGAATTTCTGTACTATATCTATAAAAGATGAAGAGGTATCATCCTGTTGTTTCATACTATGTATTAGTGGTTGTTCTATGTTGTGCATATATGTTTGTTCACCTGCAAGTCATCTTACTGCATTCTTTTTATATTTGCCAAATATTTCGAGCTTTCATGTTTCCAAGATTAGAAAACACTGGTATTATTTGTGGTTTTTTAATTCTTGACTAGCTGTTTCTCCTGGTACCTGATGTGTTTGCAGTTTTATGTAGATACTTGTTACACTAAGGATAAAACTTAATCAGAACAGGAAGCCATGACATGAGCATGGGAAAGGGAAAGCTCCAAGATATGTTCTGGGATTTGGGGGGCCAGACTGGCTTTTTCTTTAAAGAAGTCAAATCTATTTTTGCTCCATTTTTCAAAATTCTAAAAAACAAACTTCCAGTAAAATAAATGAGGATTTTACTTGATTGGGAACTGTAAGTTAAGATACCCTTTTTACACTCCACTGGCTCAATCTGAAATTCTGTAACACTGTATATTACCCTGTATTAAGCAAAGCTTTGTGTGTGCTGTGTAATTGTCAAGTGATTTCTAAGAGCTCTTAAATCGGTTTAGCATTAATTTATTTCAAGATTCTGAAGAAGCTTTGACGGTACAGTAAGATCAAAGAAAATTTACTGGCCATTCTGTTGTGATTAATATTTTTTCAGTATTTCCTGTTGCCTGTTGAGTTAGAATTCAGCAAACCCAACAGTGGCAGATCTGATTGTGTTAAGGTTCCATCATACTTGGAACTAAAGGAGGTGTTAAATTTAGCTGCAGTCACTGTAGATGATGAAGACCTTTGCAAACAAGTGATCAGAGAAGGTGAGGGTTGGTTTTCTTAAGTACTTGACCTGATTTTCCTTTCATTTGAACATATTTAACATAATCAAGCTCTTTTATATTGAGCTCACCTACAAATTACATCACATCTTATCAGATGAGAATTTCTGTGGATGAACTAGGAACTGTGCTATACCCAAATTTCTGGTATTAGAAATTTCTCCTTAAGGGGTAGTAAACTATCTGCCATTTGATTTATTCCAGGGTTGTGTTGTAATCTTCAACACAAATGTGATGTGAGCCATGATTTGTGATATATAATCAACCATAACTGTAATCATTTGGTCTTGTGTTCTCTAATCTGTTTTTAAGTTTACTTTCAGAGACATCCCTAAGAGGATTGTATGCAGAACAGTCATACCATAAAAATTGCTTTTGTTGCATTGTAATTGCAAGCACAAAAGCAGATTTCTGGGAAAAAAATGGTTAATATTTCCATAGATATTTCCATAGATAACAGGATTATTCTCAATGATGCTGGTAGTTTCTTCAAAAGAGTTTTAGAAAAATAATTAAATGCTCTTATACTACTGATAAATATAACTTTAATGGCGGTTCTTGGCTAATGGATTGATTTGTATAACAGTATTTTGTTTAATTAAAAGAAAAAGGCATTGCCTGAGGGTTGGGGGATTTTTAAGTCAAAATAAATCATTTTCCACTTTTTGGTGGACAGGAGGCAGCTCAAAGAAGGCAGATTAATGCTTCTGAAGATGGAGGGTGTGTACTGAATTCTGTGTCTGATAGGGCAGCAGTTTGAAGTAATCCAGTCTCTTACTGAAGATAGAAACAAAACTTTTAAAAGTGGATATTTGACTAAGACAGTTTCATGTACATTCTTCTGATACATTTAGTAGGTGCCATGTTTCAAGCTGAGATTGCAGAGATTTGAAGATTCTGTACATAAATGTCACCTATTGTTTGTTTTTTTTTCTGTTTTAGTCCTTTTTTAGTAGCAAGAGAATCTACATATACATACTCCTAGTAAACTATATTTAGGCTCTTTAATTGTTCTGGAAATCGCTGTAGTCATAAGAGCTTGGAATAATTCAGATAGTAACTATACAATATTGTGGGGGATTTTTCCTCTCAAGGGACTGCTCTAATCAGCTAAAGCAGTTGGGGATACTAAGCATGACTAATTTTTCATAACAATATATCATGGAGGTTCAATAAAAAGATTGAAAGCTCTGAATTAAAAAATTAATAAGTAGTTCATTTATGGCACCTTTTAAAATCTGTTTTCAGATCTCAAAGCAGAAATTACATACAAAATAGAAATTTCCAAGTACTGTGCCATTCCACAAGAGGTTTGCTCCAGTATTAGCACAAGTATGTTGGAATTCTGTGAGTCAGGTAGGAAGATCTGTATAAATCAAGGGGTGATACTTAAAATAAATTCTTCAAGTGGTTTTTCCAATATTCTGTTTGTGGGAGAACACGTACCACGTAAATAAGAAGATTCACTTCATGTAATCTACTATTTTGTACCCACACCCTAAGGAGGTAGAAGTGCCATACTCCTTTCTAGAGCTTTATAGTCTAAGCACAAGCAACTTGACAATTCCTTCATGTTGCTTTTGGCTGCGTGTGATGTCTTTAACTTCTGCACTTGATTAGATTTTTAGATCTTTTTTATCTAGCAACTCATCTACCAAGAGAGGGCAGATGAAAGTTAAGGCAGGTTGATTAAAATTGTGGAGTCAAAGAGCACAGTTTAAAGTTTGTTAAAGTATTATATAAATGCTTTTAAAAGAGGGTGGTGGAGAACAATTCAGGTAGAAGTGCTGTGTTTGTAACTTCTAGAGGTTCAAAACTCCTGTGCAGACATTCTGTTTTGCAAATGGTTCAGTAATTACATGGGACTGAGAAGTTAAGTCATGTAGTCACCAGAGCTGTTTTCTACAGAAATAAACTCAAAAGTGTTGAATAGTTGCTAACGTGCATTGAATCCTTGCTTCTCCTACACTGGGATCACGAAATCCTTTGTGTGTATCCACCTTTAATAGCTTGAAAACTCAAGTTATGGTGTTTACACTGTCTACCAATGCTGAGCAGTTTTGGTGTCTGACTGCTCAACCTAGTCATCTAACCTTAGTTAAGGTTGTTTTGGGTTCCAGGTGTAATCTTTCAAAATAATGTGTAGTCTTTGCCAGCCGTACTATATTCACAGCTAAATTCTGGCTGGCTAAAGCAGAAAAATGGCTGTGCTGGTGACATTTTTCACCTTTCATTTAATGCAGAAGGGCCTGCACAAAGAGTAATATTTACAAATGAATGTGATCTGAGCAGAGTGTCAATACATGATTATACATGTATCTCTCATTCTAGTGTATATACCATCTATGAAAAGGTCTATCCGTTATTGCATTGGACAGGAGCAGTATTATCCATCAGTGCTTGTTCACTTGATAGTTTTCCATCCAGAAGTTACCAAAATACTTGAGAAATGTTGAGTTTTCTACAGACCAAGACCCTTCTTATTGTCTTAGTTTCAACAAGTTTTAAACTGAGCTGATAGTTGTCCCCTGAAGGCTAATAATATCATGCTTCAGATCCTATATTGTAGTGGAATTTTGGTTGGAACAATCATACCAGTTTGAAGTGTCTGATATAAAAGCTCAATGCAAACATACCAGGTTCCACCAGAATAAAGTTATGCTTATTTTACATCTGGAGATTATTGTCTAGCATGAGAAACTGTAAACTGTGTCTCATCAGCTCTCTGCTCTTTACTTCTAAGTCTTACAAGCAGGAGGGGCTTAAGTGCAGTAGATCTGAGCAGTTTGGGACTCTTCTCCTGTATACAGTAATAATAAATTGACTGTGATCTTCTCTAGGATATTGTCCATTTTTCTGCAGTAGATGAGTAGTCAAGCAATCTCGAATTGTTGGTTAAAGAAAGTGGCTGCATTAATCTTTATTACCAGCTGCTGCCTTAGCTCTGCTGTTGAATCAGGCAGAGTTATATTATTGGGGCACAATCAGCTTCCATCTCTCTCTGTCTCTTTTTTTTTTTTAGGATAGACTCAGACCTGTAGGATAGAGACCTACAAACCTGTGCAAGCACTGCTATGACACCATTTGATAGCAGAAGTTTCTGCACGGGGTGTCAAGACCTGACTGTCTTCTCCTTCTAATTAATTTTGCTCTTCATGAGTTATGAGGAGTGAAATATGTTTTCTTGAACTCAGAGAAAAAGCAGTCATAAGACTAAGCAGTCTTTCTCTAGTCATTGGGTTTGTTTAAAAAAGGCATCAAGAGACAAGATAGTTCTCTGAGTCAGCAATTTCCTGAGAAGGGGAATGTTACTCTGAGTGTAGGCAGAGTTTAACTAATGTAGCTGATTAAAAAATTCCAGTCCCAAAGGCAAAAATAACTAGACAAAAACAAATATGACAGTATTGCTCAAAGAGAAAGAATAGTTCTTTTTAGATATGGCAGGTATTTTTGCTGTCCTGAGGTCAGCTCCTGTCCAGTTCAAAGTAAAGTCCTAAAATTGTTGCTCCTCACGAAAACTGGTTTGTGAGCTGAAGTTCACAGCATGAGTTCACTGAGCTTTTTTTTTTTGTTCTAAGTGAGTGGGAAAGAACTTACTCTGGAAGTATGTTGTTTTCTTTTGTACCCAGTTTTATTTCTTACCTTTTTTTCCCTGCTTTTCTGATATGTTTGTGTCCTCTGGCTTTCTAACACTGTCCCTTACCCTTCCTGCCTAACAATTGTCTTGTTAGGTGCTTCAAGGAGAAGCTGTGAGCAGCTGGACAGGTGACTGATTCATAGCCCGCTTTGTGCCAATTGGCCAATCAATGTGGATATGATGATTGCATCTACTTACTGCCTGGTGGAATGAATAGGGAATTAATTCCAAGTGTTTTTCCTTGTGGAGGCACTGATTTATTCACCATTTTTCTGCCTTAATTTTCAGAGAATGTGAAACAACTGTGTTTTTTGTGATTTCTACTTTCTGGTTAGTAGAATGCCAGAGAGAGGAATACCGGGGCAATCATGTAAACTACCAAAATCAGTGAGGTTGCAAATTCCTAATAAGACTTGAATAAAACCCAATAATCATTAATATGTCTACATTTAATATGATTGGCAAAAAAAAAAAACAATGTTTAAAGTTACTTGCAGAGGACTTTTAACATGCCAGGTTTGTTTGCATAGTGCTTTAAAAAAAAAAACCAAGCTGGTGTTGTAATTCATTTCAGTGATCATCCTTAGATATTTCAATGGATACTAATTCTGCTTGAAAGAGTAATTTTTTCTTTAAAATCCTGCCTGTTTCTGAAGTTCCTGAGGCCGTTCTTACAGCCATTCTTACAGAATCTTATAGCCACCACAATATTGTCTGTAGTCTCTCTCCCACCTAATTAACTTCATTTATGGAGAAGCTATCCAAGAAGGCCAGCAGGCATGAATATCAAAACCTCAGCCATGGTACCTGATGATTTAATTATAAAAATAATCTTATATGTGAAGCATATATACCCAGAACTACATTAAAGGAATGTGATCTACACATTGTTATCCCCAAACTGTCGGGAAATTAGATGTGAAGTATTTGGGGTATATAGCTTAGTGAATTGTCCCATGAAAATATTTTATATTTTAATCCAAAACTTCACTAGTGTAAAATTCGTAAGCATGTGTATTTCATTCACAAGTAGCTTTGTGATTTTGATTTTTTATTTTTGTTTTGGCTGGGGTTTTATGCAATTTCCAGCTGAATATATTCCATATTTGAAAGATGAAGTGGAAGTGCCTTTAACTCCTCCATGCAGACAACAAAGATCATGGGTTAATTTTCTGTGCAGAGGACTTCAAGAAGAACCTATTTCTCTCTCTGGTAACAGGTAATGAAACCTTGGTAGTGACAAATTCTGTCATGAATCCTCTAAATCATAAATCCTCAAAATTATTGAAAAAATAACTTCAGTGTATTTATGAATTGGCACTTACGTTCTTTGAGCTGCATATATATTGTGTTTTGTGTGAAAGAGTGACAGAATGCATGGTCCGTATCTGTGGTTTTCCAGGGGAGCCTGAAAAAGGAAATGAAGTTGCTTCTGTAGAACTCTTTCTCTGGGGAGATTTAATAGCCTGAGAATCCAGTCTCCTTTTTGCAGTAGGCAACAGTAAATGCTTAAAGTATTTAGCAAGTATATGTATGGGCATATACGCATATTTATACCTATGACAAGCATATATATATTGCACAAGGATCACCTGCAAAATGTCCAGAAGAGAAACAGTAAGTATTTTCTGTTTTGGGGATATCTTCCAACAATAGATTTCAGGCCTTTTCATGCCAAGATAGGATTAAGATTGCTTCATCTTTGGCCTCTCATCTTATTTGAGACTAGCATTTTTTACCTTGCTATCTTTCTAACATATGCAGGAGGAATTTCAATATCCCTTTGGGGCAGGAACCATAGTCTACAGAATTCTCGTTCAGTACTGCTTTACTTCATGACCCAGCCTTGATGGCTCCTCTTCTCACTCTTTCATGTTGTCGTCTGTATGGATAGGAAAAAAATTTAATGAACAAGTGAATAAAGAAGGAACTGAAAATTTAAAGACAAAGTGCATCTTTAAAAGATAGTTTTATATAAATCAAAATTCAACATATAATGCTGCTAAGCTTCATACCTGCAAGTCTTTTTTTATGTTCTTCATAGTATTTTGATTGCAGAGCCCTCTAGGGAATTCTTAGAATCTTTGGTATGGCAGTCGGAGAAGTATCAGGATAATATGAGCTCTCTTTTGCTTATCGGTAAGGATTCCTAATTGATGATCAGTTTCTAATTGATGTTTACGAGTTCCATGGACATGGAAAAATATAGCAGAAAAGATAATGTTATGTTACAGAGCACATATTTTGAGCCAGTGAAGTTTATCCAATTACTATAACCCTCTGAAGTTTGGATTATGTGATTATTTTAGTACGTATAAAAAGTTACAGTATGGCAACATAGAAGTTGGTATGCCATGTATCCTTCTACGAGGTAATTTGAATTAAGTAAGAGTTTTATTTTTTTATGACGGTGTTCACTGCTATTATATACAATAACTAATAACTGAAATTTGGTAATCTGTTGAATTCCTTTCTGTGTGCTATTTTCGCTTAAATAATGTTTCAAAATATGTATCAATCAATACAATAGTACTGTTAATGAAAAATAATATTGTAACTTTACAAGAGTAGAAGAGAAGCAGAATATACAAAACCGAAACAAGCCGCAGGCTGTTCATGAAAGTGCCAGAATATGCATTACCATTATTCTTTAGTTTCATTTTATTTGACTTCGTTTTACAAGTCTCAGGATTAAGTTACGTATATGGACTTGTTTTGTTGTCCAATTCATTTGTACATTGATTTATAGTTGAAAATAATGTATGGTATGCTCATTACTATTTCAGCTAGTTTTTTTTCAGGTAAGGATTATGGTAAGTCTTTGTAACCGTCACAATAACCCACAGATAATTAACAAGATAATTTGTAACTTCAGTAATGCAGCTACACATTATTAGATGTGAAAAAAAATTTAAACCCCCACCCCTCTTACTCATAGAACTCAGAAAAGGCACACTTGCTCTAATAATATTAACTGCTTAGCTCTTAAATCTATTGATGGACACGGAGTTACAAATGGAAGTATGAATAATAGATATATGTAGTAGGCCACCAGTTCTTGGGAACTTTCATTTCCAAAAGGACATTCTGTTTCCATCTTTCTAGATTATTGATATTATATGTTGATTTCTGGTTTTTTGTAGAGCATCCAGCTGTTAACCTTGCGCATCAGCGTCATTCACTGACGGAGCTGCAGAAAAAGCTGCCAGTTGAAGTCGAAGCACCAATGTTTAGCTCACTAGAGGAGGGCTGGTGGCTTCATATCGGTTTAAATCCAGCAGCTGTAGAAATTTTGGAACCACTGAATATGGATGGCAGTCATGCAAACAGTCTGCTTCCAACAGAAGTAGGAACATTCACACAATTTACATCGTATCAGTTAGAAAGTAAGTACATAATTTTTTTTAAAAAGTTATAAAAGGCAAAGATAAGTACTTTAACAGAGGATCACACAAGGAGTTACGTATCTCCAAGAACAAAGTAAATGAAATATTTTTTATTCTTAAGAACAAAACGTTTTACAGCAAAACGAAGGAATGGCACAACTGCAATTAAGGTATACTTTCACTAACGTCGAACAAATTGTAGGAACAAAACTGTTTAACTACACAGAGTCATCTTTTCTATTACTATGCAGATGAAGAGTAGCCTCCACCTGTCATATTATTTTTTAATAAAATAGTTTCATACAGGAGAATTTCTTAACAAGTAGTAGTTTTGCTTTGGAATATTTTAATAAAGCAGGTATTCGCATAGTCCTACCTGCACAAGGTCAGTGGGGGGAGTACGTTACAGTGAAAATTCCTTATTTTGTGATGCTGTAGAGGGGTTTTTTTATGCAGACTATTTCAAATTTGAACAGCTTATAACTTCAGAATTTCTCATGGGTGATTTTGCATACTTATAGTCAAACTTCAACAAAAAATGCAAAAAGTTATTCAGATTTTGTTGTAGAACCATGGCCAGACTGCAAGGCACCGGTTGCACTTCCAAGGATTGACATGATATATTGTGAAACAATAACATGATATATTGTGAAACAAATGGACACTGCTCATGCAAGAACATTTGCAATTAACTGCTTTTTACATTTCTGTAATTGTTTAGCTGCTGTGTTTCAGATGGCTGTGCAGCCACAATGCAAAAAAGTTGCAGTCCTAGTGAAGCATATCTTTAGAGGGAGCTGTTTGCATTCTTCTTTTTTCTCCTCTAAAAAACAACAACAACAAAAGTTAATTTTTCTTCCTGATGAAGTGTGTTGCATCCCACTTCCTAGAAATCTATCATCAATAACTATTGTGTAGGTGGTGAAAACTTCAAACAATAGCATGGCCTTCTGTGTCTCAGTATTGTGCATTTTTACTTAGGACTAGTCAGTGCAAGCTTTCTAAAAGGAGATTCTAGTGATCTGAGAAGGCAGAAAGAAGTTTTAGAAAATGCCTTCTCGATAAACCACCCGGAGTCCTTAACTCCAATGAGGAGAGAGAAAAGAAAAAATATCTATGTCGCAGCGAAGAAATTAAATTGTATTTTTCAGGATGGCTTGAAGAGAAGAATTCTGTGACAAACCAAGAGCTGCTTTCTGCTGAAAGACATCACTCAGAGAAAGTAGTTAATCCTGACTTGTCACTGCAGACTCAAAGGCAGTACTTTGCCATGAGTGCTGTGTCATCTGCCGAAATTCACAGTACAAATACATCTGTGGAAGACCTTACTGGAGGAAGCACAAGAAAGATTAAGACAGAAGAGGCAATTTGTTTCTTAAACCAGGAAAAGAAAACTGCCAAACCGTCTCAATCAGACAGCTGTAAAGATGTGTCTTCTAAAGTAGACAACTCATCTTGTAGTGGAAAGCCTGCATCACTTGCGCTTGCTTCCAGATGGGCCAACGATGATTCTGATCTGAACAACTTTATTATGATGAGATCTAAACATACAGTCACCCAAAGAGAGGAAAAATATTATGTAGATAGACCTGAAAAAGGTATGTAAACTAGTTTATTCTGCCATTTTTCTAGATTTAATTCTCTCTGTTTTACCAGTTACAATAGACGCTAGTTCATCTTAGTAGATTTATGGATAAAAAAATGTTTTAAAGTAAATTGGCAGCATTTTTATGGCCTAAAATGTAGCTGAATTTTTAGGTAAGTATCTTACCTTTTGTTGTTTTCCTTAAGATATATTAGAGGATTTTGGCTGGTTGGTTTACTTGGGATGGGGGGCAGGGGGCACCTCTCTTTTTGGGACAGGGGGGTTTTTTTGTATTGGAAGTGGTATTCCATAAAATAAACATTTGAGTTTATTCTTCTTCTGACAAAGTAACTCTAAATGGTATTTACTTCAGGGGATCTCTTCCATCCATGTGTTCTGATTGGATCTTCTGGCCACATTGGAAAAGTAATAATCCTCAAATTCATTGTAGTTATCAAATAGTAAATATCAGTCCTCTCACTTCTGTACCCTAGACAATGAACAACAGTTGTTCGTTTGAACCAGCTTCCTTGGTGCAAACCCCATCAAACCATCAAATAATGAAGCAGAACAGGTATTAGGGAAAACAGAAAATTGGTTGGCAGGCCTGTTCTTCTTGATGGCAGTACTTAGGAAAGAATATCAGGCTATATGTTCAGCATTGACGGAATGCGAAACAGCAGAGAGAAAAAAGAAGTAGAAGAATTTTCTTACTTGTTTTTGAAAAGAAGTATCTGTGACATAAAGTAGCAGGTGACAGTGACATACCTCCACATTCACTTTTCAGGATAAAATTATATTTTAAAAAATTTGAAAATGTTTTTAAACTTTTATGGCAGAATTTTGACAATAACTTTTATCTATGTTTTAATTAAATGTCCCACCATTAAAAAAGAAAAAAAAGTTACATAAAAGCTTCAGAAATAATTCCTGTAGAATTGGGATATTTGTTTAATTGCATGCTTATGTAATTGTGGAAGTTATTATTTCTTGGTAAAATTCGTCTGCTTCTGACACTGTCGGAGATGAATAAAACATTTCATGGCGTCAGAAAGCAAATAATCCAGATTTTAGAAGTAAGAGACAGAGGTACCTGAAGTTTTTTGCTGCCATCTAGTGAACTCTGGCCAGAGCTGCATCGCCCAACAAGGAATCCAAATATGTTGAAAGACAAGCTATGTCACATTCACGAATAGGGCTGGGGAGGCTTAAGTAGGTTCGATGCAGGTTAGGATGTGTGCACAGGTAGACCCCAGTGTTGCAGATCAGTTATGCCTGATATATAGAGAACCCATTGAAATGCGGGGGTCTGTGATAAGCCACATTGATGTAGAAATGATATAAATCATTACATACTTTTGCAATGATGAAGAGTTTTTATTAAGGGTCATTCTAAACCTAACTGAAAATTAGAAAGGCCAGAATTGCTTGTAAGCCTCTTTGTTGTTTGACTTATTTTTTAAAGATATTATTGTGTGTAATGTTTACTTTAGAAAATACACAGGAGGGAAGTAGTAGAAACAATTCAGTGATCCAATTTTGAACCCCAGATAGCTTTTCAAAATAAGGCAAGTTTTCTAAGTTAACTAGAATAAAAATTCAGTTTTTTGTTTTCCTTCTGTCTCGGTATGATTAGTTTGTTTTCTGAGGAAATTGACATGCTTAAGTAGAAAAATCAACAATGTTTAGAAGACAACTATTCAGTAAGAACCCCTCTCAGAAAAAAATATTCAGAAATAGATAGAAGAAGATTTGTGGCCAAGAAGAAGAAGATAGAAGAAGTTGTAGCTCATGCATCAGTATTTATCAGGAAGAAGGGAAGGCCACTTAGAAATACTAACAAGTTGCAAAAGATAGCTAGAAGACAGGAGAAAAATTATTTTCAGTATGCAATTTTTTTCTCTCTTTCCATTTGCAGCTTCTATCTTCTTTCTGCATGGCTTACAGTATCTAACCTTTTCTGCTCACACTAATTGATGTATTTTTCATAGTTTGAGCTGCTTATGGTCAGCAGCATCTTTTCTCTCATACATATCTTTTCTCCGTACAAAGGCATATAAGGTTTCCTATGGAGTTATTTGGAGCAGTAGTACCAGCTCCTTAATTCTCCCAGCTCTGTATTTCTGCCTTTAGGAAGACTAATCTGATAATGCCTGACTTCTTGGTCTGTGAAGGTAGACAGGGAGTAATTTGTTTTTGTGTCTTGTGGTTTTTTTATACTGTGTGAGCCCACGAAAATAATAAAGAATTCATGAAGAGAAAATGTATGTGTCACAGAAACAACTTAATTTGGAAATATTTTTGCATGTAGAGTCACTTACAGAATAAATGACTTATTGATTGACTTTTCTTATTCACTGAGCTGTTTTTGTGATATTTATAGCTAAATATTCACTTGTGGTTTAATTATTTAGTGGTACAGCCTGAAGACCAGCATGTGCATGTTCATGAAGAGGATGATTTTGTTTGCGAGACTGTAAGAACAGAGGAAAAGACCCAAGAGAATGAAGACAGTATCACTGTCAATATTCAAGCATCAGGTATACTTGGAACTGCTTTACTTTCTCCTGGGTAACAAGTGACAGGACCAGAGGAAATGGTGTCAAGCTGCGCCAGAGGAGGTTTAGATTGGATATGGGGAAAAAGTTCTTAACTGAAAGGGTGGTTAGGCACTGGAGCTGGCTTCCCAGGGTAGTGGTGAACTCACCATCCCTGGAAGTTTAAAAAAACCTGTGTATGTGGCACTTGGGAACGCGCTTTAGTGAACATGGTGGTGCTGGCTTAAGAGTTGAACTCAGTGATCTTAGTGATTCTATGATGCTATATAGTTTTCCAATATAATTTTATATTAAATAGTATTGCTCAGACAAATACAGAAATTATTAGACTTAGTCTCTTCTCTTTGTAACTGAAAGTATTGCAAGTAGATGGATATTTATTTTGGCACAGAGGTGAGAGCAGGCTATGGAGCTCCATCTTAAGACTAAAGCCAATTGCATGCAAAGTAAAAAGAGTAACTTGGACTTTGAGTTATGTCTGATCAAAACTAGCAGGCGTGAAATCTCTTATTGCCAATCAGTACCTTCCATTTGTTATTCTGCACATTTTTATCTGACAGATAAAATGAGAATTGGAGATGGAAGAGATCAGCAGTCATTTTGATAGGAAAGGTCTTTAACACAGTAGAAATCAACTATAGATTTATCTCATACGTGACTGGGCCTTACCCCTTGAACTCTGGCTGTATTAAAAGGCATTGTATTAAAAAACAAAACTGACAACGCTTTTCTCCTGCAGTAGAAATGGTAGAGGAGAACCCATAAAATATTTATCCAAGCTATTTTACAACCTCAAATTAAGAATACCTAGCCCTAGGAAGTTGTAGGCTTAGCACAGATTAGTTTGGTTTTCCATGGAAATGCATTTGCTCCAACCATGTGCTTAATGGGATTTTCTTTCACGGAACCAGTAAAAGAGTAATCTTTTCATCTGTTCCCATCTGAGCTGAGAATCATAGCTCTAAGCTTATTTTTAAATTATTTTTTCCTAATAAATTTTGAAGCAAGACTCCTTTAATGCAACTGGGGGGAAAAATTAAAGCTTTTCTGCAGTCAAAACAAAATTAGCATTTTGAAAATGACTACAATGTAGGAGCAGGCTGTAGAACAATTGAGTAGTAAAACAATCTCAGTGTGAGTCACAGGAGTAGAAAATCCTAACTTCTCATCATGGAGTTTGATCATGTTATGAAATGCATGGAACAGTGTGGTTGCCTGCTGTGAGGATCAGCTGATTGCTACCACTCAGGAGACTCTGTGGCAAGCAACTTATTTTCCATTAATGTTGCAGCTTTCGTGAATAAGATAAAGTTGTTAATGTTTTGCTAGGTCTTCTGAATATTCGTGTCCAGTAGTGGTATGTGAAACCAAGCTTTATTATTATGTTTTGTTCACTGTGTTATCCAGAAAGCCAATGCCAGGCATACTGCCTTTTGGAAGAAGCAGCCATTCCTGTACTAAAAGATTTGACACATTGGGGTGTACTTGCTTCTGTTACTTGGAGCTTTGACAGTGTTAAATTCGATGATACAAGGTTTTTCTTAAAACAGCAAGAGAAAGTGATATGTGATAATTTTAAACAAGGTATGTCTTTTAAAAAACATCTCTTCTTTTCTTCTTTAAAACCAATACAGATTTAATTGGTGACACAAGGTTCAAGATGTTTTATGAATTAATGATAAATCTTTTAACAGTTTTTCTTTCAGAGTTACAACAATTGATTTCCTCTTTTATTTTAAAAATGTCTCCTTGTTGTTCAACATTATATTTGTTAACCTCATATTGTAATACAAAAGTATTCTAATTGGATTTCATTCTAAAATATTTTACATATGCTTCAGGAATGTCATCTCTATAGCAAATAATGTTTAAATTTTTTTCACGCTAGATTTTAAAATTAAAATTTTCTGTGTGGTTTTTTTGTTTCTTTTCTTTTAGTAGCTATATTTTGTCACACCTGCATGCTGCCAAATACTATGCCCATGTTAAAAATGAGGACAAAAAAAAATCCATACTAATTTGGTTTCTTTCTGACTGCATTTCTCTCCTATGTGGCATGTGAAAGCCGTATAAAACCAGAAATATGAAAGGGAAAATCAACAAAGTTAGGGACCTCTTACGAAGATTTTTGACTGTAAAGAGAGAGTCTTCATAACAAAATAGAGACTGTGTTTGAGGAACATTTAGAAAGTTACTTGGTATTTTGTGTTCTTTTTGAGTTGTACAGCTCATAGTTGAGAACTAGTTGTAAGGCTAACACAGTAGGCTGTCTACTACCTGCCAAGTTTCTATATTATGTCACAAATTATGGAGTAAACTCTTGCTGTCTCAACTTCATTACTTTCTGTGCTGAATGTATTTTTCTCAAAGAAAACATGAACAACCATGAAACCACACACGAGAAAGAAGGCAAACAAAAAAAACTGTAGTTGGCCCTGCAGAATGACAGCTTGTGCTCTGTAGAATTACCATATTAAAATTTTCAGCAGCAGCATTCTCTTAATGTGAAGGAGCTTACAAAAAAGTAAATACCATCTTCACAAATGTGAGGGACAAACGTGGTATCTATATCTGTATCAGTGAATCACAGAAAGGAAAACATTAGTGAGAAAAGTATACAGAGAATTACCACTGCTTCTCTGAATCAAGGAAAAAAAAAGTAAGAGTCTGCATTTCAATTCAAGATTAATTTAAGAAAACTTATATCCTCTCCAGTGCAGTTTACTGCTATAGAAATTGCATTTTTCCCCAACTAAAGCAGCAGAAGGAAATAAAAACTTTCTTGCTGAAAGGCCCACAGAAACAAGGAAGAAATTATCCAAATCCAACTCATTCCTAATAAATATCTGTTCCCCATGTTACTAAAACGTGGTCTCTCCCCACACCACGGTGCTAGAAAGTTCTCCTTTCATCTAGACTCCACTGGCCACTGGTCCTTTCCCCCCTCCCCTCTCCCATTGGCCCCTGTTATGTCACTCAACCTTGCCTCTCGCCCCTAGCCCTCAGACTACTGGTTATTGATGCTCTGCCCACCCCTGGGACCCTTCGGGATAAAAGCCACGCGCAGGAGTTTGTTGTGTGTTCTTTGCCTCTGTTCGCTGTCGAGTGTGTTTGTTCCTGGTCCGTGGGGTGGACCCAATAAACGCCTCGGAACTGCACGCAAGGAATCCCTCCTGCTTCTTCGTCTCCGCTACGCACATAAACTGTGCGTGTGAGTGACTGCTCGCGTCAGCCTGCGAGGGTGAGGCTGTGTGCACGCGTGGGTGCTGGCAGAGCGCCGCCAAGGCGTCTGCACGAGGCACACTGTGGAAAAAACGCGACATCAGTCCATCGACACCACGCGTTGCATTAAATATTTCTCTATCTCTGTAGGAGATACCAGAATCTCCCTGGTAATATTTTATTTCCTTCCTTGTCTTAAATAGTTTCACAATATCCAGTCTTATTTCACTTTACTCCGGAATATTCTGATCTATTTGCTCCTTAATCCCTGAGTGAACATAGAAAAAGATCACTTACTGTGATAGTAGTGGTCTATTAGCAGGTTATTTTTCACCTGCTGGTCTTTTCTGCATCAATATTACCAAGTCTTTAATCATAAAATGGTTTCTTACTATGTTACTTGGTTTCTAAACGACCTGTATTCCCCACTGAGTTTTTATGGTGTTTGGTGTAAAGAGCTGGACGTAGTCCTTCAATTTCAGCACCTTCACTAACAGAGCTGAACACTGACTTTCTGTATTTTGATGCAGAATAGTTGCAAGATCTTTGCCTTTCATGCAGTTTCCAGCTAAGTCCTTCTGTATGCTGTGTCCTTAAGCTGATTTTTCCTTCCCAAGTGCTTTACTTGTCTTTTTGAATTAAAAGTTACGTTAATCCCAGTACACAGAAGTAGCTACTATTTTCCTCCTACAATGCACCTTCAGCTGTAGTAATATATTCTTTAATTATCTTCCTCAACCATTTTTAGCATCTTGAAGTATGTGTTTCATTATTAAGCACCCTTACTCTGCAGTTGAGTTTTCAAAAATATCTGGTTTATGATAATGAACAACACCATTACCTGTGTGCAATTCCCAAAAATACCTTCTGTTTTCAGACCAGAAATTCCTTCCTGTTCAATCAAGTCCTAGAATATATATTCAAAATGGATACACTATACAGAATAGGAAGCCTATAAATTGTTTGATTTACATGGGTCTAAGAAGAAGCAAATGTCATCCAAATTTACCTTCTTGAAGGTGAAGATTCTCATCATGAGATGTTAATTAGGTGTAGAGAATTGCCACACTAAAATCAGTAAAGCGATGTGGTTTTAATGATATGCCCCAGGGAACTGTTATCACCTCCTCCAGCAAGCATGGTCTATCTGTACACACCTTTCAAAAACACTTCCCTGTGTGCCACTTGCTCTGGGTCAGATGACCTGGGAAAAGTTAAGCTATATCATAAGCTATTTGGCAAGACCACCAGATCTGGAAGTTAACCCTTGAAGATTATCTATGTTTAAGTGTGTTTAATGAAAATGCATAGATACCAGGATCTCTTAAGCTGATTATGTATATATATATTATGTGAGTTGTAAAATTTTATGTAGACCACACCTCTGTGTTCTATTTGTGAAGGTAAAATAGACGAGAAGGAGATCATGCTGTTCAGACATGCTGCTCTGGTACACCTGCTGGTGACAGTTCGAGATCTGCTACTAACATGTGGCTTGGATACAGCTCTAGGTTTGTTTTCAGTACTGAATAGTGATACCATGAAACGCAAAGCTTTGTGTGTGTTCTGCAGACCATCTCTCATGTTTGTAGCTGTGACTCTTTGCCATCGGAGTATATGCTCAGTTCATGATAGACCGCTGTTTGTGTTATTCCATGGATTATTAAGAACTTCCACATACGTAATGTGTCTTGTATCTCAGAATGACAAATTTTCTTTGGAATCTCTGTGTGGAAACTGAGGAACATGCAAAAATGTCAAGTCTGTATTTACCGTCTATCTTTTGTGAGTATGGAACATTTTCCACATAAAATATCATTAGGCTCTGTGGAAGTGAGGTACTTAAATCTGAGAGCATTTTAAGCAAAATCTTAAATGTTATTTAATGTGTCATGAGGAAGGAAGTTTGATGTTACAACACTGGACTTATGTAGAAGCTTTTTTTTGAGCTTTTCCGGTCTTACTCAAATTTGGAATATGACAATCCATTGTAAGCCAAGTTTAATGCCTGAAATGACAATGCTGAGCTTGTCAAATTCCCATAGTTGTGTATTGTGAATTTTCAAATACCTCTATCAGGATAGATCTGTGAGAAGTTGAAGTCAGTGTTTATGAATGCCCTAGGAAAGTCAGACGCCCTCTGTCTTTATAGGAGATAAAATTGCTTCAGAGCATCTAACTTTGGTCTGAACTAGCCCCCGATGGATGGTGTTTCCTTAAAATTGATGTAAAATGTAAGACATCTGCCATAAATTGAACTGTAGGGAAATTAAATTATTTTATATTTCCTTAAGTATTTTTAGCAATAAAAGTGTAGGACGAAGAATACAGAATGAATATACAAGTAGAATCCTAAGCACAATTCTTTTCTATCCTTACTATGAACTACATAGAAGGATGGGAGAAAGAAAAATGAACAGTTCTTCCCCCGCTGTTTATTGTAGCAGAAGCACTCCTAGATGATATTTCAGAATTACAAAAGCACCTGTGTTTCCAAACCTGAGCAACAGCTCACACAGGAAACTGTACAAGTAAAAAAGATCTGAAAAAAAATTAGAAAATTGATTGAGATACTAAGTAGGCCTTGTAGTCTTCACTGTTGTGTTGTGCTGTGTGATTCTTCATGTAGTTAGATTGGATGTGTTTTTCTTTATGCATTTTCAAATAACCCCAGCATTGTTCACCATTTATACATAGAAGGCATCATTCGGAGTTGAGAATAGTTGTGATAATATGACAAGTGGTAAACACACAGGACAAAAAAGCTTTAGACAATGGTGATAGAAATACTGTTGTTACTTAGTATAAACTATACAGATTAATTAAATGTAACAATGTTTCTACTAGCATTTGCAGCTTTGGGATGCAATCCTGTACAATTCTAGCTGGAATACAGCAGTCTTATAAACGCCATTTATGTACCAGATTAGTGGTCATATTCTCCTTCCATACTGGGGGGCTGTTGAATTTTCATCTGTTTTTGTGTAAGATACCTTCACATTGATTTTAAATTGATGTGCAGATTGAACACAAAGCTTGACAATTACCGTTTGTCACTGCAATTACTTCTTTTGTTGCTTTATTAACAGGTTATTTGTCCAAGGCAAAGGATATCTATAAAAACATTTTAGAATCCTGTTTGAATAATATCTGGAGGCAGTTGAAGATTGTACAGTACAGCAGCCAGAAAAAGCATGAAACACATCCCAAAATAACAGCACTTCAGCGTGAAATGTTAAATTGGATGAGAAGTTATGGAGAGAAACACAGTGTTAAGGTTAACAAACAATGTAACCAGTTTCTTGTAACGAACAAAATTGTTCTAGATTATATGAATAATTGCAGAACTATGTTTTAACAAGTGTTCGTTTATGGAAAAAAGTCTAATAATTACCTCATGATATCTATTAAATAAGGGTAACATAAATTTTATGAACTCTGTCACAGCAGTACAAGTTTTTGTTTGATCAAATCTCTCCTTGTTGCATGCGTGAAATAACATGCAAAAGACTTTTAACATTGCCAGGGCTTTATCTTGTTGCAGGTAGTTTTGTTCTCCTGATAAGTATATTGTATCACATCAGTAACTGAAAATTATGATGTAACCTTTTATTTGAAAGTCTCAATCATCTGACATGGAGAGAATCAAAGCACAAGTCAGGGTTGCGTGCTTGTACAGTGTGACTTGGAGCACACATACGCCAAGGAGTGTGTGAGTGTTATTATCCACAGATACACTGGTTAAGCAGACGTTATCAGGCCAACCTCCTGGCATTTGAATTATATAAGAAGCAAATATCTGTGAGTGATAGTTTTGGCATGGAAGGTAGAGTTTTGGAGGATATTCAAATTATCCAAAGATTTTCTTTTCTGAATGTGTGAATGTTTTGGGTGATACGACACGGTGCAAAATACCACTTTCCCTTACAGAGTATTTATTATTTCTTTAGAGAATACTGCTCACATTAGGAAACAGACAGAATGAAATGCATAGTGTTTAAGTGTTCTAACTGTTTGGAATAGAATTTATGCTCCTAAGCGCAGCCGAAGAAGCTCTTTAGGTTTACTTTATTTTAGCTTCTTTCATAATTCACTTCCGGGGGATTTATTCTTCTTGTGTTTCTTTTAGGAGTTGCACTAGGAACTCTGAACATCTTTTGATTAAATTTTGCTGAGAATAATATAACAGCTTATATACACCCTTTTAGAATTCAAAATTAAAACGAAGCAACAAAAATAAAATGGTACTGATTGTCTTGTTGTCTGTCCTTCAACAGACACACTAACATGATTTTGCATCCTTTTCTTCTTCTTAAAAGCAACACATTTTGCTTTGTGATACTAGGATTCTACTGTAGTAGGAGGCGTATGAGAACTTTGTCATCTTGATGTCAGCTCAGTGATAATCTGGCTTTTCTTCTGAACTCCACTTGCTGTGATTTTTAAAAATTTTTAGCTATAACTCCTGAGTTTTTACTTGCTTGCTTGACTTAGTCATGCAGACATGCACGCCATGTAAGGCTATATATGATTTCATTAACAATTATTAATTGTTTACTGTTTCCTAACATTCAGAGACAGGTTTCAATGAGCCAGAATAGGTAGAAGGAGTATTCCAGTTTTGGTAAGAAGTAAAAGTTGCGTTCAATAAACTATTTACTGTTCTATCATATCACATCGGTATCAGTTAATATGATGTGAAATATGATAATCTCATTATCCTTTTATTAGCCAAAGTTGTTATTGATGCAGGATTGTAATGGGACATTTCCTTTGTAAGGAAGAAGTTACTACTGATTTAGAAAAAAAAATTAATTTTGCTCTGTCTTTCATAATCTTTGTACTTATGATTAGATAGAACATGACTAAAAACTTCATCTGGCTCATCTAGCATATAATTATATGAATATATAATGAGTCTGCTGTTGAATTGTGTGCAATTCAAAAAGCAGATCTACATTTTTAAATGCAGTTGTCCAAAACTGCTTATAAAGGTGCCAATGGATTGTTGAGTGGCTCTTCTGTCCACTCAACACAGTGAATTCTTCTTCAATTCTGGAAAATTGACATCTGCCTTGTGATTGTCTACCTGATCAGAAGTTCTTTTCTGATAAGATCTAACATACTTTTAATATTTACACGTATGATTATCTTATGTCTTTAAGTCTTAAGAATTAGACAATGCTATATGCCTTCTTAAAAATCTTACCTTGTGTACACCATGAAAAATGTCTATACAATGGCATAAAAGTTCAGAAATCATCCTGTCAGAAAGTATGGTGTATATATGTTGGTACGTATTCTTTATATACTTCGTGTAACACGTGTTTAGTTTGTATCAGTTGAGATGATAGACAAGGTAAACACCTTCTCTGGTGGTGATTCTTTTTAATACTGTGTCAGTTTGGCAGACTCTAATCCTTTTCAGCGTTTTTGTCTAAAGCAATATTTAATGAATCTCAGATATCTGACAGGAACACTTTAGTGACTCTGTCTACAGACTGGAAAATCTTTCTAATTGGTTCAGCAGTACATCCAGTACCTCCCTCCATCAGTACGTTGTAGGCTAAATTCTAGATATCTTCAGTTTAAGTTTTGTCTCCATAAGGATAATGCTTCTAGTGTGACAAATCTGTCTAGTACAATAGTAATAATGCGGTATAATATCTTTAGATAGTATCTTTAAGTAGCATTTTTATTTTTAATCAAATATTCCCATTTAAGATTTCTTCTAGAAGAGCTTTATTCATAGTAATAATAATGCACACATACACCCAAGTTCCAAGTTGTTGATGGCTGGAGAAAAACTGCCAGCAAAAATTAAACCTTGAATATGGGGAGAGAAGACTTGGGAGTGCTGGAGGAGCTACTTAGTAAGGTCCAGGGAAAATCTGTTTTTGAAGGTATTGGGCTCCAGGAATGCTGGTCACTTTTTAAGAGCCATCATTTTTGAGTACAGGAGCAGGCAATTCCAAGGTGTCAAAAGCCAAGCAAGCAAGGCAGAAGCCTGGCCTGGCTGAGCAGGGATCTTCTAGAATTTGGTGAAAAAGGAACATGTACGGACTTTGGAAGTCACTAATGAACAGGTGACATGAAGTGGCTATAGAGAGGCTGTTCACTCCTGTAGGGAGAAAATTTATGTGGCCAAAGCTCAATTAAAGTTCAAGCTGGCCAACACTGTGAAGGATGACAAAAAAGGCTTTTTTAAGTAAGTCAGGAGCAAAATGGGAATCAGAGACAACACTGGTCTGTTGCTCATCAAGGTTGGTCACCTCACAAAGAGAGATGTAGAGGAAGCAGAGACATTCAGTGCCGCCTTTTGCCTCTGTCTTCAATCCCCAGAGCCCAGTGTTAGAAGACTGATACTGAGGATGATGATAAACTCCCAGCCAGTTCTGAACTTATTGGAGACTTGCTGCTCCATCTGGATGTGCGTAGACCTATAGAGCCCAATGGAGTTCATCCCAGGCTACTGTGGGACCTGTCTCCATTACTTTTCAGTAGTCTTGGGAGTCTGGAGGGATTCCAGCTGATTGGAAGATGTTAAATGTTTTTTTCAGTTTTCAAGAAGGGAAAGAAGGAAAAGCCTCTGGTAATCACAGACTTGTCAGTCTGTAATAGAAATAGGTTATTCTGGGAGTTACTGAAAAGCGCTTGAGAGACAACACCGTCATTGGCCACAACCAGCACAGGTTCACAAGAGAAAAGTGCTACTTAACCAACTTAATTTCCTTTCTTTTTTCAGTTATGACAAGGTGACTCATCTAGTTGACCAAAGGAAGCCAGTGACTGTGGTTTTTAATATTAGCAAACTTTTAATACTGTCTCTCACATTGGCCTGGATGAACTGTTCATCACAGAGCTAGACAAGTCCGTAATACTGGGTTGGGTGAGCAATTTACTGATGGGTTGAGCTCAGAGATTGCAGAGAATGGAATTACGTCAGGCTGGTGGCCAGTGACCAGTGGCGTTCCCCAGGGCTCAATTTTAGGGCCAGTCCTCTTAAATGTTTTTATAAGTTGTCTGGACACAGGAATCAAAAGCACATTAAGTGATTTTACTGATGGTACTAAATTAGGAGGAGCAGTGGACTCCCTTGAGGGTAGAAAGGCCTTACAGAAAAATCAGACTAGAGAACTGAGCAGTCACCAGCTGTATGAAATACACTGAGAGCAAGTGCCAAATTCTCCACCTGGGATGGGGCTATCATGGTCATACATAAAACCTGGGAGAGGAGAGACTGGAGCCCAGTGGGAAGAGACTAGAAGTCTGGGTCAATGGCCAGTTGAGTCAGCAGTGCCCTGGCAGCCAGGAGGGGCACCCGTGTCCTGGGGGGCATCAGGCACAGCATCGCCAGCTGGGCAAGGGACGGGATTGTCCTGCTCTGCTCTGCACTGGGGCGGCCTCACCTCGAGTGCTGGGGGCAGGTCTGGGTGCCACAATACAAGGAGGATAGCAGACTTGTCTGTTTTCTCTGTCCAGAGGAGGGGGGACCAACATGGTGAAAGGCCTCAAGGGCAAGAGGAGGGGCAGCTGAGGTCACTTTTCTTGTTCAGCTTGGGGAAGAGAAGGCTGAGGGGTGACCCCATCACAGCCTACACCTTCCTCAAGCAAGACAGCAGAGGAGAAGGTGCATATCTCCTCTCTCTGGTCACCAGCAATAGGACACAAGCAACTGGAATGAAGCTGTGTCAGAGGAAGTTCAGGCACATTAGGCAAAAGATTCTTCACTTAGAGTGTGGTCTGCCCTGTAGCAGACTCCTACATAAGTGGTTAAAGCACCAAGCCTGTCCATGTTCAAGAAGCACTCGGACATAGTAGTTTGGTTTAGTTTTAGGTAGTTGTGTGAGAAGCAGGGAGTTGAACTCTATCCTTATGGGTCCTTTCCAACTTGAGATATTCTATGATTGTCATTGTGGAAAACTCCAAAGTTTCTGTTTTTGCCATTTATTCAATCTTGTGTTTTCTGTGCAAAGGAGAAAGAAAGATACTTGCAGGCTGAAAGAAGAATGTTTTAACATTACTAGAGTTTTTAAATTGTCTTCATACAGATACTAATCATTACAAGGATGGACTCTGAAAGAGAAAAAGCTTCCTTCATTCGCGCGTTATCTATGACAGAAGGTAAATAATTATTTTATGTGTATATTTGAAATAAAAAGTGGCTGTTATTCTGTGGATTGCTGCATTCTTGTTTGAATGCTTGGTGCAGGTGTGTTTCTCCCTTTTCTTCTCATCAGGAGCCTTTCTACATACTTTTCTTGCTTTTTAATACTTCCTAAGTCTTCCATCAGCCTTTTTTTCTTTTAATTTTATTTTCTCCTGGTTGAGAGTTCTGGTATGATGTTTTCTATTGCAAGAGAGTGAAATGTATCTGTTGAGTCAAAGATTTTTTTAACAGAACATGAAGGAGCTCTGGACAGCCCATTGCCTAATTATATTTGCATCTGTTGTCTTGATCAGATTACCTCATTGTTTGTAGCTGGTCATTGGTCACATGCTTTCTTCTTTGCAAGCTTATTCAGAGCAGTTAGATTTTAAGTCTTGACTAAACTCCTCAGCATAAAGCCTTGAATGAGTAGTCAGGTACAGATTCTATTTTCCCTTAGATATATATTGCTGATGTTGTTTGCTAATTTATTAAATATGTCAGCATAAGATGTAGCAATCTATAACACTCAGGGTGAAAAAAAAGTGTTTCCAGTATCCCGCGTCCCCACTGATACAAATAGCACTTCCATCACTTCAGCATTTTACCTGTGAGTAATTTTTGTACAAGCTGGTTCAACACTGCAAATTCAGCTGGTAAAACAAACATGTTTCAGAAAAATTGTAATTTGAGCCTATAGTTATGTTTAGAACAAGTCACTGATTCATATTGTTTTTTTAAATCCATTTTCATAAATCCTACTTGGATGAACCTTATCAAGTGTCATGTATTACACTGTTCTTTTGCCTTTAAAAATAAAGTTAGATTTCCTGTGCTCTTAAAAGAAGAAAGGCTGTCTTTTAGAATGTTTTGAAAGGGAGGAGGCATGTTCACAGTGCTTTTACTAATAATAATATTTAATGAAAAGAGTTTTATTTGTTTTATGATCTTAAGATTTGGTTGCAAACACAGGTCAGTCCAACTACACTTTTGAAAAGAAGCACTTATATAATACAGATATTCCTTCTTAGATACATCTTCCAGTTAAAATTTCAAATGTATAAAAAGTGTAAAGAAATTTAACCTATAAAGGGGCAAATGTGCTTCCTTTTGTATTACCCTTTAATTTATTCATTTTAAGGTAACAGAGTTGTGAGTTTGTGAAACACGAAACTTGTTTGCGTTACTTTTTCCTTGGGTTCTGAGAAGGAAGTGTCTAAATCATTACATCCAACAGTACAATACAAACTGAAATTGTATAGGGCTTCAGCAAGACAGAGTATGTAAAACTTAAAATTTTAATAAGCTGTGTTGTTCCACATTTGCTACTTTTGTGAATTGATTCATAGACATAGAGGCTCATTTATTTTGTCAACTGTTTAATTATTTTTAAGCAGGTTTGAAAACTGTGGATTTAAATTCTGAGAAAAAAGGAAGCCCTTTAGGTTGTAAAGAGATCATAAGCAAGTAAGTTAGATTCTTTATTCTTGAGAACAAATTCTTTAGTCAGGACGAAGGTCAGTGAAACTTTAGTTACTGTTCATTTCCATGGGACTTTCCAGTCTGGAGTAAAGTTTTCATGATGTGAACCTACACCTTTGTTTTTAAAGTGGAGAATTTTGTCCATTCTAGAAAAATGCTTCGTGAGGCTCAGAGGAACTTGTAGAGAACAAACAATTGCATATTCCTAGCCTTATATGTTGTTTTGCGTGTTTTAGAGAAACTTTTTAAGATAAATATGTAGAAAAACATGATTTTTGCATGTTTTAGGAAAAAGTGGTGAAAGGGCATAAAAAAAAATGACAAAATATGACATTTCTGGAGAATATATTTCAGGGAGATAATTGTAGGGGGAAGAGTACAGCTTTTGACTTTTAAATTAATTTTTAAGGGAGTTGGAATTGTAGGCAGGAAGGGTTAATATTTTTTTGTAAACAGACTTTAAGCAGTTAGAATTTGTCAAAGTAACACTGATTTTATTTTGTTCTGGGGGTAATTCTACCTGCACTTAATTTTATTCATCTTTTGTTGGGGTTTTTTAAGCCTTAGTAGATATTCCTGCGTTATTGTACATAATCAGCAAATTGGAGCTGACTTCCCTTGGACACACTTCTCATTAGTAATGGAATATGATTATTCTGAAAATTCTGGCTGGAAAAATCTGTGCAAAAATCTGAATGTTACTTACATGACTTTTAAAACCATCCTCCCTGAAACAATACAAATGGGTAAGTGCTCTCCAGAATTGTAATAAACAGTTAGGCTGACATACGAAAAGAAAACATTTTCTGTTCCATAAAATGCTACATTCATGTACCTGTTGAAGAGAAAGAGTAATACATTATGAAGGATAAAGCTAAACAAATAGAGCTGGGTTATCTATGCAGCAAGAAGTTGTTTTTATTTGACTGTAAGCCTAGTTTTGGCTAGGATGTAGTAGAACATGTGGGTTTATAAGAGACTTGTGCCAAGTTCATAGGTTGTTTACACCTTCTACAAGCTGTATCCACCCTTTCTCATCCTAAGGGAATGTTGTAGATCTAAAGAAATCTGAATTAAAGCATAATTTCAAGGATATTCAAAACAGTTTAATTAGGGGGGAAAAAAATGACAGAGTGGAAGAGTTTTATTGAAGATGAATAAAAACTATTTTTAAAAGATATGTCCATTTGATGTATCCTCAGGTTTTTGCTTATTAAACTATTATCTTACATGTCCAAAATGTTTCAGGCAATCATGGTGGTTCCTTTCTTCTGGAAGTACAGATTCCATATGTATTTCTGACAACTGAAGGTCTTCTTAATATGCCAGATATTCTTCAGCTTTTTGAATCCAAGTGAGTGAAAAGAATCTATATGGACTATTTATTTTCAGATTTTCAGGACATGTATGTTGTTCTACTATATCATGTATTATGCATCTACTTGTCTATCAGGTACATTCCTGCAATTAAACTATTAGCATTTTAAGAGACAAGAATATAGTCTTTCTGTTGAAGTTGCTAACGTAGTACTGGAGATTCACACACATGCCAACCAGAATGGAATTAGCCAAATTTTTTTATTTTTTCATTACCAGAATGAGCTGGTACTTTCTAATCAAAACTACTTTTTTAATTGTCTACTTTTCTCTGAAAATCATGATGTTAACCAATTTTTTTTTCTGTAGTGCTTCTTGGTCCTTGGAAGACTTGGTATTTAATTCATCATAAGAATTGCTTTTGGGGGTTTTTTTGTTGTTTTTATCTAGTGAAGCTATGCTAAAAACCCAAACTGAACAACAGTAAAACATCTTATTTTCTGATGCATCACAGTGTTTGGGAGAGACTGAGTTTAAAACAAAAGCTAATTTATTCATGAAATTCAGATCTACTATTCACTTAATTTTTAATACTCTATAACCTGTATGAAAACTGCCAGGGTTGTAAATCATTTGGCTTCTTTATTATTTACTTTGACATAATTTTCTTGAATTTTGCTTTCACAGTAATAAATACCCGGTAAGGCTGGCTTTTATTTCATGAGAGGAAAGGAAAAAAAAAAAGAAAGAAATAGGGACCAGAGAAGCAATATCTCTCAGACATAGAGAGAGAGATACAGATAGTTGATTTCACCATGTTGCTGGAGAGACATGCCAGTTTTGATCCTAGCTTTATCCTTGAGTCAGCTGTGGGGCCATTTTTGGTCTGTGTCTTATTACAGTTCAGTAGGGGGAAAAAATACATGTCTTTGACATTTAAAATTTGAACACATAATCTGACATGCTTTTAAACTCTGACCTTTTCAAGTTCTCTGTTCAGTCTGGCCGTAAGCCAAATAGCTGGGAATACGCTGTTTTGTTACTTTCTCGCTAGCTTCTTTTAGCACTGATGAAGGAGTTAAATAGGTCAGTAAAGAGCTGTACAATTTCAGAAAAGGTAGTAATTTATTTTTTTTAAAACATCTGAATACACTGTCCATACAAGTTTCTAGAGGACATACTGCTGGCAGATTCAGGTTTAGGTCTCTTGTGCTTCCTAGTAAAACACAACAGGAGGCTGTGCTGCTGGCAATTCTAAGTCACTGAGAAATTTTAGGATCATACTGATGGCAATCAGGGAGTTTGCTTTGCCTTGTGCTGCACAATCATAAAAGGAGGAAAAGAAATTCAATATGTAAAGTTAGTCAGAAGGAGTTTAAAAATATCTATCTTAGTTTCTGTATTACCTCTTTTTTTTTGTAAGCTCAAAGCCTGGATATCAAGGTCATACCCAGTGCAGTTAGCAACGTAATTTAATTTCACTAAATCACTGCTACATTGATATGTGTTGTTCAAGTGTGTCTTATAGTGAACTGAGCATTTGAGAAAGATCAAGACTATGTAAGTTTAAAAACCATATTAAGGGGTGTATGTTATTAATTTGCTTTAAGAAAATAGTAGTATTTTACTTGCCTGAGTTTTAATAAAATAATTTTACTTCTTCAGGTACAGCATTACCTTTGTTGAAAGAAGCAGTAGTTACTCCTTAAGGCTCTTTGGAAGTATAGATCAATATGTTGTGTTGACAATAGATGAAAGTACTGCTATCTTTTTGCAGGTACTGTGAAACTACTGAAAAATTAAACTACTGTGTCCACGTTCTGTTATGTGTTGGGTCACTTCTAGGCCATATCTTCAGACTTCTAACATATCTTTCTTTTTCATAATCATATTTAATTCATGCATTGTTTCACATCACAAATCATTAACCCTAAAATTCTGTGCCAGTTTGACTAGTTTAAAATGTTCTCAGTTTCTTCACTGAAGTAACATTTGACCTGTGATTTGATTATATGAAATGTAGTTAAAGGATGCATACTTGAAAATAGGGTTGTATATAGAAAATTTATAACAACCAATTAAATGCATTCGTGGCTATATTCTCTTACCAGTGTGCGTATTAATTCCTCCCATTTCGGCTGGTTATCTGTATTAGTCTGTAGAATAATTTGTCCTACTTTTAATAAAAAGTACTAGCTTAAGCAATAACATACTACTTAAATTCTGGTACGCAGCAAGACAGATTGCAGTAGAAGAACTGCTTCTGGAAGACAGATAAATAATAAAATAATCAATTAGTATTACAAGTACAACACAGACATTCCTACAAGCTACTGCTATTAGTGATGTTGTACTTTATATAGCTAACATAGATATAATACGATTTTTATAGGCTGAGTACTTCAGAAGTTTATAACAATATTTTGCATTATTAAAGTTCACAAAAAATCTTAAGAACAGCCTAAAAAGGTATTGACACTGTTTCTTTTCAGAGGAAGGAAGAAGAGGCATGAAGCAGTGAATCAACCTTTTGAAGTTCAAAGAAAATAAAAGTTGGAAACACAAGCTAGTTCTTCCAATTCCCATATGTGTCCTTAATGCTTACATTATTTAGCTGTATTTATGTTTGATCTAGTTTCTGCATTTTATACTGATACTCATTAAAAGCTTGGGACAGCCATGGTAATGTATTTATTTAATTTTTACTCTTTATTTAAATTCCATGGTAGAATATGGAAGGACTAAATTACGAGAACTCCTGTGACACTGTAATATCGAGGCTGATGGCATTATCACTCCAATATACTTGCTGTTGGATTATTTTCTATTCCAGAGAAAGACTGAGTTTAGAGTAAGTTACGAAATTCTTTTGTTATCCTAGTATTTTTAAAACAAACTTGTCCCTAAAGAAAGCAGCTTATTAGAACAAGTTGATACTTGTTTCTCTTTGAACTTCTCTGAGGGAATACATTTCTCTTACAAATACAAATATTGTAATCTCATATTTCTAGTGTGCTTTGAGTTTTTCACTTAGTTACAATGTTGTCATCTCCTACTGAAAAACTCAGTGAAGTGTAGAAGTAACAGTGATCACTGGAGACCACTAAAATGTTAGAAAAGTTGTTTTTTATTTGTAAAGCTATTTTTAATCTTACACAAGAGATAAAGAAATGGTTGTTATAAAATAACAGAGTTTGAGGCAGGCAATACTAACATGAGGTGTATTTCAAATGAACAGGTACAGAAATTTCACAACTCTAAGGATATGAAATACTGGAATTATATCTGTTTGAAGTAAATTCACCCCTACAAATGCATGGTTATGAAATTACTGTGTTACTACCACTGTATATAATTTGCAGCAGGGAAACATTCTTAAAGTGTTCTTCCAGGGCATCAGTAGTTCTCCTTTTGCTATGGAAGCACACCTCTTGTTGACATAGTTCATAAACATTAATTTATTCCCTCTTTTGAGATATTCTTCTATAAGCAAGTGGTTGCTTAATTTCCTCTCTGTTTTTTCTCCGGTGACTGACCTTGATCCAGACCTTTTGCTTCAGACCAGACTTGCTTTGCTGTAGACTGACTCTGTTTTCTTTCCTGACAGTCCATCCTTCAGCAGTCAGTCCCTTAACGTATCCTAGTTCTCCTTCCACAGATATTAATGCTCAAACTGTACCGGTATTCTGAATTCCAGGAAATGAAACAGATATTTATGAAGACATGGAACAAATGGTTTGAGATAATTACATGTGCATATTAAATATTAATGATCCAGTGAAACTGTTTTACAGGTACAGTCTCAAGGGAAATACTCTGCTTAATCTTGTCTTAATTTATGCCACTCTAATTGAACTTACACAGAAGTCAGAAGACTTTGAAGTGAAGGTAATTTTTTTTTCTGTATTAATCTTCATGATTGATATTTCTAAAGAGCTCAATCAAGTATGCTTTCTACATCAAAAACATAAAATAGCTCAAAATTCCTGAAATAAAAGAGGATCTTAATTCAGTGCTGCTAAAGTCAGTGAAAAGACAGTTGACTGCAATACAAGTTGAATCAGATTCAAATAGCAGTTGAAGTCTTTTTATGTCTAGGAGCAAAAAAATGAGATCATACCTTTAATAAATTATTAGAATATATATTAATCCTACTTATGTCTTAATTTGGAATTTCAGATCAATATTGTGTTGCTGATGTGACAGAAGAAAAAAAGAAATAATTTGCCAACAGCTTTTTTTCTTTTTTAATGTGATGAGATAAATTAACTTTTTTTCTTTAAAAATCAGGAAATCTAGAATCTAGAAAATTTATTTTAGTATCTAGAATAATCAGCTTTAAAATGGGGACAGAAGTTTCATTCAGCTTACCAAATTGTTGGTAACTTATATTTTTGAATGAAATAATACTTTTTTAGATAATAATCACTTTTCTTACTTATTTGCTGCCAATGTTGAGTGCAGATCTTTATGAAAGTCATTATCATTTGCATATAAAAATTTGTATAAAATTTACCTGATTAAATGAAAGTTACAGAGAGGACAAAGTGGTTTTCATTTCATGTACTCAGCAGTGTAGTTTGTGTGGAAATTATAGCTTTAAGGAGATGTGTAACACTTTGAACTGTAATAGGCATCTCACAATTGCCTGTTTTATTAGGAACTCGTATTATACCCAGAAATTTGATCACATAAGAAAGATCTATAGGATAAATCAATTAATTTCACCTACATAGGATTTGCATAAGTAAGGAGTGTAATTTGCAGCCAGGCTAGTGGTCAGAGGTTGGAGTTTCTCCGCATGATAAGCATGGATTAGGTTTAATTACTCAGCATACCAACTCTTGTGTTCAGGGTGACCTTTAGTTTTCACCTCAACTTCTGTAGCAAATTAAGACACTCGTTAGAGTAAGTTTTAACCAAGAATATTATGTATCACTTTTAGGTAGTTCTTACACCAGGGATTGAAGAGACAGCACTGGTAATTCGTCAGATTGCTGACAACATTTTGATAGCATCTAATATCAGTCCTCATCAGTGGCTGGACAAATCCTGGCTTTCTGTCTTGCCATCTGAGGTTTGCTTCTCTTCCCATGAATTTACAGTTTTCATCCTGTTTCTAAGATTCATAAAGTTTTAGGCTTTTTTGTTGTCATTCTCTTAAAATATATTATTAAAGTAAGCATTATAGATACATATGCAGAGATATATATACAAGCGTATTTCTAGTATATATGCAGAGATACATATGCACATACACAAACACACACACATACACACATACATATATTATTTCTGTCATCCTGTCAGCACAATTAGATGTAACTTGGACTTTCCCTGTGCTTTCACGATTAACCTGTAGGGAAGTTTATCCTCCACATCTGCCTGCCAGTTTGTACAGTTCTACAGTTCTAGGCACTAGGTTTAAAAAACTACCCAAATTGTAAACGATAAACATACAGTGGCTCATTTGGGCAGGGAGCCAAATTCAGCAGTGCTGATCCATTACTGAAGTCAGTGGCATTGCTTGCCAACTTGCTTTAGTACCAGGTGGTAGAAGCTTGTTTAACTCATGCAGTTACTTGTTTAACTCATTCCAGTAAATGCTGAAACAGGCCCATCAATCACCATCAAATATGAGATATCTTTTAACTTGCATAGTAAGATTTTCAAATGAAACATGTGTATTTGTTCATTTTATGTGAAAACTTTGAACTCTTGTAAAGCTGAGATTGTTTTTGGCTTTTGCAAAATTCAGAAGCATTATAAAACAGGTATTGGCATAGTCTTTCAAGAGGGGGCTATTGGATTATAGGTTTTCCAATTTAGAGATTAAGGATACTGGTAAGAAATGGAGAGGAGTCATTGTATTGTGTCTCTGTTAAAGATATTTGATCCTGGCAGTGTTTTATGAAATTCAGGAACAGGAAGCTGACATTGATAACAAGCTACTCTCAATTTGCTGCCCTGCTTGTGACATTCATCCTCCTCCTGGCAACTTCTGCTTTTGCCATCTGTTTGCTGTTAACAAATACAACTTTTGTAAAACAGAACCAGTTTTGTCAGTTTATATTGATCTAGGTAATTCACTTTAAAATGGAGAATTAATAGTAAATCTGGTCATGCATTTTAAAATCAAGTATACATGATTCACTAACCTTTAGAAAATAAACATCTTTAGACTTGCTTTTTGTCAAACTGTTACGCAGAACTTACTCTTTTTCAGAAATGATACTATGTTACATCTGTAGTAAAAAAAAGGAGTTTTTATTGGACTATAAAAGTGCACTGTTTGAAAGCTCTCTTTCTATGATATGCTCTATGACTTACTCACTATGATGTGACCTTGTAGTAACAGAAAAAAAAGGAAAAAAAGTTTGGCAGATACCAATCTAACAAAATAATTTCCGTTTCCAGACAGAGAAATACCTGCTTACTTTTCCATGTATCAATCCTTTGGTTGCTCAGTTTATGTTAAAGAAGGAATCTTCACTGAACAGGTTATTTCTTGCAAGCTTTGATCAACTCCAGAAACTTCTGCCAGAGGTTCCAAAAAAAGTTTTAAAGGTTGGCCAAAATTATTTCGTGTATTAGATCAATCTTTTTGCTGTGTTGTAATTTGTGGTTGTTTTGTTGAGGTTTTTTGATCTGATGCTGCGTGTGCGTTTGCTGGTATAATTCAAAAATTAATTACAGGCTTTAGCATATCATTTATATCCAAAATACTGAGTCTGCTGATTCTCAGCAGATTTTGTCAAGTCACCATTATGTTTGTGGAAAGATAGTGAGAGCATTTCTGTAACTGGCAGAATACTCATTAGATCAACTTCGTCCTCAAGCTTCACCATGTTGAATATTGTATCAGCATGTTTTGGTTTTTTCTAATGTAAAAGATGTTTTCCAATTAAGTATTTCCAGGCCTTCCTCCCATCCTTCCTTCCGTCCTTCAACCCACCACGTACAAATGCATAATACTAAGCATTTGACAGAGCCCTAGAGATGAAGAATTACGTGCTCCTACTGTTCCAGTTGGGTCAAGTCTGGGAAAATTACAGACTGAATATAGTAATCTAATTCAATAAAAAATGCACGTACTTTATTATTCAAGAAAATGGGTGAAGCATTCTGTTAAGGTGAAGGAGCAAGTGAACGGGTACTGGGGCACCGAATGTGAAATTGTGCATACTGTTGTTATAACTGTATATGTGTAAAGCCATCTTTATTGACAGAACAAGCTCAGTTAAATTCCTCTGTGATGCATGATAGGTGCCAATTCATTGCAGACACTGCTTCCTACAGTCTTGGAGTAATGAAAGAGAATAAACTTATTAAGATATTGCTTTTCCTGTGTTTCAAGACAGAGACTATTACTTACTCTGTTTATAGATATAAGGCAGGTGGTACATTGTCTACTGTACATGCCTCTCCTGCTTTGGTAAATTTTTTTTTTTTTTGTTACAGTAAACAAAAATTTATGCATCTTAGAATCTTAACAACTGATTTAACTTTTTGTACTTGGCAGTGTAGACGTGTACCATAAACGTTCCTGACAAATATTTTCTTTATTGCTTCAGCATTTCAGTGACATGATGTCTTCATATAGCCTAAATGCTGCTGCTCCTCTAGAAAAAACAGTGAAAGGTGCATCACACACAGAAAACCAGAATAACTTCAACACATTGTATCTTGATAATAAACAAAATTGTCAGATTTTAGATCTGCTTGATAAGGCACAAAACAGCACAGGTAATATCTTGAATTACTAGAAAAATGTGTCTCCTTTGAAACCAAGTGAAAAATGTGAATGTGTTAGAATCTTTATCTCCTAATCATGGTAAGGGCAGTTATTCTCATGAGACAGACTGCAATCAAAATGCTCAATGACCTCTTGATTTTCTGTAAAATGTAAAAATAAACTAATCTTTCATTCTCCAAACAAAATGGTTCAAATTTTTCTCTACCAGGAACATCTTATATGAATTCTGAAGCCCTAATTCCTCCACTGAATCATCATAAGGGTTTTTTAAAGTCTGATCTTCCAAGCTGTATGCAAAAGAAAGCATGCTCATCAGATATAATTACAAGGACAAATCCGGATTTCTTTGCTGTATCAAAGGACTATGAAGATTTTGCTCATCTAGATGTTAAAAATTCTCTCCATGTTCAAAGACAGCCTTTCAGGTTGCATGATAGTTCTGATCATTCTTCCAAAGACCCTGAAAAAGATGATTTCTTTGCAACTTTCAGTGACTCTGCACCTCAGGAGAGCTCTAGGAGTTTTCTAGCAGAATTTAGAGACGCAACATTTAAAAGCCCAGAAATTCAGATTGACCGGCCCCTGTGGAATGACTCTTCATCCACAGGCCCATGTAATTCATTTGTTCATGATGGTTTTCTCTCTGATTTCTTTGATGATACGGATGAGCTTCAAAATCTGAATTTTAACCAAATAGGTGGAGCATCTAAAGGAAAGAGAAAACAAAGGCCTCCATTCTTATGGACGAAAGAAAAAATTAGAACAGGTAGGTCTAAAGTAAGCAGATTTTGCTGGAATTCTTTTTGTTACTCAACTGCAAGGTTGCAAGAAGTATCTGTAAGACTGTATTTCGTATTTTATTTAAATAGTTGTTGAATCAAATTCAACCCAACAGTTGCATGCTCCCTTTGCTAAAACTTACTTTTATATATATTTCTTCTGTGATAAAAGGTTCCTAACAGGTTTTGTTTTGAGCATAAAGAATATTTAAAAAAAAAGCACCAAACCCAACTAACTAGAGTTGTGTTACTGCCATTATTTTTCCCTGGTAAATATTGAAAAACTTAGTTCTTCAATAGTGTAAGATTTGGCTTCTTTTCTCTTTGACAGAGCCTAAAATATAGATAATGAACATGCCAGAATTAATTTAAAAGTTATGGGAAAGATTATTTTGTAAACACAGATTTGGACAACAGTGAACAAAAGACTGTATTTTCTCTATAGGACGAAAAGGAGATTCAGCAAATCCCGAGAGTGGAATTCAGATTCTACTAATGGCTGTGTTTTGCTGTGGGCACTAATGCAGTAAAAATGGCATTCTAAAATTTTTCTAGGTTTCTTTCATATATTTTCTTATTCTTGGAATATTTTTTTTAGCTAGTATCTCCAGGGCTAAACTCTCCACTTGAAATCATTCCAAGGCTTGTATTTCCAGAGATGGTATAATGTGTACTTCAAAACTTTGTTTACCCTGAAAGTGTGTACAGTCCTTATACAAAACATTAGGCTTCTGGTTTTTTGTAGTTTTCTTATCCCTGGTTTACTTCACCAAATATAATTAGCTTGCAACCTTTTTTAATAAGCCATAATATGTACCCATGGAGTCTTGCAACTAAGGAAGTTCCTGTCAGACTATATATTGCTGTATCATTCATTGTAATTTTTTTTTTAGTTCTTCTATTTCACTGTGGGTGGGTTGCCACATTTTTTTTAAAAATCCAAGCTAAAGTTTGTTTTAAAAAAGTACCTAATGCCTACTACAGATTATTTAATTTATGATTTGTCTGCTGCTGCCTGTCATTAAATCTCTCGGTGGTACAAGGTCGGGACAGCATTAAAATGCTTTCACTAATTAGATCAGATTCATTCATGAAAACCTAAGTAACTAATTTAAATCGCTCTTTCATGGACTTCTTAGGGAAATTGCAGAGGTAAAGAGAGAAAAAGTTAGTTGGATATGGTGAACTTCTTTTAATTTTCAGCCTATGTAAATTTAAATGTTCATCCAGAAACTCTGAAAAGACCTTTTGCTTCTCTGTAATGAAAATTGAGACCTGCAGTATTGCTGAGTAGGTAACAAATATTTCAGTAACCTGTAACTAGCACTGATAGCATAAAATTCTACATACAATATATTTCAGTAGAGATCAGGGCAGATTGTCCTGTAACACATTTTACAGTGTTCTGAAAACACTGTGATCTCCAACTGGTAAGCTTTCTGTAATATTCTTGCCTAGTAGTACAAAAGTATACTTGAATGTGAGTCAAGTCAAAACAAGGAAAAGTGATTTTTGGTTTTGATTTTGGAAGAACAGGCTTATTCTACTTTATAATTCACTAACCAGGGGAAAAATAAGTATACAAAATAGTTTGCATGCTAATGCAATCCCCACCCCAACCAACCAAACCAAAAAAACCCTCAACCAACCAACCAACCAACCAACCAACCAACCAACCAACCAACCAACCAACCAACCAGCCAAGAAAACCCCAACTTAATACAGTGAAAGCCTCTGAGAGCAAAAATTTAAGAAATAATGTAGCGAGTCAAGTTAAAAAGACACACTGGGAACAAACCCCAGGCTTCGGATCAAGCTCTCATTAAACCACAGATAATTCATGACACCATGCCAAGCCACTATTTCCACTGGAACAGGTCAAATCCTCAGGTCAGTGTTAGAGTTTTCTGACAATACTTTTTGTAAAGACTAAATATAATTTCCTTACAGTAACTTGTTTTGAATAAGCAATTTTTCAAATACTTTATTGTAAAAGCACCTGAATCTTATGTAAGTATGAATGTGAGTAGCTTTTTTAAACAACTTAAAAACATGACCATGTCTAGTTAAAAATAACTAAATTTCAACAATTACAGAATAGTTCTAGGTGTAGTATTAATGAAATAGAAATAAACACTAAATATTTTCTGAAACATTGTGGTTAAGTATAGTGTAGGCTGATTTATTTATTTTTGTATACGATCCCGTATTCCTATGACAGGACAATATGCATAAAACGGGTCAGTAGCATTTTGCTTTATGACAGTTGGTAGTTTTCTTAGGGAACACACCAGTCAAAGATAAAGTCTCTTAGAAACACACAGTTAAGTCTGCATACAGGTTGTATTTATAGTTTATCATGGATTTTCTTTTTTCCACTTCTTTTTCAGATTCAGGATTTCCAGAAGTACAGGAGTTCAAAAAAAGGAGATTGACATATGAAAGAGTCCCTGGAAGAAGAGATGGACAAACACGTCTAAAATTCTTTTGAATAGAATGGGGACTTGCATATTAGATTTTTTTTTTTTAATTCTTGAACTCTTTACAGGGAAATAAATAAATTATTGTTGTTGTTAGTTTTTAGAAAGAAATTAGGGTTTGGAAATTTTTGCTAGCTCTGTATTCTTCTGTATGTTTTTAAAATGTTACTGAACAAACTAGTTTCTTGAAGCTGGATAATTACTGCTTCTCTGTTTGTTGTCATGGGTGATACAGAGGTACTTTATCACTATATAAAAAAAAAAGAGGGAAAAAACCAGATGCTGAGGCTCACTGAGTTTTGAAGGCACCTGTGTTTGCTGCCTGAGCATGCCGCTTTTCCAGTGTAAAGATGGGGTAGATCTGCCAGAATCTCAAGGCTTCTTAGGGCTTCTCAAAGTCTTAGAGATTTCTTGCAGTTATAGCTGTGATCCTTTGTAGCTGTCCCATGGGCTCCGCTCCACTTCTGTTCTTCTGACAGCTCCTTTAGGAACCATGTGATAAGTTCCTGAGTTCCTTTTAATCATAACCAATCTAGGAAAAAGCTCTTTGTTTTATGGACAGCATGCAAAGTTTGTGTTGAAATCTAGCATTCTCATAGATTTGATTCAGAGAACTAAGCTGTCACCCTCACTCTTTTGCATAACCTGGTGGAGGCCATTTGTTGGCATCCATGTTTTTCAGCCTTCTGCAGTGCATTGGCAAGTAGGGGGATGGGAGTCGTCTGGGAGGCAGATCCAGATACTATAGGGTACAACTAGAAGGGGTACAAGTTTGAATTTAAAAAAAAAAAAAGCTGTCCCAATTGTAATCTAAAGAACAGGATGGAATAGTACCTAAACCTTCACTTTCCATCAAAAGATTTGGTAACAAAACTGGAAATATGTGTGGGAGAAATGGTAGACTAACTCCATTCTGCTGCAGGAATGTATTAACGGTTTGCACAGGCATGCCAGCCAGCTCCAGAATGTCTCTGTTCAGTGGCCTTCACCTGAGACAATTCAGGTTTCAAACTCAAAAATCTTTCTAAGTTTGATGCAGGAGCAGAAAGGAAGGGGGCGGGGAGGGGGGGAAAGTAATAAAAGAAAAACCACCAACTTTAAGGTTTATCCTTGCACTTAAATATTTATTTAACATTAAGCCTTCATTAAGCACATATTCACTATTTGGGTAAATGAAACCAGCACTTAGGGGCGAAAGATTTGGTCTCTCAGAGACAACAGAGTGCTGGTTTTTAACTCAATTCTTTAAAGCTGTAATGACAGCACTAACTGCAATTTTAGTTCACAGTAATATCCCTGAATTATTTGTACAGCGATTGTTTGCAAGATTTTAGAAAATACCTTTCACGAGTGATGACACAAAAAGATTTCTAGTAAAATTGCAAACAAGCTACTGTTTCCTAGAATAAGAGACTGAAATAAAAATTGAAATTTGCTTACTATCTATGGCACATTTTTGTGGTCACCCTGAGCTAACCATTTTCCTTCTTTTGCATCATGGGTTATGTTGTTCAGAACTACCTCTCAAATATCCAGAACCAGGAATCTGGTTTTTTTTAGAGTACCGCTGTACAAAGTCTCAGTCACAGATGACCACAGTTTGAGAAAATTATAGCTGCCAGTGCCAAGCTCTGTATTTATGTCCTCCTCTTCCACAGGCAAAGGCTGACACGAGAATTTTCATATGAACAATTGTGAAAGAGTAGCATAGATAATCTGTAGATAACTTGATAACAAAGGCATGTTGTCTATAGTAAATAAAAAAATTCAAGTGCTGTCTGTGTTAAGTTTCCATTAGGTAGAAAAAATGTCAGTGTACAGTTAAATTACTGGCAATGTAGTGGAAAATAAGGAAAGGGGCTTGCAATGACTAATTGATTTTTACTGTAATTGTTTGACAAATCTCAATCTCTCGCACATACGGACACATTGACAAATTTATAAAATACGACATTCTTCCCCCTCCTTTTGTCTGTTAAATGTGGAGTAAAATTATTATTGAACTATACTGATGCACTTCCCCACTCCTCCCCCACTGCCCTGCCAAATGACCTATAACTATGAATTAGGAAGCAACTAATTCTTAGTCAAAAAGATGCAGTACAAAATCTAATCGCCAGTCTTACATCAGCAGGTAGGGACACTCCATTCCTGGAACAGGTTTGTAAGCCTTTTAGTGATCAGGCAGGAGGCAGCTGTAGATGGAGAACAGCCTTGCTGATCAGCTGGGAGAGATGACAGTGAGAAAAGGGGGTCTTGTGGCTCATGTGAGGCACTGAGCATACAAATGTGTGCACTCACTCAAACTTCTTTACTGTGGGCGTTCTGTAGGACCTGCTGCCATCAGATGCCTCTGTGCAGCAAATAGCCCTCTTGGATAGTCTTTAGTAAAGGAAGCTAAGATGCTGCCCACAGTTGTCCGCCTCACTGCAGATCACACCTGTTGGAGCAGAGGCGGCAAAATGTGATGCTTGCGCAGGTCTAGGCCATCGCAGGGTTAAGTTCAGCAAAGCTGTGCAAACCCAGGGACGCCTGCAGCTGTAGAAAAGACATTGTCCTGTAGACTGGGTAGATAAGAGACAATATGTTCTCCTGCCTACAGAAGCAGTCAGCTGCCCATGCTCATTTGTCAGGTTCTTTGGTTATGCCAAGGAAAGGGGACCTGCAAAAGCTGAGCTGCTAAGATGCAGCCACTTCACCCAGCCAACACAAAATAACCAGCAGTGGCACACTTCACCAAACTGATTCCCAGCAGGAACCAAAGAGCCGTAATGCCAACCAATCCTGTTTTGAAGCTTGTTCTAACACTCGACTTCTCTCACCGAACATGCCCTGGGAGGGCAGAGGTGGCATTGCTGTCACTCCTCTCCCTGCTTTTACCCAGCAGCTCAGACGCACACTGCCCTGAGAGCAAAGAGGTGCAGCAACCACATTTCTCTGAAGAGGCTGGAATCCATGTCTGAGGAATAAACACCATGCTCAGACCGACATCTGGATGGAGTGTTCCCAGTCCCTCTCACAACTGCTGCACAGGTCTTTCTAGCCCTTGCTGGTGCAAGACACTGATGCAGCCAGGACCTGCAGTATGCTCACAGTGCTACACCAGCTGTAGCGACCTGGTGGTCCAGCTGCAAGAGACCAGATGGAGCTGGGCAGGGCTGCCAAGAGACAGCAGTGGTTGACTGGCTGTCTAGCAGCCGTGGCTCTCTGCTGCACTCTGTGATTTGGCCACTCCTTATGCCAGCTCAGCAGCCACTTCAAAACCCAAGCTCCAACTGACATTGCTGAGCTGGAAAGAGTATGCAACAGTTCTGGGGAGAGAAACAGATGTGGGGATGAGGAGAGGTTTTATCGCAGGAGGTAAAAGAAATATGAAGGGCTTGCCTGGGAGGAAGTAGGCAGCAGCCGTATGCTGGCTGTCCAAAGGCTTTTGATGTATACACTCATCAGTATCTTTGACATTTTGGCCTCAAACCAAGCCTCTGATGGCCTCTATGCAAAAGTAACTCAGTTTTCTCTAGACTTCTGTACCTGTGTCCAGAAAAACTGCGATATTTAAACAGCCTGCAGTGAAAGGAAGTCAGAGTGAAGAAAAGCTCTGAAGGAAGGACATTCTCTTCTGTATATAAAGGCACAATACATACTGGCAGTATTACAGCTCTCATGTTGGTGTCTTTCTGCAGGACAGCAATCATGAAAATATTTTGATGAAGACTGAACTGCCTGGAGGACAGTGTTGCCCCATTTCAGGTAACATTCATGAACGTTAAGTACTCAGACTGCAGAGTTCTTCGTTACAGCTTCAAATGTGTAAGTGAGCCTGATACCAACCAACCTATTTACAGATATAGTCAATAGATACGAATGGGATTTTTCTACTAATATGGGAGTTTCTAAAAATCCAACAGCAATCTTCCCAAAAAAGCAAAGAGCTTGAGGCTCCCACTGCAAAATCCAAGTATCCTCTTCCTTTCAGTAGCTGCTCTCTGCTACAATTACACAATGAGTTCAAAGCCAAGAGGGATAGGAATTTTATTTCCAAACTTCTAAAAGATTAATACAAACAATAGAAAGTAGACAAAATTAAAAGCCTATTTAAAAAGTTGTTCTTGTAAAAGTGCTCTATCAAAAAAGTGAAGGCAAATGACCAAACACATTTTAGTAAATTCTGTGTATTGCAAACCGTGACAACGATGCATGCAATTATCTTTGGGTGTTCACAGATTCTTAGTGTCTGTTTGGTAACAATTTAAATACATCAAGAAAATTCCACCACAGCAGTACTGTTAAAAATACAAAGTAGAAGAAGGCTTACAGATTAGAAGTATTGCAAGAAACATGCTTTAGGAATTAAGCCTCTGCTACATATTGTGTTCAGCAGTTACTAAAATGTGTCACTTATGCACTGAGATGCACTTGAAAAAAAACTGAAGCTGGTTCCAGGTCTTGCTAATGGAAGCAAAATGTCCCCTGAGGACATTACTCCAGCACTAACAGCATTTAGCTTTATACTTTAATTATTCACTTATGGGTTGTTTTATTTTGGAAAAAAAATCCCCATGAATAGTTTTTGCTATTATTCTGGTGTTACGGTTTATCAAGATCAGAGTAAGTAATTTGGTTAAAAATTCACATGTTTTTCATTCTAAAATGTAAACTTCTCAAGTAATATTTGTATAGTTAGCATAGTGTAGTAAAAGTGGTGATGATTATGAAAAGAGATAGAATTACATTAAAAAACTTCAAGAACATTACTAAAAGATAGTGGAATATGGATTCACAAGAACACACAGACAAATATCTGGGACACTGTTTTAGCCACATAAAAGACAGAAAAGACTTTTCTTGTGAAGGAAAGGCAGTTGTTATTCATGTCATGCTTGAAGGCAATTCTCCAATGACCTTCCCTATAAGAGGAAAAAAAAAGTTTATTAAATGCCATCTTCTTAAGCTGATACAATTCTCTTACAAATTACAACAGAAAAGCTCCTTTGCGCTGAGAAAAACCAAAAAATTATTTTCCTTTGCTGGATGTTGGTATCCTCATAATATCATAAAATTTTTAACTGGCTTTTTTACTTTACTCTGATTTTCTTATGATCCTAGTAACACAAAAATAATAAACTAAATATTTGATCCATCAGCAAAAAAACACCAAACCACATCCTGGGCTGAGCTATGCATTTCTAAAAGTATCATAAATTAATCATCAAGCTCTTCTGAGAAAATATTTTGTAATGTATCTGTATGACGTGATCACCTCACATAGGTAGACACACACATACACAGACTCCCCAAAAAAGAAAAAGCAGAAAGGCTGCTTAAATAACAGAAGAACATATGCAATGGTCGTTAAAAATTTTATCTTATTTGCATGAAGAATTACAAGTAGCACCCAAATTAAGAAAATCTGCTTTTGTTTCACCCTCAACAAGTTTTTCCAGAAGAGCATCTCATGTTCAGTTGTTCCCTTTCTTCCAGGTTCAAAACAGGTCCAATCGGTTTTGTTAAACCTATGTAGCAACAATCAAAGCCATGCTATTGATGAGGCAAAAGCTCAAGTGCAAGCTCAAGAACAGTTGCAGCAGCAAGGGGAAGATATCACAAGTACTTTATGTTCTATCTTAAATTCTGCCCTTAGAGAAAACATTCATTTTTTCTTTAATAGCACTGTCATCAACAGAACAGACTTCAGTGCTTCTTCCTCTCTCTGTAGATTTTTCAGCTCTTTAGCAGGAACTATTCTTATTTTTTAAGGAGGAGTAACCCCTTCTGAATATCCTACTTCCACGTTTGTTTGTCAAGCAAAAGAAGTAAATTTTCCAAGTTATGGTGTGGTTCTACCCAAGACTACTAGCGTGCATGGCCCTTCTTTCTCCTGCTGCGATCACTGATAACCTTTGTGACAAAGGGGAGAAGCCAGACTGGGAATCATGGAACTGGATCCCAAAGATTTGTAAATGTTGGATGGTCACCCGCCCACCTACTCAGCAGGTGTTACATGGGTACAGGCAATGCAGAGCACTAAGGCAGAGTTCAGGGAGTAGCTCATCCTTTACACCTCTGCTGAAAAAGGTTATGAAGGATATGGTTACAGATTGCCTCAGCTCCTCTCTGCTTCCACTGGTTTTGGTGCGGTACCAGCAGTAAGAACAGGAAGAGCCTAAGGACAGACACAGCGAAATGAACTGCAATATGACATGAAAGACAAAAACGTATTTTAACATGATTCTTGCTTAAGCTGCGAGCTAGTCACCAGAACATATAAAATTGCCAAAGCTTGGTCTTACTTCTCCAAGCTGGGTATGTGACTGTCTACTGTCCAGCTGTGTCAAACACAGCTGTGTGTCTTAGACAATTTTAATTAGTTTCGATGCTGCTAATTATTGCTGATCAAACACAAAGACACAACCATCCGAACAAAAAACCAACTCATAAACAAAACACCTCTGGAAAGAGCTGTAGAAAAGAGACATGCTTCAGCTGGCACACCTGAAAAACCCAGAAAATAGTTTACAGAGCCAGCAGGGAAATGATGAACACTCGAGCAAGAACTCGACACCTAAATAACTATCACCATGTGTCTTTGCCCCTCCAAGAGCTTGAGTTTCAAATCAGAGTGGTTGTCATGGCATCTGTGACTTTATTACCTGATTTCAGAGCAGAGCACAGGACCGGGGTTCTCGGAAGGGATTGCTCCCTGCAGGAACCCCAACAAGCAAGGCATCTTTGCAGGCATTTTGCATACAGTACTGCTGGAGTTCTGCAGCTGCCTGAGAGACCTGAAAAAGAAAAACAAATCCAGAGAGGAAACTAATTCATTCACAAGCATCTATTAAGCATTTCCTCTTGAAGAGCTATTATCAAATAGAGCTGGAGTGCAGCCAAATCACCTCTCGGATTCTAAAACACAAAGTACATCAGCACAGAAGCACAATTTACAAAGCTCAGATGAAGCACCCATGAAATACTATGCCAGTGATAAGCCAGAAGAGTGTAGAGGACTGAAGCCCAAGTGTGATGCAATTTCTGCTCATTAAAATGCTCAGAGCCATGACCATTTTCCAATCTACTGTAGTGTTTTCAGGTTTATATTTGAACTCTTATATCCTCTGATAATTTATTTAAAGGATTTTCATTCCAAAGTTCTAAACAACACAGAGTATAACAAGGAATGAATGCAAAAAGATGAGGATGAAAAGCTTTTGAAGTCCAAATTGTCATCTTCCCCCAGCAGTGAAGTGAGAACTTCAAATCCACACTCTGGCCCCCCAAAAGGAGAGTCTAGAGCTGCAGAACAACCCCAGGATCCCAAAGGTAAAATGTCTTTAGCACTGGAACTCCCCTGCTCTCCTTGTGGGTGGCAAGTCAGTCATGTGCCTACATTTTGGAAGGAAAATGTAGAGGAATTCCCAGTTTCCCAGATACACATTAGGAACAGCTGCAGTGAACTGTTAAAACCCGTGCTGTCTGATACACATTTTATAAAAGGAAATACTAAACATATTGATAAAACTCTAAGTTCTCCTGTGACCTTACCTCTGCCTTTGTTACAGGACTCCTGAAATACTTATGTTTCTTCCTACACAGCTCTGCAGTGTTGCCAAAACCATAACCAGGACCATCCACGCTTCCTAGCCTCCTGTCTGAAGGAACCACCTCAGAACCCCAGTGGAATTTTGGTTCTGGACCATCCCATCTAACAGCACCTGGAAACATCTGGGAAATCTGGCCTAGCACACACTTTTGATTGCTATTTTGCTGGTCTCCTGTTCACTGTCTTCCAACTCTCCTCCAGGCTCTCCTCCAGGACACTCATCCTGATAACCGCCTCAATTTACCCAGCAGTTGTTGGCACTTTTAGGGAGTTGTTATGAGAAGCTTTTTCCCTCAACCTCCCAGGTTCTCTTGAGCAGACTACAGGGAGAAGCATCAGCAGCAAGGATTCCTACTAATTCAGCAGGTTTTGTCACTCCTTCCTTACCTGAGGAGAAGCCCCTTCTGGAGGCTGCACAGCTCTCCTGCCCTGCCCAGTCCCTTGGACTCCCCGCAGCATTAGCATCCTTGCCTCAGCCACAGTGCCTGCCCCTTGTGGTGTCCGACTGTGCACCACATGGCTATCAGGCAGAGATGCCACTAGCCAACACTGGTCAGGCCAAGGCCATGTGGAGCTTTTTCCTTGGAGAGTTAGCAGTTCTTACAGCATCTCCTTGCACTTTGCTGCCAAACCCCCCAACACATACTGAGCTATGTATATCCTGGTATATCCTCAAAAGATACAAACCAGAACTTCCTACTCTTAGTCCTACCTATGCCCTATAACATTCTCCTGCTCACACAGAAAGTTTCTGCAGTGTTTCATCACATGACAAACACGCTCCCTTCAGCAGCCTCCTGCGTGCAAGATGTGTATGGGTACTTCTTTCCTACTCAGTTTCCTCTTTCTGAAAATATTGTTCCTGTCTGCTTTTTTAGCCAGCAGAGTAAACAAAATCACCATTGGAACTTGGCAGTATGGAACGTATTTTTAAAAATCCTTTCATAACGAGCTTCCGTCTGGAAACACATTGTCTATTCAAAGTAGCTGAAACAATGTTTTCTCCTATTTCAGTGCTTGCTAAAACTGAACTGAGTGGTTTTTCATCAGCTGAATATATTTTGCATTATTTTTACACTGTATGTAGAGAAACCCAGATGACACAATTTATTTTCAATCGTGTGTCATTTCAAAGCCATGAACAGGCTCCAAGAACAGCAGACCTGGAAAGTGACTGCTGCGCACAATGCTGCAAGAAAAATGAGACTGAGGTCCATCAAGGACAAGCCTCCTTGGAATACAAGCAAACTCATAAAAATACACAGCCTTGAGAAGTCCAGCTCCAGAATATGTTACTGCCACAAAGTAACACCTGTAAACTACAAACTATGTCTTTTACAGCCACTACCCATCTACAAAAAAAACAGCGGGGAGGAGGTATATGCCTCAAAATGAGCAGGAACAGAGATCCAGGCACCAACAATAACTGGTGGGCAACCATTTCAGTGTTTGACAACACTCCTCTTGCCACAAGTCTGTATTTCTACTGTGAAATGTGCTGTTTTTCACATATTCCAACACCTCACTGCAGTGATAAACACAGTCACTTTTAGTGAATCAAGCATCTGCTGATTCAGTTTTGCTAATAAAAGGTAGTAACATTAACAAATTCATTAGGATGATATCCAAAAGCCATAGTGGTTTCATCTTGCAATGAGCACTTCAAATTTTCACCAACCCAGGCCAGGAATAGTGGGAACAAATATTTTGAATTATTTTTAAATCAATTAGCTAAGTTCCTGCAGCTCAATGTGTTGGCACTGTTGTCAGACTGAGGAAGCTTGTCTTTTGTGACTGGCCAGAGAAAAATGGCGAATGCATGGAGGCAGACAAGGAAAGTGCAGGATATAAACTAATTTGACCTCCATCACTTCACAGACTCTGCTGGATTTTGTGCGTGGTGATGGACCCCCCACATCTGCTGGAAACCAAGAGCTGTCTCGGTCAGGTCACCAAACCTGAGGAGCTGGCAGATGACAGGACGGCCTCATCATGATGCCTTTGTCTGGAAATGTGCAAGCAGGAGAAGGTTCATGCACGCGTAGCAAATCGCCTGCCTTCCCCAAGTGTGCCAGCGGGTACCACTCCGCACTGCCTCCCCCTGCAGATCCTGCCAAGCGCTCCGAAGCAGGGGGGAGTTGGGCTGGCTCCGCCGCGAGGAACTACTCCCGATTATCTGCTTGCTGGTGCACAACTAACGAGGAGCTGCTGTATTATTTATCACGGCTCCTTCCACCAGGGAACGGCACTCGCTCCATCGCTCCCGCGGGGCAGGGGCTCGGAGCCCGCCGGGCACACGCACCCCTCAGCCCCTTCCTTCCCAGGGCGGGCGGCGCGGATCAGCGCGGACGGAAAGGCAGGAGCGGCTCCTCTCCCCCGCCCCGCCGCGGGGGTCGCCGCAGCCCGCGCCTTCCCCCGGTCCCGGGGGCCCCGCACTCCGCGCCCAGGCTCACCTTGATCCTTTCCACGGCCGCCTCCAGCTTCAGCTGCTCCACCAGCCGCTGCATGGTGCTCAAGCTACCGCCCGACGACATAACGAAGCCGCAGGGAACACCGAGGGGATGAAGCGAGCGGGCAATGCGACTCCGGCGGGCTCGGGTCGGCTCCCTCCGCCCCGGGGAGGGGCCGGGGCCGCTCCGCCCGCAGCCCCCGCGGCACCGCCCCGGCGCTTGGCCGGAACCCCCTGCGCGCTGCCGCCTGCAGCGCCTTGCTGCGGCGCTGGCCGAGGGCTCGAGCTTCTTTGGGGGCAGGAAACCTGCTGGTTACAGCACGGGCGAAAAAAGTAAAAGGGAAGAAAAGTAAACAAAAAAATAAAGTGGGGACCGGGGGGCGAAGGAGGAGGAAAAGAGAGGGAGAAAAGAGAGGGGAAAAGGGAGGAAAAAAGGGAGGGGAAAAAAGGAAAAAAGAAAAGAGGAAAAACAGGAAAAACAGGAAAAACAGGAAAAACGGGGAAAAGGAGAGACAAAGGAAAAGAGAGGGGAAAAGGGAGGAAAAAAGGGAGGGGAAAAAAGGAAAAAAGAAAAGAGGAAAAACAGGAAAAACGGGGAAAAGGAGAGACAAAGGAAAAAAGGGAGGAAAGGGAGAAAATAAGTGGGGAAAAAAGAGAGGGGAAGAAGAGAGGAGAAAGGAAATTCACAGAATCATAGAATAGTTTTGATCTGAAGGGACTTTAAACATGGTCTAGTTCTAACCCTACCACTTTGAGCAGGGATGCTACATACTACATCAGATTGCTCAGAGCTCCATCCACCTTGGTCTTGAACACTGACAGAGATGGAGTTCTAAACACGTTTTCTGCTCACAGGTAGCTGTTAGGTTCCAAATGCCTGCAACTGCTGCCAGTGTTGCTGCACCTCCCCTCTCCCCACCCAGCACTGTTCACCACCTTTTTAGCAGTGACCATAAATAAGTCCTCTCACTTTTTGGCAGGGGTTTGCCAGGTATTAGTTTGCTGGCTTGTTAAAAAGTTGGTGGGATGAAGCTTATAGCCTCAAATGGTTGCTCTGAACATACAACAGGACAGCCAGGACTTCAGGCCCAGCCAGGATGGGTTTGTGGAAGACAGGTCCTGCCGGACCAACATTATGTCCTTCTATAGCTAGGTGACACACCTAGAGAATGAGGGAAAGGCTGTGGATGTTGTCTTCAGCAAAGCCTTTGACATCATCTCCCACAGCATTCTCCTGGAGAAACTGTCAGCTCATGGTGTTTGTGAGTGAGCTCTTTGCTGGGCAAAGAACTGGCTGGATGGCTGGGGCCAAAAAGTTGTGGTGAATGGAGTTAAAACCAGCTGGCAGCCGATCACTACTGGTGTTCTGTAGGGGTCAGTATTTGGGCCAGGCTTGTTTAATGTCTTCATCAACAACCTGGATGAGAGGATAAAGTCCGCACTCGGCAAGTTCACAGATGACACCAAGTTGAATGAGAGTGTTGACTCGCAGGAGGGCAGGAAGGCTCTGCAGAGGGATCAGGACAGGCTGGATTGATGGACTGAGGCCAATTGCATGATGTTCCACAAGGCCAAGTGCTGAGTGCTGCCCTTAGGTCACAACACCCCAGCAGTGCTACCGGTTGGGACAGACTGGCTGGAAGGCTGCCTGGCAGAAAAGGACCAGGGAGTGTTGGTCAACAGCAGCTGAGCATGGCCCAGTNAAGTTCACAGATGACACCAAGTTGAATGGGAGTGTTGACTCGCAGGAGGGCAGGAAGGCTCTGCAGAGGGATCAGGACAGGCTGGATTGATGGACTGAGGCCAATTGCATGATGTTCCACAAGGCCAAGTGCTGAGTGCTGCCCTTAGGTCACAACACCCCAGCAGTGCTACCGGTTGGGACAGACTGGCTGGAAGGCTGCCTGGCAGAAAAGGACCAGGGAGCGTTGGTCAACAGCAGCTGAGCATGGCCCAGGATGTGGCCAAGAAGGCCAATGGCATCCTGGTCTGTATCAGCAATAGTGTGGCAGCAGGACCAGGGGCAGTGACTGTTCCTCTGTATACTTGGCAATGGTGAGGCCACACGTCATGTCATGTGCCCCGTTCTGGGCCCCTCACAACAAGAAAAACATTGAGGTGCTGGCATTGCCAAATTTTTGGAACTCGGACATTTTCGGAACACAGACAAAGAGTCAGGTTTAGAAATAAGACATTGTTTATTGTGCAGAGGGTGCAAGGCAGACGTTTTCCTACAAATCAAGCACACCAAGGAGTAAATAATGAGACAATTTATACACGAAAGTTTACATAAACCCACCTATCTAATACCTAGTTACCGTCTTCCTCATGCATAGTCATTTAGTTTGTGCAGCCTTATGACGTGTCACACCTGCAAGGGCCTCTTTGGGGGTCTTTAGTGGTTGCTTTTCATCATCTGGGGAGGTGTCCTCTACAGAGTTTCGAATAAAGTTCAGCTCAGGTGGAGAAGAACCCAAGGCTGAGTGCCAAAGAAGATGTGATCTGCAGCTCTGGCTTAAAAAATTGCCAAGCAGGACATAAAACACAAAAGCTTTCTGTAAGCTTTAAGCAACACCTGTTTAACCCAGCTGACAACATCTCTTTGTATTCAAAGGAGGAGTTAAAGGTGAGAATGATACCATCAGCTTTCATCTGCAACAGAGACCAAAGGAAGAGACAGAGAACTCTGCCTAAAGATTCAGAGAATTCTGCTTAAGGATACAGAGAATTCTGCTTAAAAACATCACTGAAGCATGTCCAGAAAAGGGCAAGAAAGCTGGTGAAGGGTCTGGAGCACAAGTCCTGTGAGGAGAGGCTGAGGAAGCTGGAGAAAAGGAGGCTCAAGGAGACCTTATTGCTCTCTACAACTGCCTGAAAGGAGGTTGTAGCCAGGTCAGCCTTCATCTCCCAGGTAGCAAGTGACAGGACAAGAAGAAATGGCCTCAGGATGCACCAGGAGAAGTTTAGATTAGGTATTAAGAAAAATTTCTTCCTTGAAAGGGTTATATAGCATTGGAACAGTCTGCCCAGAGAACTGGTAGAGTCACCATCTCTGTGAGTGTCCAAAAAGCATGTGGATATGACACCTGAGGACACGGTTTAGTGGTGACCATGGTGGTGGTGCTGTGTTTATGGTTGGACTTGATAGTCTTAATGGTCTTTTCCAACTTTAATGATTCTATAATTCTGTAGGGACAACCAGGCATGCACATGGTTGTGCCTCAATCCAAGCCTCAGTATGGTCATAGAAGAGACACACTGAATCTTCTCCCAGATACTAATACCTTGCAACCTTTTTCCCCATAATGATCTCACCACTACCCAGTACTGACATTTCTCTCTCAAGTCAATTCAACCTGCACTGGCTATACTAGGCCTAGTATTGTAACTCTCAGCAGTCTCAGAAAATTTATGCCCAGAAGACAGACATAATTTAGAACTGCAATGGTAGTCTAGAAATGCCTAGTAGCCTCTAATAATGAGGTATCACTGCAGCACTGACAGTTTTCTAAAGAGGCCTGGGTTTTTTCTGTCCTTTGTCACAGAAATATGACTGCAGTGTCACTGCCCAGGAAATTTTTGCTGCATTCGATGAATTTATGTCTGCATCTGATTATTTTCAAAGGGGTGACATGTCTAGAGAAGACAGAACTCCACGCTGAGCCAGCAAAATGGCTCATTTCCAGCAGGTTGTATGATACCTCTGACTTCTCTACCCACTTGGTATCAGGCCACAAGTGTTACAGGGACAAAACATCACTGCCACTCAAAGATACAGTTCTGTCCTCTGCCAGGTCTGTACCTCCATTCCACTGATTTCCACTGTAGTATCAGATCAGGAAACTAATCTTGATTACAAGTGAGGTAGACAACAAGGGAAAAAGATCCATGTTTCGACTTCATGTTTGCACAACCCAAATACTTGGCTTGGGAAAGGAGAGCAAAATGAGGCAGAAGGTCAAGAGCAGCAGAGCTGTCAGCCTATGAAACTGCACACAGAGGTTTAGATCCTCTTGTATATGATTACCTTGTTTATTTCCAGATATAACTGTCTTTTCTAATAGTCAGCACCACTGTATTTGTGCTTACCTTCATTCTCTATTTCTACCACAGCAACTTAATCTTACCTCTTCCACTCTTTTAGGAGACTGACTGTGTTTTGGGGGATGAAGCAGCAATACACTGAAGCTGTGGTCTCTCACTTCACAAGCATCTTTGCAGTGTCCCTAAGATTACTTCATGAAAGCAAGCACAGCTTTTTCTGCATACCTTCTTTAACAGTTCTTAGATTTTAATTGATAATTAGATACAAAGTGAATTAAGTTCATTGCTACTCTACATTCAGCAGAGATGAAGGAACAATGTAGCAGTTCCTCTTCAATTTTACTACTGTGTACAGAGATTCAGCATAATATTTCTATCATGCTGTTCTGGTTTCAGCTGGGATAGAGTTAATTTCTTCTCAGTAGCTGTTACAGTGCTGTGTTTTGGATTCAGAATGAGAATGGTGTTGATAACACACTGATGTTTTGGGTTTTCTAAGTCGTGTTTATCCAAGGACTTTTTGTTTCCTCCTTATCTCATGCTCTCCCAAACTGGGAGGGAGCACAGCAGGGACAGGTGACCATAGACTGACCAAAGGGATATTCCATAGAATATGGGACACTATAGAATGTCATGCCCAGTGCGTAAACTGATAGAGTTAGAAAACTGGGTTTGAGAAGGGGACTCTGGCATCAGTAAGTGGGTGGTGAGCAATTGCATTGTGCATCACTTGCTTTTTTCCCTTTTTGTTATCATTGTTATTATTATTTCCTACTACTATTTTATTTTACTTGATTTTCAATTATTAAACTGTTCTTATCTCAACATAACAATTTTACTTTGGCTCTCCTTCCCACCACTCCAAACTATCCAGCTTTCAGGCAGATCTCTGTGTAATATTCTCAATTATTTATCTGACCTTAAAGAAGACTTGAACTATTTGCAGCAATGTGCTGGCTTCCTAGCAAAAAGACCGATTGGGTTTCAAAGATAGTCAAAGGATATTCAAAATCTTAAAAATTCTCGACTACCAAAATCAGCCTGGAGGGCAAGGAAGGAAAAAAGGAGAGGGAGAAAAAAATAGGAAGGTGTCCCCCCCATAGGTTGTTCTTCTGAGGAGAAAAATAGAAAGATTATTAATCGTTCACAGTAAAGAACTCCCAAAGCACAGAGGTGCCTTCAATGCTGAATACATACACCTGATTGGTGTCCTGGCCAGCAGCATTGTCATATCATAGTCCCATCCTACAAAATACACCACAGAGAACAAGTACTGCAAGTAAAGTATCACTGGTACAATACAGACAAAATGCTGCAAATAGGAGAGCGAGTAAGTCCACATTGTAACTAGCAATTGTTAAATTGCTACAATCAATGTTTATAACAATTTTCTTTTAACACACTTTGATCAGACCTGTCCTTATATCAACCTTTCGGGTCCATGCTCAGGTGCAAAAAGAACTTTTGGGGTTTAAGGCCAGATGGAAATTAAGCACGATGCAGGCGCTCGCTCAACTCCACCCCCTCTTCTCCACCTCCAACCCAGTGCAGTGGGGAGAAGGATTAGAGTAAAATTCCTATGTTGAGATAAGAACAGTTTAATCATTGAAAAGAAAGTAAAATACAATAATAATGGGAAATAATAATAATGATAATAAAAAGAAAACAAACAAGTGATGCACAATGCAATTGCTCACCACCTGCTGACTGATATCAGACTCCTCCTTCCCAAATTTGGTAACTCTCCCCAGTTTATATACCAGGCGTGATGTTCTCTGGTGTGGAATATCCCTTGGATCAGTTCAGGTCACTTGTCCCAACTGTGCTCCCTCCCAGTTTGTTTTGTTTGTGTATCTTCTCACTGGCAGAGCATGAGACAAGGAGGGAAAAAGTCCTTGACTTTGGATAAACACGACTCAGCAAAACCCAAAACATCAGTGTGTTATCAACACCATTCTCATTCTGAATCCAAAACACAGCACTTTAACACCTACTGAGAAGAAATTAACTCTACCCTAGCTGTAACCAGGACAGCTGAATAGTTTGGAGTGGCAGGGTGTGTGGGATTCTATGAGCAAGTACATAGGGCAGTGGGCACCTTCAAGATGTTTGCACCTAACCCTTGAGCAAGTGCAGAATCCAGAAAACTAGTAAACTATATTTAAAAAGTGTGCTGTCATCCTGGCACCCCAGAGAGGACCCAGCTTATTGAGCCTCAGTACTCTTAGGGGGAAAAGAAGGTCTCTGAATCTGAAAATGAGATGAAAACAGGCCTTGCAACTGTTCCAGACGCTGTGAGACACACTGCAGCTTCTCCAACCCCAGCAATAGGAACTGCCACTGAAACCACTGAAACAGAATCAACAGGTGCCGGTGTCAATTACACTTGTACAGAAGCAGAAGAAATGTACATGAAAGTCACCCTGTAAAAAGCTTTAGCAAAAACAAGTCAAGGACAGGGACAGTAAAGAGGATGAAGAAGCAACATCATCACAAGGGTGAATTACAGTGCCATCATCAAGGCCATCACAGGAACTGGAAGAGGAGACAGAACAACCACAACTTGATCCCTTTCCTTGAGTGAGCTACGGGAGATATGGGAAGTTTTCAGTCATTGTCCAGGTGAGTGTATTATCACCTGGCTGTTCCAGTGCTGGGACAACAGAGCCAACAGTGTGGAACTAGAGAGTAAGGAACCCGGGAGTTGGGATCACTTGCTAAGAAACCAGGCATTGACAAAGCAGTGGGAAAAAAGACACAAGCCATTTGTCTGTGGAGGTGACTCTTATCAAGTGTGAGGGCAACGTGTCCCTGTAAAGAAGATATTCCATGTAACTTAAGCAAATGGGCTGCAACAGAGAAATGTTTTAAATACCTGAGGGAATTAGCCATATGAGAAATTATGCATATTGACTGGACAATGCACAGCTCCCCCCCAGGTCCAGATGATGTCTTACGCCAGTGATTCATGGTGGAAATTTGTAGAGTGTACCAACAGCGCATGCCAACAATAGTTTAGAAAGATGATGTAAAACGAAGGCGAAGTGATTTTCCACATCCAGGAATACGAAGACAGTATTTCTTCCCCCATCACTGCAGCTGTGGAGAAGCTATCGGATAAACTGACAGATAAACTGACTCAGGATTTTCAGCATTTCAGAGAGAATATGTCCTACTCCCCACATGTAGGGGCCCCTATTTCTACAACTGACAGCAGGTGTCCTTATGCTCAAGAGGGAGGATATAGAAGGGTACGCTGTGGTTTTACCTGCAGGACCACAGAGAGGATATGAGGAAGTGGGATGGACAATATACCTTGATCCTAGACAGGTGCAGGAATTGCAGGGGAAAACAACCACAATGCATTTTTTTCCAGGGAGGTTGCTGCTCCAGTCTCCAGAAGACAGTTTTCCAGGCAGAATGGAAGGCCTGGTCATACTACTGACCCTGTGAAGAGAAGTTCTGGTCCATTTCTACAAGGTGTTAGTGGGGAACCTTGAAATCAGTATTAGAGGGGCCCTGCCTCCAGCCAGGTGGAGGAGAGATAACTGGGTTTACTGGACTGTGTGGATTTGATGGCCTGGCACAGCAGCCCCACAGGATTACAAGGCTTTAGTAGACACTGGTGCACATTGTACCCTAATGCCATCAAGCTGTATAGGGACAGAATCCATTTGTATTTCTGGAGTGACAGGGGAGTCCAAACAGCTAACTGTGTTGGAGGCTGAGATTAGTCTGACTGGGAATTAGAGGCAAAAGCACCCTAGTGTGCCTGGACCAGAGGCTCCATGCATCCTTGGCATAGACTGTGCCAGGAGACAATATTTCAGAGATCCAAAAGGGTATTGGTGGGCTTTTGGTATAACTTCCCCGAAGACAGAGGAAATTAAACAGTGGTCTACCTAGCCTGGTCTATCAGGCAACCCTTCTGTTGTGGGGTTGCTGAAGGCTGAGGAACAGTAGGTGCCAATTGCTACCACAGTGGTGGCCAAAGTTTTTATGTAGTGTAGAAGGGGATAAATTTCCTGTAATGCACACTAAAAACATGCCGGGGAAAACAGACTGGGTTATTCCTGCCTCAGGCAAAAGCAAACCCATCTGTGGGATTGCTTTTGCTCAAGGACCCAGTTGCACATGGTGGGTAATGTTGGAGGATGAGGAGGTCCTGTGTGTGCCTCAAGGCAATTTGATTTTAAGTGAAAATAGCCAATGAATTAAACTGTATACACAGCTGTTCTGGGGATCTGAGCCTGACTTCCCTCTGATCGTCGCACTCACAAAAAATGAACTTTGATAAAACTGAACAAGCGCAGCAGCACGGGGATCAGAACTGACTCAAATGTGTACCATGCAACAATCCAACATCTCACACCATCTTTTCTGCTTGAAAGACTCTTACCAAGGATGAAGGCCAAAGCCATGGACTAAATGAATTCAACAAACATTTTTCTTTTTCATTGTGTGGACTATTAAGAACATCTAACAGAGGTGCTCCATTGACTAAGAGAATGATGTTTGTGCATCTATCAAAACAAATAAATAGGGAAGGAGATGGGATATGGGGAAGTGTGAAACTTGGCACGACACAGATGATATGGAATAAGCATTGGGTATTGTCATCGTTACAACTAGGGTAATTTCTTCTCAGTAGGTGTTACAGTGCTGTGTTTTGGATTCAGAATGAGAATGGTGTTGATAACACACTGATGTTTTGGGTTTTGCTGAGTCGTGTTTATCCAAAGTCAAGGACTTTTTCCCTCCTTGTCTCATGCTCTGCCAGTGAGAAGATACACAAACAAAACAAACTGGGAGGGAGCACAGCTGGGACAAGTGACCTGAACCGACCCAAGGGATATTCCACACCAGAGAACATCACGCCTGGTATATAAACTGGGGAGAGTTACCCAGAAGGCTGGCTGATCTGGGTACAGGAAGGGGAGTCTGGCATCAGTGGTAAGTGGGTGGTAAGCAATTGCATTGTGCATCACTTGTTTGTTTTCTTTTTATTATCATTATTTCTAATTATTATTGTATTTTACTTTATTTTCAATTATTAAACTGTTCTTAACATATAAGTTTTACTTTGACTCTCATCCCCAGTTTACTAGGGTAGGAGGAAAAGAGAGGGGAGTTGAAGAAGCATCTGCAAGGTGCTCCATCTCCAGCTGGGCTTAAAACCACAACACACGTTTTTGAATGTTATTTTAAACAGAAAACTGAAACATTTCAAAAATGTGCAAAAGGTCAGGAGTACCAAGTTCAAAACCTGTGCTCCCAGAACCAATCTCCACAGGAGGCAGCTAACAAGGCACTGTTTTCATCAGTTCCCTTCTAAGAAACTTACTTTTACAGGTGTGATGATAGAAGAAAGACTATGCTCCCATCTGTCCTTCCCCAGTAAAATTACTGAAGAGGAGTAAGGTAACAGAATCCCTTTTACCAGCAAATCACAGAGACTCTTTGACCTGGGCTGTTTTAGAGCAAACCACAGACTGCTGTTATGCATTATTTATTCTAAGTACTCAGAGGTCTGATCAGAAGAGATAAATGTAATGAATACTTAAGATTTAGAATTTAAAACTAATTAAGTCTGCATATATAAACTTTTATTTACATAAGGCATCAAAACTGCCCTTTTTAACAAAAGGGTCATTTTTCCCTTTAACCAATACTTTGGTGAAAGAAATGTCACATTTAATACACTAATATTCACTGGTATACTTGTTCTGAACAAGCAGGTATAACTCAATGTACAAGATAAAAAACCACAAAATATCCAAGCATATTATTTCATTAATTACTCTGTAGAACAAAGAATTAAGGCTTGTCTGCATCACAATGATGATCAATCATGCATCATTTATTCCCACAAAGAATAAAATCCATTTCCAAGTGAAGCAGGAATAGCAGTAGTCTTGTATAATCCCCATATTGTTTACATGAAAAAGAAACCAATTTGGCATCTTAGAAATTAGATTGAAAAGTAGCGGGAGAGAGGCAAACAGAAAATGGTCCTTGCTTCAGAATCCTTTATGAGCATTTTCAGTGTCCACTTGCAGGAACCCTTCAGTTTAAAGAGGAAAACTGGTATGTGTCAAGGTTTGGACTAAAAACATTTTCAGAAAGACTAGAGTTATGGTTTCATTGATGATGAATATGAAGTATCTAGCAAAAATACATTGTTTGGAATAATGAATTCCACACTGATATCCCCAAGTGAATGGCATATATACATTAGGCTGAGCCTGTTTAATAGGCCTAATTTATAAAAATGGTAAACCTGTATTATGCTTCGGCCTGATGTAATAGTTCCTGAGTTTTAGATCACTGCTAAGCCACAGCAGAAAAAACTCTGAATGATGTAATGAAAAGTTTTGCAAATCACTTTCAGCATTAGCACATATTTTGTTCAGCAACTTTCAATCATCAATAAAAGTCAGTCTTCCAGGTCCTTCATTTTTCATCCACCGCCGGTATCTCTTCCATCGGGGATCCATGGCCATCTTCTTCTTTAACTCCTCCTCTTGTTCTCGTTTATAGACCTGGTAAGACAGACAGAAGTTTTCAATAAGGATGAAGAAACAGCTTAAGTGAGCTTCAAGTGGGGTGTTAAATGTTTATACTTCAACCATTTGCAGCTTATTGATCTTACAAAAGACTGGATTGCAGTGTGGAAGCAGACCCTGAAAAACACCGTGTTGGAGCACCTGCAGCCCAAGAGCCTACTGGTGCCCAAGATGCTCTGTGTTTTTGCTGAGAGTGGAACTACCTTCCTGTAAGATCCAAAACTTTTTTCTTTTTGCTAAAGAAGTAGATGCTCAATGCATTCAACAAAAGAAAATACACACTAAGCAATGGCTAATGCTCTGAAAAGCTAAACTTGTGAGTCCCTTTCAGCACACATACTGTTCAATGCAGCTGTTCAGCTCCTCATTTTAGCTGTTGTCCCTTTTCAAAGTCATTTTCTAATAGAATACTGCTGTGGAACTTTTTGTTCCTAAGTACAGTTCTTAACAAAGTTAATGTATCTGTATCTAGTATTTACACTACTAAAAGATAAACAATTCTATTCTGTCAAGAAATGGCGTCTTTGTAATGGAAGCTACAGTTACCAGCAAAGTCAATAATCTTAAAAAAAAAAAGGCAAAAAAAGAGCAACACCATCTGCATTTTTAATCTCGAAGGCAGTTTATGTAGATGCTGCCAGCATAAATCTCAATATCATCCATGATTTTATCATCTTGGTGTCATGTGACTTAGTTTGACTCAAATGACAATTAAATTTAGAGTTCTGCTATGCACAAACAAGATTTTAAAAATATTGTATTATAGGTGACTACATAAATGCACAAACTCAATGCTCAGTGATCATAGAAGTTTTAAAATCATTAGGAAACAGTAAAAATATTGTGGAACTTCACGATGCACCTGTGTATTGAATTCCTGGTCTTTCTCATCCTGGAAAACTGAACAATATGCAGATAGACATCTCCAGTCATGAAGGAACAGACAAGCTTTTGGGGAGAAACATTACAGCATATTTTTCAGCCTAAAAAATACACGACTAAGTTTCAAGTAAGGATATGGCAGTGGTACACAAAAGCTCAGCTACCACAAGAAGAGAATAAAGCATGATTATTCTCCATTTCCAGTGATACAAGAATAAGCAGGAGTCCAGGTGGCTTCAAAAAAATCCTCTTCTACCACCTTCTACATGTACTGATGAACTCATGACCAGATGGCTCAGCACACATTGAAAACTTCAATGCATTCCAGTGTCTAGGTAAAAATTCACTAAAGCAATTACCTACAAAGACACCATTTCCTTTTCATAAAGTCACAAAGCTAGAAATTATGTTGGATAAATATTACTATACAGGTGCAGCTGTCATGTATTTGTCGTGGAAAATCAACTGCTGGCCACCACAGGAGACAAGTGTGAGCTAAAGAGACTTCACTTGTGGCAAATACAGCTCTTTCACATTTAGTGACCAAAACATCCTTAGTTAAAAACTGCATGGATGAGACACCAGAGCATTTTTTTCTCTACAACAGGATACCCATCCAGTCTTTTTGCATATTAACATCTGGTTTGACTAGCAGCATTACTCGGTCTTTGGACTTTCTGATTGTTTTCTAGCAAACTCATCTTAACCGAACACATATACCTACCTGGCAGCTAATCCTTTCCTTACATTAGCACCCATTTTACTATTTTCCTCTTCAAGTTTGTAGAGTAATCCACCCCCGTCTGCTTTTGAAGAAACATTCTCTTATCTTTGGTGTCCTGCCACCATCCCATGTCTTTTCCCAGCATATGCAGAACAGCAGCACCACCTCCTTTTCTCCTTAAGCAGACCAAGTTCATATTCTCATGTTTTTCTTTAGAAACCTCCCAGCCCAATGGCCCACAGATGCACCTCTGTAGAACAGAAGGGTTTTGTCAACCTGTCATGCCACAGCATCCCAAATCATTCTGGACTGCAAATTCTATGCTGTGGCTAATGTTCTTTCTCTGCTCTCACAGAATTCTTAAAAATTATATATTGACTATTTAGTACTGAGTATTGATTTATTGACTATCCATAGTAAGAGTAGAAGTTGTGCCCAATGATGTTTTTTATGCCATCCTTACTTGGATAGGTGTACAGCACTGCAAGAACAGTCCACGACTCACCACAGGCCAAAGAACTATCAAAGGACAGTTGGGAAAACCAAACCAAAACAATAACAAACAAACAATCAAAACCCCCTGAGCCAGGAATTAACAGCTTAGAAGACTGATTAAGTAGGACTTTCAGACAGTCTGGGTAATTCTTATTACAAATTACTACTGCTGGAGAACAGACAATAGTCTTCAACCTACCGTAATAACCTTGTTATACCACATTTTTACTACTGCTCTGGGAGTGCTGGATAACTAACATTAGTTTTTCCACCAGGGCTACTGATAAATAACATAGAGAAGAGAAATTTTCAGTTCCCCTGAAGCTGCTGGATAGACCTTAAAGACTAATTAGCAAAAAAAGATAAATGTATGTAAAAGTAGCTGGAACCATTGGATGAACAGATAATGAGGAATATAGTTGGGGTTTTTGGCATGCAACAAGAAGGAACAGCACATGTCCAAAGAAGAAGTTCAAGGAGAGTTCACCCGAAATATTGAAGCACTCAGTGAATACAATGACCAGAGACCACTTCAGATGACCCTCTAGAACCATAAAAGGACTTCCAGTAGGAGTTGGATGCATGCAAATTAGTTCTAGGAAAAGTGACGTTTATGTATTAGCTAGGAAGTATATTGTAATGAATATGTATTATCATGATGGAATAAATACCCTCTTGTAAAGTTTCACGACGCACATTTGATTAAAGGATATATGCTCCGAGTGTGTCCAGTGCTGTAATAAAGAATGCCTGCTTTCCAATACTTCAAATTGTGTTAGAAAGTCCATTTTCCGGTCGATTTCAGTATCACTACCCACCTCATAGTTTTCTCGTATCCATAGTTGCCGTTCAAGAAAGGTCTCTTTTTGATGATCTTCCAGGCTGTCAAACTGAGACTGAGACATTTTCATGTACCTTCGTATGATATACAACTTCTCTTCCACACCATACTCTTGCCCTTTAATAGTGAAACAATAAATCCACCAACAGTACCAAACTATGTATTTGCACCAATAAAAAGGAGCAAGAAGGATCTGAAATAGAAGGATATCATATATTTTGGGCTTCTGATAACCACCCTTTATATCTATTTTATTTTTAATAATGTCTTTGATAATTTCTTCCTCCTCTTCACGGATTTCTTCTTTAGACCGCCTGTTCTTGCCTTTTTCTTTAGTCTTGTTGAGTAAACCTTGTTGCCTGGCAATCTCAGTAGCTTGTATACGGTATTTTGGCACAGAAGCTAAGTAGTTGATAGCTTCATTATAACTACTCCACCAGCTGAAGAACTGTAATTTAAGAACAGTAAAAGTAAAAACCATGTTTTTATACAGACACATTCCTATTTGGGCGTTTGCCAGGAAAAGAAAAAAGTAATGCTGTCACACACTTTTAACCACCGTTACATTACAGTAAGGGTAAAAACTGAAGCTAACAGTACTTCTGTGGTATTACAGAAGCTATAATCATCCCTCCAGACTCAGTGGAGTACCTGGAAAACAGATGTATAGAAGTATGTCTCACAGCAATTTACGATGACAAGGAAGGACAAGCAGACACTGTTCTGAATGGTTTTGTTCCTGAGAAGATGGCAATCTCATGCAAGTTAACACCAGGCTGTGCCAGCCATTCCCAGAAGCCCATCCTCTTATATTTATAAAAAAAGCAGCTAGTATATGAACATTTAAGTATAACATTTTTACCCATTTAAAACAGTTAATTGAACATGGACTAAGTATGTGACAATCTCATTAGTCTGGCAGTGTTCACTTCACAAGATTCAACATACCTCTCCGATCTCCAGCTGCCCTCTGGATTTCAAGGGAGTGTGGAAAAAAACCCCAAACAACAAACCAGAAATATACTGCCTGGGTGAACACAGAATCATAGAATATCCTGAGCTGGAAGGGACCCACAAGGATCATCAAGTCCAGCTCCTGGCCTGTACAGCACAACCCTGAGAATGCTTCCTTCTGAAGACAGAAGAAGCACAAGGACTAGCTGAGAGCTGATGTCGTTCCCATCTAGTGTCTTGTAAATGACCTGAGATGAGGCATGGAAAACATGGAAGAAACTAGACTGGCACAAGAGGGAAAAAGTTAGCAGCTTGCTTTCATTCTTGGGACATCCAAACATGTCTCACTGACACAACTTTTTAACCAGTAATACATCTCACACCATTTACCAAGACAAAGCTCAGACATAAACCCACTATACAGTAACCTTAGCAAAGGCCAAGAAGCAGAAACAGAAAGCAAGATGGGCAAACCAGTTTACACAGATGCTCACACTGAATTTAGAACCATTTGGCAGTTGGACTCCAGGAAAGTGAGTGTCTCCACTTACAGACAAAACAAGAAATAAGAGGTGAAATGGAACTTTGCCACTGGAACTAAATCTGAAGAGAAATTATGTATTTGGTTGAATATGCCATTAGAATTTATTAATCCAAGTTCTCAAAATCTGATCAACTCTTTTTTAATTTTAACTTCCAATATCCCACTAAACACTAAGCTACCTGCACCATGGCATAAGCTTCATCCCTTAAACTTCCTGGGTATTTTAATGAAGTTTTGAACCAGTGATTTAAAAGATTCTAAAGAGAAGTTATCCATTTTCATCCTCTTGTGTCAGGAACAGCACAAGGTTTTCATCTAGAACACAGGCCGTTTTCTTGGCCTTGGATCTACCACCTTCAGAGTAAACTCTGCTGAACTGAATTTGCTTCTCTCCTGACTTCATCAATGTGTCCGCAATGCAAGATTCACACATTAGTAAACTCCTGATATTCAGTCCTATCATCTGAATTGAGTCTTGAATTCAGTTCGCTATTAGTCTGTTTTTTAAAAATTTCCTTATCCATCTTGGCAAACTGACACACGTTATTTGGGGCACTAGTCCTGCCTGGGCTACTCTGAGCCTGCCAGGAAGAACCAAGTAAATTCTTCAGAAAAGATGCATCTTGTCTCAACAAAATTAAAAGCAACTTATCTCTACCTTTGTTCAAGGTACTAAGGGCAGTCAAAAATCTGCTAAGTACATTCTGACTTCAGGATTTTTATGGACACCACAGAGAACTGGACCACAGCATTTAGGAACAGGGCCCCTCACTGACACTTTTTATTAAATGGCACATTATGAGAGCTGCCACTACTTCTCTTCTTGTTCAGAAACTCAGAGAGCAGTACGATGTAAACAGGAAATTTTACCTGAAACACAGAGATGGCACACACCGTAACTAGGATCACTATTGTGACATCTACTTTAGGTGCCAGTCTCCTGCTGTAGTAATGGTAATAATGTCTGTAATACTCTTCAGGATGATCCAGCATGTAGTCATAATCTTTACGTGTTTCTTCATCCTGCAGGATTAGATGAAAAACTCATTCAGGTTTAAATTCCTGTTTTCACTTGCTCTGTTATACCTGTGTTTTACATCCCATCAAGGACCATGCTGCTGTAAAACTGGCGACAGCCCAAGTGAGTGTGAAATATAGAGGAAATTTGTCCTTTTCTCATATTCTCAATTAATTTGTTCTCACACTTATCTGCCCATGCACCTATGACATGTGTAGTCTTAAAATGAGCAAGTAGGCACTGCGCAAAGGCATTTAAAACTGGAAAACAGACAAGCAACTAAAATCCACAGAGTAAGTTTTTTAACTTCAGAATGGGAAGTTCAGATGGACTGGATTTTCAGATGAAGAACCTATTACAAGATTGTTTTACAAAATTTAAAGGAATTAGTTTACAGGGCTATGGAATCTGTCCAATGGAAGGCAAATTCAAGACCTCATTGTTCTCATTTTCTCTGAGTTTTTCATCATTTTCCCCCCTATAATTGAGGGATGTGAAATTTAATTTTTCCAGGCTCAACTGCATTCCTTTCAAACTCCCATTTCCCCCTTCCCACCACCCCCGCAGAAAAAAGAAAAAAAGTTCCCTTTTCTAATCCCTTGTAGCCTTAAAACACTTACAGGTCTCTTTCTTCCATTCCTGGGTTCCATCTTTGCCAAGTCACACATGCTTTGCCCTGAGAAGCCTTCCCTTACAGATCCCATATGCTACTCGAGTCACTGCTACTTTTAAAGGTATACCTCCAAGATAAAGCCCAGTCGGTTCGTTATAAATAAATAAATAAAGAAAGAACGTATTCTAGACACAGAAGGATTTTCAAGAGCACTTCATCCTCCTTCCCGCACTCTCGGGCTGGCTACGGAAGGAGGATTTTTCGGGGTGTTTCTCCTCCCCTCCCTGACTGCTTACCGGAGCGGCTCCGGCCGCGGCGGCGGTCCCGCTCTCTCACCTTGAGGGTCTCGTAGGCGGCGGCGATGAGCAGGAACTTCTCGTGCGCCGCCTGCGCCCCGCCGCCCTCGCCGCCCGCGGGCTCCCCGCGGTAGCGGTCGGGGTGGTACTGCCGGGCCAGCTGCCGGTAGGCGCGGGCGATCTCCGCCTTGCTGGCCTGCCGGCTGACGCCCAGCACCTCGTAGCAGACTCGGCGGCCGCAGTAGAGGCGGTCGGTGAGGCCCCGCGCCGGCCGCGGCAGCAGCGCCGCGCACAGGCACAGGCNCGCCCGGGGGGCGGCGGCGGCAGGGAGCCGGGCCTGCTGGGCGTGCCGAGCACTGGCACGGGTCCTTTGTCCCCGACTTCTCGCAGGCTACTGCCGCTCCGTTCTTCCAGCCGGCCGTGTGCCCTTGCGTTGCACCCACGCCAACGGAATCCTGGGATGCATTCGGAAGAGCATTGCCAGCAGGTCGATGAGGTGATCCTGCTCCTCTACTCAGCCCTAGTGAGACCGTATCTGATGTGCTGTGTTCAGTTCTGAGCTCCACAGCTCACGAAAAACACGGAGCTACTGGAAAGAGGAGACCACAAAGGCGATTGGGGGTCTGGAGCATTCCTCTCGTGAGGAGAGACTGCATGAGCTGGGCCTGTTCAGTCTGGAGAAGAGACGACTGAAAGGGGAGTTCATTAATGCGTATAAGTATCTCAGAGGTGGGTATCAAGAGGATGGTGCCAGACTTTTCAGTGGTGTCCAGCGATAGTATGAGGAGCAGAGGCCATAAACACAAGAAGTTTCACCTCAACATGAGGAAGAACTTCTTTACACTGAGGGTGGCAGAGCTTTGGAACAGGCTTCTCAGGGAAGTCGTGGAGTCACCCTGTCTGGAGGCATTCAAAACCCACCTGGACCCATTCCTGTGTCACCTGCTCTGGGTCACCGTGCCTTGGCAAGGGGGTTGGAGTAGATGATCTCCGGAGGTCCCTTCCAACCCTAATGATTCTGTGATTCTTCCAGGGAAGAAACCTTTGAGGTACTTCCTGAACCTGTACCTGGTTTAGGCTTGCTCCTGGCAGAGCTCAGGGTCTGGCCACTTGTCATGTGGGGTCCAATGCCATTTAACTGGCAGTCCCACGTTGGGAACTGCCCTGTGCACCCCCTCCATGGCACAGAATTGTGGGGAACACTTCTCCTGCTGCTGCCCAAAGGCACAACTGATAGGTGACTTCATCAATGTCTAGAAGTATCCTAAGGGGGGGTGACAAGGTTCCACCTGAACATGAGGAAGAATTTCTTTACTGTGCAAGTGACTGAACACTGGAACAGATTGCCCAAAGAGATTGTGGAGTCTCTCTTACCTGAGAGATTCAAGAACTGTCTGGATGCAATCCTGTGCCATGTGCTTTAGGACAGCCCTGCTTGAGCAGGGAGGTTGGACCAGATACCCTTCCAACCTGACCCATTCGTTGATTCTGTGTGATTCTGTATGCACAGCTCCCTGAAATGGTGGCTTTGATAGCAGGTCTGCCACCTGTGATGTCCTCTACCCAAAGACTTCTCCTGGTAAGGAGGATTACATCTCTGCTCTGGTGTAACCAGCAGGAACATCACCTCAGTGTTTGACCTTTCCTAGGAAAGCCAGATGTGAGCTTGATGCTGTAAATATTCACCACAAAAAAAGCTCAGCTCATGAGAGAGCATGTGCTGTTCTTAAAGCTAGGAATGAGTGTGCCTCCCATGTGGCTGGTCTCCTCTGCCTGTCTCCTTTCTGCATTAATAAATGCTTGTCATTTCCTTCCGATGTGGATGGGTCCCAAATCTGCTTCCTCAAAAAAGAAAAAAAAGCCACCTCTTTGCAGCTCATTAGAGCCCAGCTTCTCAGCATTGGAGGCTAGGAGTCAACTCCTCAGATCCTGACCTTAAAAAACTTGTGGTGGGTTGACCTGGGCTGGGCAGCTGGTGCCCACCAAGCTGCTCTATCACTTCCCCTTCTCAGCTGGACAGGAGACAGAAAATAAGATGGAAAACGACATTTTTCATTGAGATCAGGCAGTTTACTAAAGCAAAGGCAAAAATTTATGCATGCACAAGGAAAGAGGAAGAAAATAATTTTATTCTTTACTTCGCATCAGCAAGCCATGTCTGGCCACTTCCTGGGGAGCGGGACTTCAAGATGCGTAGAGGTTGCTCTGGAATGCAAATATTATAAAAAACCAATGCTCCCTGTTCCTCTTCTCTCCCTCAGCTTTTATATCTGAGCTGCCATCATGTGCCATGGAATATTGCTTTGGTCAGTTTGGGTCAGCTGGCCTGGCTGTGTCCCCTCCCAGGATCCTGCCCACCCCCAGCCCCCTTGATGGAGGAAGGAATGTTGGGGAGACAGCGCTGGTGCTGTGCCGGTGCTGCTCAGCAACAGCCAAAACACTGCTGTGCTATCAGCACCTTTCCAGCTATCAGTGCAAAGTGCAGCAAGGTGAGGGCTGCTGTGGGGGAAGTGAACTCCAGCTTAGCCAGACGCATTACACGAATGAAGCAAAAATGGTGCACAGAAGCTTTTGTCACCTTTTTTTTCCTGAATCGAGTAACAAGCTAGTCCTCTGACAGCTGTCACTTGGACTTACGTCAGCTCTGGGACTGGCCCTGGAGCTTTAGAGAGACGTCACCAGCTGCCCCCGTGCCACCTGCAAGAAGCAGTAAGGGAGCTGGGGAACGGGCGCCAAGCTGTCTGCTTCCAGAGGTGCCCCAGGGACGCCTCGGCTGGGGCATCTTGCCAAGATGCTCCTTACAGAGATCACATGTGGTCTCCGAGTTCGGGAGAAAGACGCAGTGTGGTGGTCTCTCTGAGCAACCCCGGAGCGGCAGGCGAGGAATTCTACGGAGCAGCCTTATCCCTTCGGGCAATGGCTTTGGAACAGAGGCTCGGCAGCGCCGGGGGTGGCGGGGGTGGGCGTGGCTGTACCGCACGATGGGCGTGGCCACGTCGGCCAGTGGGCGGGGCCGTCCCTGCTGTGGGCGGGGCTCGCCGCCCACCCCTGCTGGTGCACCCACGCCCGCATGGGGGCGCCCCACGCCGCTCCGTCCCGTCCCTGCGCCGCCGTGCCGAGCGCGGAGCCGGCGCGGCCGCCATGGAGGTCAGCGCGGACTCCGGTCAGTGCTGCCCCCGTAAACCTCCTCCTCGGGGCCCGCCGGGCGGGGCGGCGGGCCAGGCCGTGTGCGCGACGGGGGCGGGGGGT